>OX578276.1:151087011-151687011 GCA_951217055.1 Gerris lacustris
AAACACGGTTACCAATTTTATTCAAATCGGATTAAAAATTGTAATATTTCTAATTTTTAATTGATTTTTTTTCCTTCTTACGTCCTTCTTTCTTTTATGTGAAAATATGACAAAGGTGTACATAACAACAATAAATTCACTCTTAAAGAGCCTCCAACGACATGCATCATGCAGAGTATATACTGTTTTGACTTTTGTACCCCGTACCATGTACCCCTGTGTACTAAAATTTAAATTTTGAAATCACATAATCCTTCTCCATGAAAAAATACATATATGTGCCAACTTTCATGGCGATCGGTCAAACGGTGTCGAATTCTATAAATCGCAAACAAACAAACATTAATTTTTACTACGTTTTTATTAGCTTGCTTTCTTGTTTGTTTGTTTGTCCAGTACAAATATTGCAATCGATTTTTAACTAACTTTCCTAGTAGCTTAACATTTGAAACTTTTAGAATAGCTCGCAGAACACGATGACAATGAATTATTTTAATACTTTTAGCCATCTTTCATCAGCAGAATTTAATTTGTTTTTTAGCAAATTTTTGCTGAAAACTATTTGCTTATTTTTATTTAATAATGATAATAATAATATATTTATTTACAATAAGTATTGCATTGAACACAAAAATATGAAAAAAGCATTATCAGTAAACTCCTGCTTTGTTTTGACATATCCCATAATATTTACAATATTCATTTTGATGGGTTTCAAATTTGTGATTTTTTTATTAAGAGGTAAACATTGAATGACAGCGAAAAGTAAACAAAGAAATAAATTAATTGACGTGTGACACCCAGGTTTGTTTACACTTGTGTCCTAGAGGTAAAGGTTTAATTTTTCTGCATCTGTACTTCTTTACTTGTACACATTTTTCTTCTCTTACTGTCCCTACACAGGGGCATATCAATGGCACGGTTTAGATTCGGTGTTGGAGAGATCCGTTGAACAAAGATGTCCTTTTATAGGTTTAAGATCAGCTCTCTAGATGGTTGTCATTATTATGTGAAGTAAATTAATTCGGAACTATGTATTTTTTTTTCACTAACATTATATATAACAATGACAATTACATTATTAACATTCCATATGATTCAACCGAAAATTTAAAAACGTAGTATATAAAAAGTTCTTTTTATCTTGTAATTATTTATCTATATTAAACGGTTCTTATTGATTGTGCTTCATTCTTAATGCATAATATGTATCGGCTATTTGTTAATGAAAAACTCACTCTTGTATGTATAATTGCGACAGTGTTTGTTTACATACGCGTGTCAATGCATATTAATCTACACGAGTGTACAAGTAATAATTACTTTGTGTGTGTAAATAAGGAGACGTTGATAGTTTGACTAATTAATCAAGGTGGACTCCTCGCGATTCTCTGAGCTCTGTTTAGTCAACCATGTATTCTTCACTTCTCATGATAATTTCAAAACATAATATTGGGATCATGAGAGTTCACTAGCGTAGCGACTCGTCCATTATCTTATCTCTTATACATTGTAATTACCTGCTAACTCTATATTAGCCTTGCTAACTCAATCTAACTATGCTTAGCTTGCTACTAACTCAGTGATTGAAGATATGAAACAATTTATAAGTAATGGAAGACATAAACTGCTCACAAACATGAGACAGTAGCATGTATAAAGGTGGTATGTTACGCTCTATCAAGTCTCAAAGTCGAATTAATAATATAGTCTCAGTTTTTATCCATACAACAATTATTATTCTAAAGTTGGTATTATCACACGTTTAATACCAACATTGAAAATGAATAGAGGATATAAGTTGGTATTTCTTATTCATTAAACTTTCTTATTATCATTTCAAAATAAAAAACCTCTTCACTTTCCATACACTTAGTATACAGGGTATCCCAGCTAATATGGAACAGCGAAATATCTCCGGAACCATGATAGATAGAAAGATGCGATTATCAGGGTTCAATAATGGCTATAAATGTGCTTCTAGAAAAAATCCTGATCATTGTCTGGGTTCAGCAAAAGTGAGTGTAGTTTACAAAGTAAAAAAAAGTGAATAGGAAGCCATTTTTTTTAGACTAGATTTGGATTTTATGGCTAAAAATAAGAATTTTTTACTTTGGAAATATTTCGCACCAAGCATTAATTTGCTGTCTGGAGAGCACTGAACCTGCTAAAATTGAAGCTTTAAGTCCATTTTACAGCTAAAGTAATGGGTTTAGGAAAAAAATTCAAGATACAAAAAATTCTTATTTTTAAACCAAAATCAAAATCCATTCTTAAAAACATGCATTATCGGCAATTTTTGGTTCACGTTTTGAGCCCTGCTGAACACCATTTTTTGGCAAAAAAAAGTTACAGATATGGTACCTATGTATTTTAGACTGGATTTGGATTCTATGACTAAAAATAACAACTTTTTGTATCTTGAATTTTTTTCCTAAATCCATTAGTTTAACCGTAAAATAAACGTAAAGCTTCAATTTTATCATGCTCCATATAGCAAACTAATGCTCGGAGCCAAACATTTCTAAAAGTAAAAAATCTTATTTTTAGCCATAGAATCCAAATCAAGTCTAAAAAATATGGCCATTATCGAACCCTGAAAATTGCATCTTTCTATCTATCATGGTTCCGGAGATATTTCGCTGTTCCATATTAGCTGGAACACCCTGTAATATTATAGTGGTTCAAAAGTCTTCCCCCCACCTCTTAACTTTTGAACGGTTTGAGATACATTAATGAAACTTGGGGGATCTATACCATCTCTTACCTGCAAAGGGAAGTATGTTTTCATGCAATCGCCCACTAGGGGCAACCACTCACTTTGCCCCCCAGGCCACCCAACTTCAAAATTTCAAATTGGAATCCACATTTTTGATAGCATATTTGGATTCTACGGTGAAAAGTAATAAACTTTTACTTGAAACTTTTTTTATATTTCCAATATTTTGCCCCCTACAGGGGGGCAAAGATAGCTAAATAACCCTTCCAATAATACGTTGTTGAATCTAAACGGTAAGAGATAAATTAATGAAACTTAGGGGATCCGTACCATGTAAAGGAAAGTTTGTTTTCATGCAATCGCGCAGTAGGGGCAAGAACCCATTTTGCCCGCAGGCCACCCAACTTCAAAATTTTAAATTGGAGTGTATATTTTTGACAGCATATTTGGATTATACGGCAAAAAATAAAAATGTTTTACTTTAAAGCTATCTCCAACATTTTGTCCCCTATAGAGGAGCAAAGGTATAAAAATGATAAAATTTCAGCGCCTGGGGGCAAAATGGTGGTTGCCCTAGTACGCGAGTGGATGAATACACACTTCCCTTTACATGGTACAGATCCCCCAAGTTCCATTACTTTATTTCAAACAGTTTATATTTTATAACGATCTAAGTGTTATTTTTTTTTTTACTATTTCGGAAGGGTTATTTTGCTATCTTTGCCCCCCTGTAGGGGGCAAAATATTAGAGATAGAAAAAATAGTTTCAAGTAAAAGTTTAACTTTATGCTCCTTTGCTGATGATAAGGCCATACTAGCTCGTCACTCTGACCCCATCCAAGCATCAATTTACCTTCAAGAGCACCTCACTCTCCTCGAAAGATGGTTTGTAAAATGGAGGATTAAAATTAATACAGGTAAGTGTGTCAATGTTACATTCACCCTCTGTAAACGATATTGTCCACCTGTATTCCTGAACCACGTTCCTCTTCCCACTGCCGATATCGCCAAATACCTTGGTCATCACCTCGATAAGCGCCTTACATGGAATCCTCACACCAAGTTTAAAAGACAGGAGACCAACAGGCGTTACAGACAGCTCCTTCACTTACTAGACAATAGGTCTAGTCTTATACTTGAGAATAAGTTGCTCCTTTATAATTCTTTAATAAAACCAATTTGGACTTACGGCATCGAGCTATGGGGCTCCACAAAACGTTCCAACTCCCAAAGAATCCAGTCCTTACAGTCCAAAATTCTTAGAAAAATTACTAATGCCCCATATTATGTTTCGAATCTTACACTCCATAATGACCTCAAAAAACCCTTTGTCCCCGACCTAGCTAAATCCCGCTACATTTCCTTCCATAATTCCCTTTCAAATCATGATAACCCTCTTGTCCAATCCGTATCCATCCCAACCCTCCCGGAAAATCCCCGCCGACGACTGAAGCGAAGATGGCCCAGAGATAATCTGGGGCCTTAAAATAGAAAATGTATAAATATCTATGAATGTATGTGTCTTTTAGCGTGTATATTTGCGTGCTTGAGTATATTTGTATGTAATAGTGAAATAAATAATAAGGATCGTTGAAGTGTGGGTCGGTAAGGGTAACCCTTACCGACTGATTGATTACATGACCGATTGACAGATTGATTACATAATGTAATTATGTAATCAATTTAATTTAATTTATATTCTGTATTCCATTTTGGAGGATTTACCATTGGGTAATATCTCCGCTCATTGTTTTCCTGTTCTAAATACTTTTAAACCATTTGCTTGTTATTGTATATATATGTAATGTATTATACTTATAGTTGCAAATAAAGAAAGAAATTAAAAAAAAAAAAAAAAAAAAAAAAAAAAAAAAAAAAAAAAAAGTTTATTATTTTTCATCGTAGAATCCAAATATGCTATCAAAAAAAGGGATTCCAATTTGAAATTTTAAAGTTGGGTGGCCTGGGGTTGCCCCTAGTGGGTGATTGCATGAAAACAAACTTCCCTTTGCATGGTAGAGATCCCCCAAGTTTCATTAATTTATCTTAAACCGTTCAAAAGTTAAGAGGAGAGGGGGGGGGGGGAGACTTTTGGACCACCCTGTATGGAAATAAAAAGAATTGTCACGACAATCAAAGTCAAATTTTATATTTACTCGTTTTGTTGTTTGCTTTGGTAATTTCGTGGGTAAAATGGGCCGCCATTTTTTTAATAATAAATCTACATTGCTATACCTTTACTATGAACTAAAGAAATATGAACTAAATTATATTATATTGCTATGAACTAAAGAAAAATTATATCTTTATACTTATGGTGCAATGATATCATAAAACGGATGAAGTAGATATGTGTTCTTATCAATAACTAAACAAACAAAAAAATGATTTTTGGACTTATTTTGATTACCAGTGGGGTTAAAGTTATTTTAATAAAATTTTAAAATTTATATGGAAACCATCTGTATGCTACTTTTGACTCACCGAAATATATAAATATCCATCCGCATCATATATATCTATTCCATCCGAATTTCTTTATAAACCGATGGGACCATTTAAAGATATAGGTGGCTCTATACACAAGTATGTACGCATGTGGTTCATTAATATGGGACCAACCGTTGGGTAAGTATGACCTATAATCCCAATTTAATTAACATCCAACGTAGTACTTTTTATGTTGATGGGAAATAATTGGACGATAGGCCAACAGACAGACACGGAACCAAAAGTATTTCCCTGATGAACAATTAAAAAATAATCCCACAGTTTAAATCTAAACAATTTTGATAGATTTTTAAAATTGGAGGAAAATGAAATAAGTTTGACAATAATAGGTTGTAAAAGCATAAAATGATTAAATTATACGAAATAGGACGCGAGGAAGCTATGTGCCACATTAATTGGCAGACTATGTTTAAATCTGTCAAAATAGTTTTGGTGGTGGTTTGGTTGGTTTTTTACACGAATAAAAATGTCAATTAGGCTAAATATAACTTGCATATATGTGGTTGAAATTTCTCTGTGGCAATTTGAGGGATACTTCCCACAAATTATCCAAATTTCTTAAAAAATCAGATCAGTACTTCTGAAGATATAAATGTATGTTTGTGCGCTTAAACAAGAACAACAAATGAGCTCAAAAGGTTGAAACTTATATGGAACCAGCAATGGACTAATTATACCCTTCCATCCAAATTTCATTCAAATTAAACGAGTTAAAAAATAAGGAAAGACTGACAGACAGACACGGAACCAAAAATGATTCCTGATATCTCAAACGGATTTATATCTTGGAATTTTTAAAAACGGGGACATAAAAAAATGTTCGTTCTTCAGAGCAAGCACATAGCAGTGCCTTCTTATGCAATATACAGTAGAACCTGGATAAGAAGTGTCTCAAGGGGATTAGGGAAGCAGTCTTGTTATCGAGGTTATTTTGGCTATCATTCGTGTTAAAGAGGTTAATAAAATATTGGGAGCGGGGTGGGGTGGGATTTTCAAGTCTAGACTTGTTTAAGGTCGACCCATTCCTGTGTAGAGTCACGTTATAGAGGTTGACTTCTCAAAACGACTTGTTATAGAGGTTCTGAGGTTCGTTGTGAAATGGAAAAAATCCGTGTTATTGAGGTTGTTTGGATAATAATAGTCGCGTTATAGAGGTTAATTTAACATTATGTGTTATGGCAATCTCAAGGAGATTTGAAAATTGCACTTGTAATTGAGGTTGCCGTGTTATTGAGGGTCGTGTAAGCGAGGTTCTACTGTATAATAATTATCCAGATATATCGTACAAAACAGTGTCTGACTCACATCAAGTTGATCTTTGAGTAACTTTTAAGAATATATTTAAGTGGTCGGCTAAGTTGTCTGCAGGACATAGCTTGGCAATAAACATTGGAAAAAAACAAACCGGTGGGAGCGGCCTTGTCCTTATGTTGGACCATGTGATTTTCATGATCCTGAGTACAAAAATTAGTTAGTAGACCGAAAATCAAGTCGCTATTAGTTTGTCACTTGATAGGTTAGTTATTCAAATATTGCTCCAAATCAAAGTGAAGGGACATGAAGGGACAAAATAACATCAACTTGATTTTCGGTCGACTAATTAGTATTGTAGGGGAGACCGGGGACGGTTGAAACAGGGTACGGTCGAAACAACCCAATTAATGGGAGGAAAAATTAGCGATATTTGGGAACAACCAAGGAAAAGGGACGCGGCTTCCGTGGTGGAATCTGAACTTTTAGGTTTGGTGTCGTTTTAAGTTTATCCTGAGAAGGTGTATTGTGTTTTCGCGTCCAAAAGTAATTATTTTTGTTGCTACTCTTTTGCTTTTTTGTCCAAAACTAATATAGTTGAGATTATGATAGTTTTTAACGTAAGAACTTTGGTTATGGAAGTTCAACAGGTGTAATTCTTTTTTATCTAAATTGTTTATTTCGGAGGTTATGACGACAACTTTTTTAAAACATGTTCTGGGTACGGTTGTAACAATGTTTACAATTAAGTTACCAGCTGGCTATAAAGTATGAAATTTTCAAATACACTTTAAGCTTCATTTAAATAATTTTAATTAAATCTTTTCATTACGTAAAATTTTATTAGTTTCAATGTTAATTAACCTTGAACTACAAAATATTACAATTTATACAATAAATATTATACAAATTACATTTAGAATATTTATTACTGTTTCATTTATCTTAAACACCTATTATTCTGCGTATGACCAATTATTCAATTATTTTGCTTCATGTTCTGTGATTTTGAGTCGATAAATAAGTATTTCTAACATAATTCTCTTTATTCTGTTAGTGTTACAACTAACCCCAATAACTGTTACAACCGCCCCTGGTATGGGATCGGCTGAAACATTTTTCCTGAATTTTTAAAATGCCTATACACAGTGGCGTAACTATGGGCCCGCGCGGGACCGCATTGCGGGGGGGCCCCCAGTGTCACGGGGGCCCCCAAATCCAGAAATAACTGGGATTACTATCCTTTTACCAACGTCGAGGGGGGCCCCCAATCCTGAATGCAAGGGTTTTTTTTTTTTTTTTTGCTCATCAGTTTTTTTTGGCGAGGAGGGGCCCCCAAAAATTTCTCGCGGGGGGGCCCCCAATGGTCTAGCTACGCCACTGCCTATACATATTTTTGTAATGCAGGTAATATTACTATAACCTCATCCATTTCTAGTCTGATAACTAAAGTTATTAAGGCCCTCTGTCAAATAAAATTGAGGTTAAAATGTTTTTGCAGGAAGCGATTTTGTGAAAAAATGTTTCAACCGTCCCCGGTCTTCCCTACTTAGGATCATGAAAATCACTGTCCACTTTAATTGGCGGAACATGGCCGCTCTCCACCTGTTTTTTTTTTCAAATGCCTGCGCATGCTCGCACTGCCAAGTTAAAAGGCACAAAAAAATTCAAGCTTCATGTTAGACACTTTTTCTGCACGCTATCTCTTTGACTATTATTATGATTGCAATTATAATTGTTTTTGTACAATATTTCATTTTAAATGGAGATTTAACTATTATAATATATAATTTAATCTATATTTTTATAAGAAATCACACGGTTTCGTAAAGTAATTAGTATAAGCCCAATTCTGTAAGAGAATTCCCATGATGTTATCAGATATGACTGTCGCGATCCAACTATTATCCCATATACAAAGCTTTAATGATCCATATTTTAACAAAAAATCATTGTTTCACTATATAAAATGGTGCAATAATAATTATTCTCAATACAGTCTCCAATGATATTTATTTATTATAATTTAGAAATATACTTTGAATTATTGTTGCAATAACATCTGTCGTAAGGTGAGACAATCTTCCCAAGCTTTTGCAAGAAATTTGTTTTTGAGAACCTTATTATCTAAGCTATTGCATTTACCAAAAAAAAACTTATCAAATTAATTAAGTTACTTATCATCTCTCCTGTATGCAGTTTATAGGATGCAATGCTCTTATACTGTTACAATAGCATTTGAGTGCAACTGCGCCTTAAATTTTCAAAATATCACAGGGAATTACTTGCATTTAAGTTGAGAAAATTATTTACAAACAATTTTTTCTCTTGTGAACCTTTCTTAACAAGTAACATAAAAAGTACTGGGCAATTAACTATATTTGAATTAATAGTTCATTACGCGTCGAGTGCGGAAAGTAGCATTTTGCATGCGGGTGTGGAGTTTGCACCCGAGCGATAGCGAGGGTAGTAAAACCACACGAGTAATGCAAAGTGCCGTTTTCGCACGAGTTACGTACCGTACTTTATCTACGATTGTTTGATTTAAATAATAAATACAGAAAAAAATAAACTTGCTGTATGTAAGTTCGTATCTCTTCTCTTGATAAAGATGGCATTAATCTTGAGTTGTATTTTTTGCCGAATTAATTATTTCTGGAGGAGTATTATTCTCTACATTTTCGTCAAAGCCACTAGATTCATTCATTGTTTTTCACTAAAAACTCGATATAAACAGTTACTTTATTAAAAGAATAGCAAATTAGTTTTGTTAAATGTAAACAAACTCGCTAATCGTGCATAAAGCTGAAGAATTGTTCAGAACTATGAGACGCGCATGCGCAATGAATACAAGTACGTAAATAATCACTTTCTACGCATCTAAACAGAGATATAATGCTTATATTTCGTATCAATCGTAGATAAAATATTATTATGTCTATCAATGTCTGTCATTTCCGCAACATCCTCTCCGGCCCACATCCTCAGCAATGAGGATCAAAGTTTTTTTGTATAATAATTTTCATCTCTTTTATATCAGATACCAAAAATCACGAAAAAATATAATAACAAATGATTACAAGATAAAAATAACTTTTTATATACTACGTTTTTAAATTATCTGTCAAAAATCATAAATTTTAAACCCGTCAAAATGAAGATCTTAAATATGGGATATGTCAAAACAAAGAAAATAACTTGCGAATTTTTTTCGAACTAACTTTCTATACAGCAAAATTTGCTGAAAACAAATTAAATTCTGCTGAAAGATGGCTAAAAGTATTACAATAATGCATTGTCATCGTGTTCTGAGCTATTCTAAAAGTTTCAAATGTCTAGTTACTTGGGAAATTAGTTAAAAATCGATTACAAGATTTGTACTGGACGGACAAACAAACATACAAACAAGAAAGCAAGTTAAAAACGTAGTAAAAACAAAAAATACGATTATTTTTACATTTCTTCTCATTCAATTACCTTACTAAAGGTGTACTCTCTTTTATTAGGCTGTCGTTGTAAAGGTAAATAAATAAATAATAAACCTTATAAATTCGTTCCTAAATCTGTCTGTCACTCTTTACGGTTCCAACAGCGTTTAAATCTATAAAAATGAAAACATGTAACTTTGCAGTATTAACCCATTAGTTCCCAGCGCAGTCATATGGTATCACTAAACTGCTATTTACATTTATTTGTTTATTATGATTATTATTTAACCGAGGGCGTTTATTTAAATCATTACCAATTTAGGAAGGTTTATTTTATGTAATTACGTTCTTATTAGCGTCCTAGCTCTTACTGAGTTGACATACAAGAGATCCACCTATATACCCTGAAAATTCTGGGAATTAGGATGGTGAAGAGGGAGACTTCCTACATTTATCAGATAGTAAACGTTTAGTTCCTGCTGAAATTGTAGTAGTAAAATCAGATCGAATAGGGGGTTATTAAAACGACAATGACGAATATCCCATTACTACTGCAAGCCCTACAACTCCTGATTTTCCTGCTTTAGTAGCAACAGCAAGTTTCTGATGATGTTTGGATCAAGAACAGTGCAAAATAGATAGAGGGAAATTTGGAGCAACCCCAGAGATATGATTTAAATTATTCAATGATTGATTTTGACTTATATCAAGGAAGACGTGCGATTGAGAAGTATGGTAATGTGGTTGGAGGGACAAACCTCATGTACGAAAATGTTAAATACGTAAATAGACGTATCATTACAAAAGGCTTGGATTATTTTTGGGAAAATAATACATTTAACCCTAGAATGACACCGGGGGTCTGTATGACCCCAAGTAAAAGAGCTTACGCGCAGATCTTATTTCTGTGAATCATAGATTTTTTTTCCTTGTCTAAATACTCTTTACCTTCCTGCCCCCCTATTTCACAAATCAAAGGTATCAGTTTCTGTATATTCTTTGAACAGTGAGCATGTCAAGTGCTTCTGGGGTCTAGCTGACCCCACGGTGTAGTTACCCACCAACTTTTTTCAGCCAACACTAATTTATAGTTGCTCTAATCAACCCTCCATCAAGATTTCTATCGCTCCTGATACAGGCAACCCTGAAATTATCATAAGCTATAATAAAACAAAAGGTGGGACAGATTCGTTTGACCTGCAGGTGACCTCAGCGGTTTTTCTTTGGTATATGCTTGATCAGGCAGGTGTCAACGCTGCTATTTTTCATTGTATGGCCAACTGGCAAAAGAAACTACCGCGGAAGGATTTTATTTTTGAATTAGGCTTCTCCCTAGTCTATCCATGAAGGAAAGGATTAAAAGACAAGAATGCTATGCAGCGATTGCCATGGTGCTATTTGTGATGAGCATCGGTCCTAAAAATGCTTAGAATGCTAAAAGCTTCACTGAGGACATTTTGTATAATTTTGTGATTTTTTTCTTAGTTTATTTATTTTGATTAGTTTCTTTTTATAAAAAAATAGTAGGAAATTTGTTAGCTTGCCATTTTTACGATAGATTTTAAATTTTAAAACCAGCTTTGTTAAAACAAAAAGTTACTTTTTTTAATACCTTGCTTCATTATTAGCATTAGTTTATAAGTCAATACAATTTTTTTAATTTTATTTTTCTTTCTTCTGTTCATTGTATTGGCCCGGTAGATCGAAATTAATATTTTTATATTACAATAATATTTCACGCATTTCAGGATAGAGCGGATAACCTAGGTGGGGTCATATAGACCCCACGGTGTCTGATTAGAATGTGGAAATAACGGTGTCATTCAAGGGTTAATCAGTTAGCTTTAAGAAGAGGTTTAGCATAAACATATCTCACAAGATATACAGAAGCAAGAAGAAATCCCATCAGGAATGTATATCTCAAGAGTACCTGATGCAATTCGCTTTGATCCCCAAGAGCATTACTTAACGCACACTAATACAACATTGATAGATGAGCAAGAAATAGTCGCCCTTCCAAAATAAATGAAATGACGGCGTATTTATAGACTGCTTTACAATATTCTATTTAACATTTTAAACAATTTATTGACATATTTTACAAAAAAAAAAAGTATTACAAATAATAATTGTTATTACTTTAAACTAATTTTTTTTTCAATTAATTACTCATTATTGTTATTTTTTGTCTATATACTACTGTTTAACATCATAACTGTTGGTTTAGGATAGAATATGCTTGAGAAGTAAGGCTCCTAGGGAGTAGCACACATGTGCCCAGTGCAGCCATATGGATACAGAAATTCATGCAAATTTGCGTATAGTAATCTGTAATCTGGGGGTCAATCTGACCCTATTCATAAAATTTCATCAAAATATCTTGACAAAAATAATTATAGGCACTAATAGGTTAAAGATCACACTAAAAATATAGCGAACTCAAAATTATCAGCCGATAAAAAACAATCGCTTTTATCTACTCTTCGAATAAGAAAACTTTTTTTTTTAATTTTAAGTGGGAATCAAAATGAAATATATTATAACACTTGAGGATATTGGATAATTTTCCTCGCGATTTTGTTAAATAACATTTTACGTGTCCCCCCCCCCCCCTTAAAACCATATAACGCTTTTACTAATACTACAAATTATTATATATGTTATATTATTTTATGTTATCATAGGATTATTTTAATTCAAATTGATTATCTTATATTATTTGTGGTTTGACCCGTGAAATGGTATCATACTCAAAATTAGGACAATCCGCTTTTAGATGAATATTGTAACTAAATATAGAGGTATAAAGGAGAGGTTGAACTTATTTCAACTACGGTCATCCAGTATTACATCATATCAAGATTATACATAAAAAAAAAAAAAAAATTTAAAATAAAATTTACGAAAGAAAGTAAGTGAAAATAATTCAAGGACAGAATAATTACATTGTAAATTATATCAGTTTCAAAAATATATATATATTGAATGCCCTTCAATGATTTTTAACAAGAGAAGGTATTTTTTTTAAAAAAAATAAATATAATTATCGGTAACGCTGGAATTTACAAATTCTTAATTACTGTTGGCATATTTACAAAAAGATTTGCAAGTCTTGTATATATTTAAAGTTAAAAGTAAGTGTTTAGAACGGGAGCAAGCCGTAAGGCACGAGAATTGCGCAGGTTCTGTACTCTCAATACAAGGTTACTTCTATCTTATGTAATCACAGACTATTTACGTCCCAAGTACTCGCCCAAACCAGTGCAAGTAAAATAATTTTTAAGGGACAAACACAAAGCTCTCGTTTTTAGTCTGATTTTACAGAAGTCAATTACGAACCTTTTGTTTCTTGACTCAACTTCTTGAAGACACTCACGTAACAAAAACAATTAGGTATTTCGTAGATGTCTGCTAGCTTATTTTTTTATCTACTTTTTTATTTTGTTTCACTTCCAGTCGAACGTGACTGTTTGTTTGGCCGGAAACAAATTGGAACTATCTACCTCTTTTATTTTATTTAACTGTAGTTTTGTTTTGTTATTCTTTTTTTATTTAGAAAGTCAGAAATGTATTTATTTGATTTCTTAATATGTAGTTATTTATGCACCTAGGGAGTAAAGTAAGTCATTATTCCCTGAGCAAAAAAGTTGGTTCTTAAGGCGAAGCCGAAGGAACCATGGTCCCTAAATCATCAAGAGGGAATAACGCTAATAATTAGATAATTAGAGGGTTTTTATTTATTATTTTAATAATAATAATAATAATAATAATAATAATAATAATAATAGCCTTTATTGAATATATATATATATATACATAACGAGAAATTATACATAATTTTATTTATTTATTTTTTCACTTCTTAAAAACATTATTTCAAAAAAATCTTAAATTAAAAAGTATTTGTACCTCATTTTTATTTATTTATTTTTCCTCAGATAATGTATACCCTTTAAATTAAAATTAAATAATAATAAATTTCTTCTTTTCTTTTTTTATATTTTTCTATAAAAAAATAAATATTTTTCTAAGCAGCCCATCTACGGGCATAGGCCTCTCCCAATTTTTCCCACGCTTCTCTATCTCTTGCTGAACGATGCCATAACATACCGCAAAAGTTGGTGATGTCGTCTCTCCATCTTCTCGCCGGCCTGCCTCTTTTCCTGACTCCATCCCTGGGGTACCAGTCAGTGATGCGTTGAGCCCATCTCTGCTCCTCCATTCTAGCAACATGTCCTGCCCACTGCCACTTTAATTTAAGTGTTGCCTCTCTTACATCTCTCACCCCTGACTTCTTCCTTAGCTCGGTAGATCTTATTCTGTCTGAGAGTCTGACTTTTAGTAGACTCCTTTCCATAGCCCTTTGAGTAACCTCTAAGTGGTGCAAAACTTTCCCTGTTAGAGCCCAGGTTTGACTGCCATATGATAAGCATGGAATTATGCAGCTATTAAAAACTTTGGCCTTCAATGCAGGATTCATATTGCTCTTAAATATATATTTTAAAGACCAAAATTTTCTCCATGCCAAGTCAGTTCTTCTTTTAACTTCTTTCATATTGCCATCCTGGTCCAGAGATATGAGTTGGCCTAAGTATATGGTTTCTTTTACCCAAGTAAGTTCTTTGCCGCTTATTTTTAATACCCCTTCATCACCATTCGTGATTAGGCAGGTTTTTTCAAAGTTAACACTCAAACCAGCAGGCTCACTAGCTTCATTTAATTCTTGCAGCATAATTTTGATTTCTTCTAATGACTCAGCAAATACCACTAAATCGTCTGCAAATCTAAGGTTGCTCAGCCTAGCTCCGTTTATATTGACCCCTCTGCTCTCCCAGTTCAGCTTCTTAAAGACTTTCTCCAACGCGGCGGAAAATAAATCTGGTGATAATGGGTCTCCTTGCCTTACGCCCTTCTGTATATTGAAGAAAATACCATTTCTCTCCAGTTTAACTCTGGCTCGACTGTTGTAATACCAATTTTTTAAAATGTCGATTATACAATTGTTAACCCCTTGCTCTGCTAGAGCGGCGAACAAGAAACTGTGATTCAGGGAATCGAATGCTTTAGAATAGTCTATAAAGGCCATGTAAATGACTTTCTGGTACTCTTTGCTTCTCTCTATAAGCTGCTGAATCACTTGCAAGTTATCGACTGTGCTGAAGCCTTTTCTAAATCCTGCTTGTTCCCATGATAAGCTCTCACAAATGTTACTCTTCATTCTTGCTTGCAATACTTTAGCAAACACTTTGCCTACCGATGACATCAAGCTTACAGGCCTATAATTTATAATTTCCTCTTTACTTCCTTTCTTATGAATTAAAATGATATCCGAGTCACACCACTGCCTGGGGACTTTTCATTCGCTGCTGATTTTTTCTCATTCCTCGATTAGAACTTCCCCACCTTCTTGTATCATTTCAGATGTAATACCATCAGCTCCAGGGCTTCTTTCTTTTTTTAAGCTATTAATGGCTTCCCTTACTTCCTCTTTTAATATCAATGGACAAATATCATGATAAAGTGGTAGGCTAATCGGTGTGAGCCTCTCTGACTCCTTGTTTGTTTCATTGTAGAGATTAGAATAGAAATCTGTGTTATTATTTTAATATATAACAATAATTATTAGCACATTTAATAGCAGATATAAGAGATTCAATATTAGAAACAAATAAGAATTGGAATTAAACAAAAATAGAAGGTTAATTAGATGCAGGTTATAAACAAAGATAAACATGGTCGAAAAAGCAGTGTCGCCAACCTGATTTCAACAACATCATTACATTTGCCATTCATTTTCTACTATTTATAAAATAATTAAGTTGCAATCTTTACTTTTTTCCTACATTACTTGTTCTCCCTACTTTTACTTTTTCTCCCTACTTTTTGAGTCCAGGGATGAAAAAACTGACTTTAGTCCCTCTAAACTACTTTAAAATCATAACTATTTTTCCCTACTGGAGATAAAGTAATTTTATGTATTTCTTCCTCATTTTTTGGACTTGTCCTTATGGGGTAGGGGGGGGGGGGGGAGAGATTTTTTTTGTTGGGTTTTGTTTAGATAATTTTGGGGGTTAAAATAGCTACAATTTTTGAAAAGCTATTATATTTGTAATATACATTTCAATACCTTGTAAATGATACCCCTTTCAAAAATTACCAAAAATAAAAAATGTTGTGATCAGTTCTCCCGAAAAAAACTCTCTCTCACAATGTTTATCGAACCATGCAGTTTTGTCTTCCTTTTTGTTCTTGATTTTTGTTTAGTCTTCCCTCTATATTCTCTCCAGAACACATTTTTACTTTCTCATATAATGAGAAAGTATTGTGATGGCGCGAAAATTCGATTTCGAGATTTTGATAGATTTACACGTTTTGAGATCCCCTGAGTCCAAAAAAGTGATTTTTAGGGTCCGTAGGCAAAACCAAGGACCCTTATATTTTCCTGCGTGTGTCTGTCCGTCCGTCCACTCACGTGCTCTCAAGGCTACACCTTTCGTCCGATCACTTTGAAATTTGGCATGTATGTGTCTTGTACCTGCCCACATATTTTAAAAATATAGCGACTAAAAAAAAATTAGGGTAAAAAAACTTAAGGGTTAACATTTTTTTATATTTTTTCGACACCGTGAGGGGTATCATATGAAAGGGTACGTCAAGCTGATTACAAAAATATATAATTCTTTGGATATACTTTTGATAGGGCGAGCGTAGGCAAGCTTGAAGTGGGTGTGAAACGTGTCCCCCCCCCCCTCTATCTCGCTTATGTGAAGTGCAAAAAATCTGAAAAAATTCCTGAACATTCTTCGACCAAAAGTAAAGATACCACTTTTTGGAAATTTCGAGAAAAAATTTTTTATTTATTTTTTTTTGACAAAATACGTTTTTTATAATGATGGTCTTTTAGATGTATTTATATGGTTTTAGTCCGGTTCAGTGGCAAAAAAATACTTTATCAGAGTGTGTTTTGAGAATATCAGACCCTTAAAATGGTTCAAAGTAAGCTTTTTAGCATTTTAAAAAAACACTGTTTATACACTTTAGTTAAACACTATATAGTGTGACCTACGGACCCTCGCTGTGTGCTGACATGAACACACTTGACCTGTTTATTAAAAACTAACTGTCTGTCGTCTGTCGTCTCTGCAGACGCCTGGAACCTAAACTACTGCCAATTTTGACGAGATTTGGCATACATGTTCAGAAAAATCATACCCCATCGCGAAATGAATTTTAGCTCCAAATTTGGGGGCGCTACCCCCGAAAAACTCTAAAAAAAAACGTGAAAACAAATTATTTCTCGAAAACGGTTCCGACGATTTTGATTAAAAAATTCTAAAATATAGTCCATTTTAATACGAATGTAACGATATAACCCGTTTTCCCGGGAAAAATCTAGTTCCTGAGAAAATAGCTTAAAAAGCGGACAGAGAGCCCTCTGTCCGTCTGCGGGTTCGATTCCTCGCCAAGGAGAAGTTATTTTTATTGTAAATTTAGATAAAATGTTCAGTAATAATTAAATGTAGTTAAATGTGGCTAAGTAATTATGAACTCGTATATGAGAAAGTTCGTCTGTGAGTTGTCTTGGGCCGATTTTTACTATATATATATTAGTTCATCTACACCTAGAGCATGGATTGCTTTATCCCTTAACAGTGCCTTTAATTCTTCATCTAACCTAGTTTTATAACTTTTTACTAAATTTTTACTTTCTCATATAAAGAGAAAGTATTGTGATGGCGCGAAAATTCGATTTTGTGATTTTGATGGATTTACACGTTTTGAGGTCCCCTGAGTCCAAAAAAGTGGTTTTTAAAAAATGTCTGTCTGTCGTCTGTCGTCTGTGCAGACGCCTGGAGCCTAAACTACTGAGCCGATTTTGGCATACATGTTCAGAAAAATCATACCCCGAGGCGAACTCAAGAAATGAATTTTAGCTCTAAATTTGGGGGCGCTACCCCCCAAAAACTCTAAAAAAAAACGTGAAAACAAAAAAATATTTCTCGAAAACGTTTCCGACTATTTTGATTAAAAAATTCTAAAATATAGTCCATTTTAATACGAATGTAACGATATAAGCCGTTTTTCCCGGAAAAAATCTAGTTCCTGAGAAAAAAGCTTAAAACGCGGACGGAGAGAGCCCGGGTTCGATTCCCCGCCCAGGAAAAGTTATTTTTATGATAAATTTTGATGAAATGTTTAATAATATTTTAATGTTCATTTGAAAACTAATATATGGAAATACTGGGCTAAGTAATTATAAACTCGTATATGAGAAAGTTTGTCTGAGTTGTCTCGGACCGATTTTTAGTTTTACAATCAAATTGTTTTTTGCTTCTTGATAAGAACATAAAATAATTTTGGTTTTTATTACAGAAATAAAGATTGACTGAGGATGACCTTAAAAGAAAGGGTTGATTTAAATTATTTAATTTATTATTCTTCGCACCTAAAAGGGTCCATCTTACTCATTAATAATCGAATTACATTTGTTGAATTTAATTGGTTAAAAGCATTGAGATAGTTGGTTGTCGGTGTAAGGAATGTGCTTTAGTCGTGCGTTATGAGAGTATACTAGTGGGCTGGGTGAGTTATCCGTGTCGTGCTAAGTCACTAGTGACTAGCGACTAGTGACTGAAGATGTAACTCCCATTCTACTTATAGTTAAAGGTCACATACTTTCCATTTACACGCCTACACGAGCACCTTATGCTCGCTTCCTATCTACTCTTACGTATACCGACACACAATCAGCTTAGTAGAGGTGATCCTACAGGATCTACTCTAACTACAGGTTCATGCAGACAACCTACAGGATGTTCAGGTACTTCTACTCACACTTCGACATATGAACAAGCCAGATATGATAAGCACACTCAGAAAATTCATTATTATAGATCATGATAACACAAACTACCACTCTTACAAATTAAGAGAGATCAAGAATTAAGACGTAATGGAAAGTGATCACTTTAAGACTCAACTTTTACTATTTATTTATCATAGTCTGTAAACATAACGAGAAAGTATTGTGACGATGTTTACATTTGAATTTGAATTCCCGATTGGATAAAAATCCAAAAAGTGCATTTTATAAAATGTCTTGTCTATGGTCGATAAAAAAGCTTACGGCATACATTTCAGCTAAAAAAAAAAGGAAGTGGTCTCGTAGGACACCTGTCAGTAACGAAGTTCCAAACGGAAACTTAGTATACAATGCTTACTATACTTATAAATGGCGGAGTTAGAAAAGATACAAAATTAAAGGTAACTAATTATTTGTACTTAGCGGATTTAAGGCGAAATTAAAAGAAAATATTTCTTTTATAATTGGAGCGAGTGTCTTCAAATAAATATGTATTAAATATTGAGAAAGAAATTATATCAGGATGAATTGATATAGTTATAAAGGTTGGTAGGGAGCAGTCCTGTTCCGTACCAACCCGGCCTACTCAATTTAAATATTATAAAATATATCACTTTACTGCACAAAAACTTCTGCTTGTATCAGGATCAGGTTGAAATTTTACATGCCTGTTTTATTTGTACTTTAGAATATGTGTATGAAGTTTTATTAAAATATTTTCGTTAGAACGTAAGTTTTCGGTAAAAAAAGTTGTTTTCTCTATTTTAAACGTTTAGTTCCACTTTAATAAATTTAGCGATCTTTATCACTTCATAGCGGTGTCGTTTTAGTGTTGGTTTTAATAAAAAAAAATAAATAAATAAAAATTATTTTTTAATTGATATAGTTCGTCCTAAATTCCATTTTTACATTTGAAGCATACGTTTATAGGAACGCTTAGGCTGATAACGTTGTCCGAACTCGTCCTGGGCGTTGGTAAAATGAACATGTGTACCAAATTGTAAGTAAATCGGTCAATTTTCACTCAAGTTATAGTCATCGGTAGGTTTTGTGACGGTGGTTTTTTTAGGATTAACTGCAAAGCTCCAGACGGTGTAACGTGCCCTATGAAACTTCGTTCCAAAAATTATAAATTTCAGTCTATTTAAATACAAATTAGGGTAGTTTCACACTTGGATACCGCGTGTGTGGTGGCGACGTTTCTGTGTCTATAATTGTGCGCAATACATTCAACGATACATAAACATCGTCACCTAGTGTGAAACTAGTATTAAACGTTAAAGGTAATTTTCCGGGGGGAAAATCTAGCTTTACGCAAATGGTGGCACGCTCAGAGTTTACCCAACATCGCAGATTTGCAGGCATTGCAGCTTAAATGAAGTGGCGTCTAATACCCGAAGACATTATTTGTTTCTGTTTTATGCCGTTCTGACGTTCTGTTTTTTGCGACAGCGACGTATTTTTATATGTCAGTGACGTTATGGTGCGTTTTACTGAGGCAACAACGAGCAACATTTAGCATGCCACATGTGTTTTTGTTGCTAGATGTTGACGTGCATCTTCATACTTTGTCGCAAGTAAATTGTCGCCCAAGAATCTATTGACAGTTGTCACTTGCTACTTGTTGCCAGTGACTGTGCCTGTAGCATGAGACAAAAGTATTTCAAATTATTTAACACCTTTATCAGTAGTGAGCGTCATGTTATCAGAAGCTTTTGATCTTCACCAACAGCAATAAAAGAAGAAAACCGAAGATGCGTAGGTGGTGGATCATAAATTTATTTGTCAAAAGTAGTGAAAATCACAAGGAATTTTTCGAATAACTTATTTCAAATTATGGTAGTTTGTTTCAAAATTTCACACGTATGAGCAGGCAGGATTCTGACTACCTAGTCGAAAAGGCAACTCCTTGGGTAAAAACGTTTGTCTTGGAATGTCAACATCTAACAAATATGTCAGGAGACTATAAGCAAACCATTTCTCTTTTTTAGGAGATGAGCCACTCTTTGATTGAGTAATTCTTTTATACTCCCAATGAAAAGCAAACCTCAAATTCTTGATTATCTTTTTTATTTTATCTACTGAAAATTCGTAATTGGAAGTAAGTAGTTTTAATTTGTTACTTTTCACATTTCTGTATTTATATGAATAGTCACGGTGCCTATCGGCAAAAAAATCAATTATACATACTCTTTCCAAACCTCTTGTATGGCTTGTTTAGGCCAAGTCAGACACCGTTTTCCTCTGTGACTTATTTTGGTTTTGGAGAGTTTTCCCAGTATTTTTTCTGAAACACGTCGTTTTTACACATACTTAAAAGTGATAGATACTGTTTTTTTTAATTGAATAGCTTGATAATTTCAAATGATAGCGTAAGATAAAATTCTCTGACAAATAAATATGGGTCAATATGGGTGTCTGCTCTCCTGAACATGTTGAAAAACGACTATCGGAAAAGTGATTAATAACTAGCTGATTTTCTAAAGATACATTATTTACATACATTAGAAAAAAATACAGTAAAAACGCCTCAAAACCAAAAAAAGTCACAGAGGAAAATGGTGTCAGACTTGGCCTAAACAAACCATACAAGAGGTTAGGAAGGAGTATAATATAGTATATAGAATGTATGAGTATATATGAGTATATAATATGAGTACATATGAGTATATATGAGTATGTATGTATGAGTATATGTAATGTAATGTAATGTAATGTAATCCTTTATTTGTAAATTTGGGATGCAAAGATCTATAAGTACAAGTCACTTTTTTTTTCTTTTTTTTTTTTCCTTTTTCCCCTATTTACAAAATCAGCCATGCTGAGGATTGAAACTGGGTTAACATTTCTCTTCCCTTCTTGTTACATAATTTTATTTTTGTTTATGTTTTTATTTTATTTATTTATTTATTTATTTTTTGTTGATGTTCTGTTTGAGCTATTTTTATAGGTTTTCTAGGTGGTAAACCTCATAATGAGCTCTTCCCAATCTCTTCCACTCTTGCCTATGAGCAGCTACTCGGGCCCAGGTTGCCCCTCCGCAGGTTTTCCACATTTCTTCGTTCCAATTCTTTTCCGGTCTTCCTCGCTTCCTTTTGTTGTCCCAGGGTCTCCATTCCATTATATCTTTACTCCAGCTGCTTTGTTTCCTCCTGATGACATGGCCGGCCCAGTTCCACTTCCTGTTGTGCACATTCTCTATAATGTCAATCAGTCCTGAGTTGGTTCTGAGCCATTTTTTGCTTTTCCTGTCCTTCCTGGTGTAGCCCATCATGTAGCGTTCCATGTTTCTTTCCACAACTCGCAACCTCGCTACTACCTTGTTACTTAACCTCCAAGTCTCACAGCCGTATGTTAGGACGGGTAGCACTGTTGTTTCCCAAAGCCTTTTCTTGAGGTCTGTGGGTGCTCTGCTCTTGAAGAAGCTTCTGTTACTCAATAGGGCTTTCCAACCAAGGTTTACTCTTCTTTGAATTTCTGCGTATTGCCCATCAATACTAAGGAGGTGACCCAAATATAAGAAGTTATTAACTTTTTCTAGGGGCAGGTCTTGGGTGCGGCGATCACTTTCTTCATTTATAATCATCATTTTACATTTTTCTAAGTTTATATTTAGGCCTATTTGTTTGCTTTTTTGCTGAATTTCTTTTAGCATTAACTCGGCTTCTACAACTGATATAGCAATAAGGACCTGGTCATCCGCAAACTCTATACGGTTCAGCCACTCCCCATTTACCTTTATTCCTTTTCCTTCCCAATCCAATGATAACATAAGGTCTTGGTAGGTAGTTGTAAAATATTTTGGTGAGGGCACGTCCCCTTGCCTAACTCCCCTGTTTATTGCGATTTCAGCATAGTCTTGGTCGAGAAAAAATGTAGCGGTTGCTCCGGTGTATAAGGATTTAAAAATGGTGATAATACTATTACTTACACCTTTGCTCTGTAACATCTCTATTATAGTACCAATTTTGATTTTGTCAAATGCTTTTTCATAATCTAAAAAGAGGAGGACAACCTGAAATTGGTAATCTACAGCTTTTTTTATAAGTTCGCTTATTACAAAAATGTGATCAATAGTGGAGAAGTTTTTCCTAAAGCCTGCTTGGTGTTTGGTTAGTTCTCGTCTAATTTGTTGCTTATTCTATTAAGTATTATTTTTGAAAAGAGTTTATAGGGTATTGACAGTAAGCTTAAAGGTCTATAGTTTTTTAGTTATTTTTTGTCACCTTTTTTGTGTAGGAGAATTAGTTTTGCAGTGCTCCACTTGTCTGGTAGAGAGGACTTCTCGAGGCATGCATTAAATAGTTTTACAAGGAAGAGTATGATAGTATTTCCTCCTGCCTTGATTATTTCCGGAGTTATGTTGTCAAGACCACCGGCTTTACCTTCTTTGAGTGTTTTCACTGCCCATTCGACTTCTTCTCTTAGGATTGTAGGTTCTTTGAGTTGTGCAGGAAAAGCTGTTGTTGTAGACTGTTGTTGTGAATTTAAGGCCCATTCATCATCTTGGTAAAGTTTTTCATAGTAATCTTTTATTCTTGTGAGGATGCCTTGCTTATCACTTATTTCGCTGCCACTTTCATTTTTTATTGAAATTATTCTGTTTCTTTTTGTTGGTGTCGGTTTCAGTTTTCCTCCTACCTCTAATGCTTTCCTTAGCCTTTCTTGTCTGCTGTTTTCAAGCCAAAGAGTTAAGTCAGTTCTGATTGCCTTGCAAAGGGTTGCATACTCGGTTTTCCTAGACAGCTCCCCCTTAAGTTTTCTCCGTTTTTTCATCATTTGTTTTATTATTTTTGGCGGATTCCTGCAGTTGATCGTTTCTGGTTTAATGACTTTATGCCTTATCTCATTTGAAGCTTCTGTTATTACTTTTGAAAATGTTTCTACTGCTAGGTTTATATCCTCGATTTTATCTCCCCAATTTATTAGGGAAGTAATCTTTCCTTCAAGTCCATTAATACTTAATTCTTCTGCCGAGAGTTTTTTCAGTTGCTTGTGCCTCTTTCTTTTAGGTTTCCCCCAGGAGAAGTTGATTTTTGCTCCCACTGCTCTATGATCACTACCGATGTCGATTTGGCTGATGACATTCACTTTCTTAATTAGTGCTAAGTTGCTACATATAATAAAATCGATTTCATTTCTATGCTTACCATCTGGGCTGATCCATGTCCATTTGTCTTCTATTTCGCCTTCAAAGAAGGAGTTTGTTACATATAAGTTGTTTGCTTCTACAAACTCTATGAGTCTCTCTCCATTTTCATTTCGATTTCAGACTCCATATGGGCCTATCCCTTTTTCCATCAACTTAGTCCCTATTTTTGAGTTTAGGTCCCCTATTATTAGGGTACGGTGGCACGAGTGGTCTTCTATAGCTTTTGTAGGTCCATGTAGAAATCTTGAACTGTTTCTTCATCTGCTGCTGATGTTGGACTGTAGACCTGGATTACTCTTAGTTTTGCTTTGATTTTGTCGATTACTTCGACACTTGAAATTCTGTCTGTGTAGCCTTTCAGTCTTGTTATTTTTGTGATATTAGATTTGTTTATTAGGAAGCCAGTCCCTCCTATTGCTTTATCATTTCCATTGTAGTAGAAGACTACATCTCCTTCCATATCTATACAGCCTTCTCCTTTACGGCGGACTTCGGCAAGGCCTATTATGGTCCAACAGATGTTATCTAATTCATATAGCAGTTGAGTAAGTTTTTCTTCGGTGCGCAGAGTAAGGCAGTTATAGGTTATTACATCCCATTTATTTCTCTTCTTAAAGTTGTTTACCTTTTTGTTGATAGCAGTTATATTCACTGATTGCAGTGGCTCTTTTTGTATGAGTATATAGTATGTATAATTGATTTTTTTGCCAATGGGCACCATGACTAGAAGCAATTTTGTTGTGCCACAACTCCAGTAAAGTATGGTATAGTCGTATGGTAGTCTTCAATAAATAATGTTTTTTTTCTTTGTATTGCACTCCATGTCAGCCGATTTCAGCCGCACTCATTCTCTACCGCTTGGAGACAGGCAACATTGTACGCGAAGCAACATGCGGCATACGTCATTGTTACTTGCTACATGTTGCAGCGTGTTGCTTCGCTTGAAATACTCCTTGTCGCATGCTACATGTTTGTTGCTTCAGTGGAAAAGTACCTTTTTTATATGATACCAAAGACAATTTGAAAAGAAAGGAATATGTTGCACACAATGTGATATTTTACACACAGAAACTTTGCCATCACCGCCTTTATACTGTCCATATGCAAACCTTGTGTCAACCCTTATACATAAAGCTGTACAATTCCTTAGTATAACAGTATAATAAAAGTGAAACTGTAATAAATATAAGCTAACGCAGATAGTACACTCTGGTGCAAATATTTATTATTTTATTAATTGGAGCTCTCCTCTCCATGACAAATAATAAATATATAAATAAAAGAAGTACAAGATAAAAAGAACTTTTTAAATACTACGTTTTTAAATTTTCAGTTGACTAAATAGAAATTCATAAATTTGAAACCCGTCAAAATGAAGATCGTAATATGGATCATGTCAAAACAAATAAAACAACTTGCGGATTTTTTCCGAACTAACTTTCTATACAATGCAAGATTTGTACTGGACAAACAAACAAACAAGCAAGAAAACAAGCTAATAGAAACGTAGTAATAATAATTACAAGATAAAAAATACTTTTTATATACTACTTTTTTAAATTTTCTGTCATGAATCATAAAGTTGAAACCCGTCAATGAAGATCGTTAACATGGGTCATGTCAAAACAAATAAAATAACTTGCGGATTTTTTCCGAACTAACTTTCTATACAACAAAATTTGCTGAAAACGAATTAAATTCTGCTGAAATATGGCTAAAAGTATTAAAATAATGCATTTTCATCGTATTTTGAGCTATTCTAAAAGTTTCAAATGTCTTGCTAATCGGGAAGTTAGTTAAAAATCGATTGCATGATTTGTACTGGACACACAAACAAACAAATAGACAAGCTAATAAAAACGTAGTAAAAACTAATCGGAAATAAATTTATTGGAAACAAAAGAACGACAACGTTTTTTTTCCAATCAAAATAATAACTGCATTTCCTACGTAAATTGACTTGTTTTGATTTTGACAGTGGTTTATTTGATTAAAAACCTACTATACATGACAGAAAAACAACAAAACTAGCGTTCTCTTTGGATTTCAATAACTTCTTGGTGGACCTTTAGTGTAATATCTGCTTTCTGTTAGATAGGCATAACATGTGTCACAAAAAAGTTTTGCGGGTAAAGCCTTGAAACTTAACCCTCGTTCAAATTATATTTTTGAGCAAATAAAAAATAAATAAATAAATGCTGAAGATTTGAAACTTCAAATTCGGTTCAGTTGAAATACATTCAATAGACACCTAAGGACAGGGTTAAGTGGGAGTTGGGCACCAAATTAAATGTTTTTTTCGCAAATACAGTAGGACCCTGTTAATCTGGACAATTTTAGGGACATATAGAAGAAAGTTGCCCAAAACGGGATAGGCGGGCAAAACGGGATAGCGGGG
Source organism: Gerris lacustris (assembly GCA_951217055.1). Lineage (NCBI taxonomy): Eukaryota > Metazoa > Arthropoda > Insecta > Hemiptera > Gerridae > Gerris > Gerris lacustris. Next base: position 151,113,334 of record OX578276.1, read on the forward strand.
CTTGTAGCGATACTAGTGCTGCTAGGGCGCACGAGAAGGGCTAAGTTGGTTCCCGGCCACTATTCTACCATTCTCAGTTGATCGCTTGTCGCAAGCAATTGTACTTTAGGTGTAGTGAATTTTTAAAGTTTTTAGTTAAGATTTTTTCTAGCATCAGTCTTTTTTCTGCTTCACAAAAACTCTCATTGGTCCTGTTCTTCAGAGGTTGCAATTCCGGTAAGTATTGCATTTTGTTGTATGATTTTTAACGAACAATTTAGTGTGTAAAACTATACCTAGCGAGTATCAGTTCAGACCTCAGGCATGTTTGTTTTGAAAAACGTCACAGTCGGGCAAAACGGGATACTTTTTAGATGCCCAAAACGGGATAGAGTTTTGTTGTATCCTGTTTTACCCAACCTCCGGATCAAGATGGAAAAGAAGAAGGATGCATCTTCTGCAACGCTCTCCATTTTTAATCAAAATCTGGAGAAGGCTGGATACAGTGCTCGAGTTGCCAAGGTTTGGCTCACCAAGCTTGCGCCAGACCGAATGAAGAAGATGACTCATTTTTGTTCTATGTGGAAATAGTCAGTCTTCCTTGGAGCTTTTTTCTGTAGATATAATTATTTTAATTTTGTTCTTAAAATTGTAACGTTAGCTTTTAAAATTAATCATAACTTCAGGTGAAGATTTTTATTTATTTTTTTTTAAATAATTGTAAGTTTTTCTAATGATCCATGTTTATTTGTTGTTTCTATTAATTTTGTTGTTAATATTAATGTTGCTCCGATTGGGCCTAGCTATTGTAAAATGGTTTAATTTACCTACATGTTGTTTCATATTTCAAATAAAAATATAGTTTTACGTATGTTCATTTATTTACCCAAATCTTTGACTTCTTTTACCAAAAATGTGTATAAAAAACACAACCAAAGTGTAAGTAGATAGGTATACAATTTTTTTAAAAATAGTAAAGCTATTTTAAGTATACATTCATTTAATTATTTTTAACAAAAACTAGGCAGTTTTTTATTTTAAAAAAAATATATTTAAGAAAAGATAAAAAAAATAAAAAAATTATCACCAAAAAATCTCTATCCCGTCTTACCCAACCTAGGGAGGGTAAAACGGGATAGTGTAAGACTTTAGAAAATCATATTTTTTAATGTGTAAATATTATTAACAAACTATGAATTATTTTTTTATGTTGCTTTAATAAGTGCTTTATCCAATGGCGTTTTATTTTTTTCATTTTTATTACACACAAAAACAAGAAACAAGAAAAACCACTAGCTATCCCGTTTTGGGGAACTTTCCCCTAAGCAGTATATTCGGATTAGGGAATTTATTTTTTTTTTTTTTTAAATAATGTAAAATACTTTATAACAAAAAATGCATAATGTAAATTCCTATCAGTTTCCAATAGTTAGGACAATATCTTTTAAATTTACATTTCTCAGTGCATTTTCCAAGTTGTCATTTTGCAAAGGGTCAGCAAGAATGATCATAAGAAGTGATGATCGTCAGTGATTTGCGATATAATATTTATTGTTTTTATTGTTGAGGGATATCATTCTCCGTTGAGGATCTTCCGGATTACTGAGGGTTCCGGATTATCACCTGTCCAGATTACGGGGGTCCTACTGGTATATCTAAAAATATTGATCTTAAAGAAATACACTTTTTATACAAAATAAATGAAGACAAAATTTCCTACCAAAAATGACCTATTCATATTTTGAAAGTTAAATAATTTTTCTGAAGATAATAGGCAGAAAAATTATTGATTTTTATAAAATAATATAATTATTTCTCTAGAACGACTGACCCTATAACATGATTTTTTTGTAGATAAGTTACACTTACCCTCTTGCTGTTCACTAAAAGGTTTTTTTACGACCCTCCATCTTGAATAAAGATGGTGACCATTTATATTCAGAGTTTTTAGATATCTCTTGAACCAATATCACCAGAACCTAGAATAATAGAATGAAGAATGATGCTTCCTTTTATGATATAAAAACTTTTAGTGAATGCGTTTCGAATCAGCCATTTTAATTAAAGATGGTGGCCATTATATTAGTCCTCGGTCCCCCACACAAATTTCGAAATAAAATATACTTCTCAGAAACTTCGTGAGTGGATTCATTTTGGCGTTACCTACAACTTTTTTATTTTTAAAATGCTGAGAATTGAGGCGTTTTTGATGTGGCATGTGCCAAACATGTTAATTTAACGATGTATAGGAAATTTACGACCCTTTCTTTATTACTTGAATTACAAGATTATATAATGCAAAAAGGAAAAATATTGACCTACAAACATATTGGGGCATTTAGCGAGAACTATACACCCTTAAAATATACATTTTTGCACATTTGCTAGATACCACCATTTTGGATTTGAACAGCTGAAAAACGTGCGCAAAAAAACGATCTTTAATACTGCAAAGTGTCATGTTTGTATTTCTCTTGATACAAAAGTTATTGGAACCGTACAGAGTGACAGACAGAAAAACAGACACAGGAACGAATCTATAAGGTTTTTTTTTTTTGGTTTTACCAACGAAACCCATAATACACTTTATAATTAAAGCACGTGTTGTTAATAAGCTGTTAACCTGTCGAGTCATTCAGTTAAACAAAACTGCTACTTGTAACAAAACAGGTAACACTGATTTTTTTTTTTTTTTTAAATAATAGGTTGGCTCTACTGTTACTTCCCACCATGACATTTACTTTCCACCACAATTTTTACAACTAGGCTGTAATGGGATCTGATCCTCCCTATAAACTAGAGTGAAATTTTTTTGTTTTCTCCCTTCTGGAGGAAATAATAATTTATTAACAAACTTAAGTTGATGCATTGTACTGTTCTAATGTAGTAAGTGAGAACATAATAAATAACAAGATTTATATTACCATCATAATTGATTTCGTTATTATTATGTTCTATATATCATGATTTTATTTTTTAAAACAAGGCAATAAAATTTATCTATGTATAGACTAAAAACTAAATAAACAATCGGTCCGAGACAACTCAGACAAACTTTCTCACATACGAGTTTATATTTACTTAGTCCAGTGTTTCCATTTATCAGTTTTCAAATGTAAATTTAAATATTATTGAACATTTAATCAAAATTTATCATTAAAATAACTTCTCCTGGGCGGGGAATCGAACCCGGGCTCTCTCCGTCCGCGTTTTAAGCTAATTTCTCTGGAACTAGATTTTTCCCGGGAAAACGGCTTATATCGTTGGATTCGTATTTAAATGGACTACATTTTAGAATGTTTAATCAAAATCGTCGAAACCGTTTTCGAGAAATATTTTTTTTTCATGTTTTTTCAGAGTTTTTGGGGGGTAGCGCCCCTAAATTTAGAGCTAAAATTCATTTCTCGATTTCACCTTGGGGTATGATTTTACTGAAAATGAATGCCAAATTCACTTTTTTGGACTCAGGGGACCTCAAAACGTGTAACTCCATCAAAATCTCAAAATCGAATTTTCGCGCCATCACAATACTTTCTCTTTATATGAGAAAGTAAAAAACATGTACCACCCTATCATCACAATCACACACACTAATAGTTAACAAGCTAAAATATCAAAAAAAAAAAAAAAAAAGAGAAAAAAGGACTAGATATTATTTTTTAAAATAAAATGTTTACATTGTGTAACCCAGCCCTGTCCAACTCCCTAGGGAGGGGGTTGTCTAAATTTGCCATCCTTGCCCAGATGGTTCTGCACTCCCATCAACAGTTATAAGTTTAACTAATAGGATTAACAAACTACAAACGAAAGCTGAAAGCTTGTATTCACCATTTTTAGGGTCCGTAGGCAAAACCAAGGACCCTTATATTTTCCTGTGTGACTGTCCGTCCGTCCGGTCGCCTGCTCTCACGGCTACACCTTTCATCCGATCACTTTGAAATTTGGCATGTATGTGTCTTGTACCTACCCAAATATTTTAAAAATATAGCGACTTACAAAAAACTAAAGGGTTAAAATTTATTATATTTTTTCGACACATTGAGGGGTATCATATGAAAGGGTACGTCGAGCTGATTACAAAAATATATAATTCTATGGTTATAACTTTGATAGGGCGAGCGTAGGCAAGTTTGAAGTGGGTGTAAAACGTGTCCCCCCCCCCTTCTATCTCGCTTATGTGAATTGCAAAAAATCTGAAAAAAATCCTGAACATTCTTCGACCAAAAGTAAAGACACCACTTTTTGGAAATTTCGAAAAAAATATTATTTTATCTCTTATTGACAAAATACGTTTTATAACCATGGTCTTTTCGATGTATTTATATGGTTGTAGTCCGGTTCAGTGGCAAAAAAATACTTTATCAGAAGTTTGTTTATGTGTTTTGAGAATATCAGACCCATACGATAGTTCAAAGTACTTTTTAGCATTTTAAAAAAACACCATCAATAGGGTACTACTGAAACTATACAGTGTGGCCTACGGACCCTCGCTGTGAGCTGCCTAGTTGACCTGTTTATCTTTTGACCGACTCCGACTTGTGTCTCATTTCTTCTGTCTTCTTGTGCTCTTATCATAAAGGTTTTAGTTTTTACATCTTTCAAAATGTCTTCTCTTGTGATCAAGTAAAGAACCGTTGGTGAAATGCTTTCGCTGACCTCAGGATAAAACAAGGTAGGTTAGTTATATATATATTTTTTTTTTTTTTTTGTAAATCTGAAGTTAATGCCTCGCTTATGCATCTCAAAGGTATAAATGGTAAAAATGATACGTTAATTGTAATAATTATCCCTGGTTTGGGTAGCTGATGTCAAGTTCAGTTATACTGCCGAGTTTTTTTAAGATTACAAAAGAGAATTACAGGCAGTGCTTCCAACTTTGTTCAATGCTCGCCTGTGTCCATAGGGCAGCAGGGTCAGAATTAAAATTACGACTTTTATCCTGGGTGCCTGCTTTGTATTGTTAAGTTCTTTTATGAAGTAGTCAATTTCCCTTTTTTAAATATGTACTATGTACTCTCAATAAGTCTGCTGTCTGCCTCAGGTCTTAAGGGTATAAAATAAAAACTAAGTTTTTTTTATCTCTAACCGATATTTCAGCCCCACTCGGGCCATTATCAACCAAAAACAATAATTTATTTACAATTATCAACATTTTTATAAATTTAAAAACAATATAACCAAATCAAACGAAAACACAATGCGTACAATAAAATATGTAGTAACTAACCTTAATAATTTGTTTAGACCATCCAAACAACTCCTTCTAAATTTTGGAATAATCTTAAAATCTAAACTTCACGGGTACTCCCTACAAGCAACATAACAATGATTGAGTTGAATTTGACAAAATTACAAAGGTAATATCTTTTATCTACGATTGATACGAAGTATAAACATTGAATCTCTGTTTAGATGCGTTGAAAGTGATTCTTTACGTACTTGTTTTTATTGCGCTTGCGAGTTTCATAATTCCTCTTTTTTCCGCCCTAGTATACACGGTAAAAAAGAAGAATTATTCACCTTAACGCACGGTTAGCGAGTTTGTTTTCATTTAACAAAACTAATTCGCTGTTTGGTAATTAAAGTAACTGTTTATATCGAGTTTTTAGTGAAAAACAATGATTGATTTATGTCATTATGTCGAAAATGAGGAGAATAATACTCCTCCCGAAATAATTAATTCGGCACAAAATACATCTAATGAATTAGTGTCATCATTATCAAAAGAGAAATACAAACTTACATACAGGAAGTATATTAATTTTTTTTTTCTGTATTTATTATTAAAATCCATCAATTGTAGATAAAATACGGTTCGCAACTCGTGCGAAAACAGTATATTGCTTTGCTCGTGTAGTTTTTCCGCACTAGACGCGTAATGTACTATTAAAAAACAATTGCTTTATAGTAACTTACTCACCTTTGTAACTATCCATTTTCTTATTATAAAAGTTACAAATCTTTAAAAAAAAAACTTTACTCGAAGAGAAAATTATCAATTTAGTATGAGTTATCTAATCACACTGATAAGAGTGATAAGATAATAAAATTATATCTAATGGATACTAAGCCATGTAATACAATTATGTATGACTAATTATCTAATTACTCTGATATAAGTCATTATTTACTTTTATTTGTAATGTTACAATTACTTTTCTAAGATTATTTCATTTATATTATATTACATGAAGTATTATATTAATAAGTAAGTTGTAATTTAAATCAAATTACTTATAATTATTATTAACTACGTGAAACAGACAGAGAAAAATACACTCCAGCGCCGTGGTTCAAATCCCGGCGCTGAAGTGTATTTTTCTCTGTCTGTTTCCCGTAGTTAATAATAATTATAATTTGATTTAAATTTAAATTTAATCTTTCCGTAGTATGAATACTACCAAAATCGTAAAATATGAATTTCTAATTGATTGTACTAGGTACAGGTACTAATTGGGTACTTTATAATTATAAGCTTTATTTCTCGGTCTACTTCTATGTCATTAATGTTGACTTCTAAGACTTGTGGAAAATTGAAAGCTTAAATTCGGAACAAGGTATCATTAACGTCAGAGAAACTCATTCTCCTGCGTAGCTTAGTTGGTAGAGCGCTATACTGGAAATATAGAGGCCCGTGGTTCAAATCCCGGAGCTGGAGTGTATTTTTCTCTGTCTGTTTCCCGTAGTTAATAATAATTATAAATTGATTTAAATTAAAATTTAATCTTTCCGTAGTATGAATACTACCAAAATCGTAAAATATGAATAAGTAAGTTATATTAATATTATTTATTAATACTTATACAGGGTGGTCCAAAAGTCTCCCCCCCCCCTCTTAACTTTTGAACGGGTTGAGATAAATTAATGAAATTTGGGGGATCTCTACCATGCAAAGGGAAGTTTGTTTTCATGCAATCGCCCACTAGGGGCAACCACCCACTTTGCCCCCAGGCTACCATACTTTAAAATTTTAACCTAGAATGTATATTTTTGATAGCAGATTAACCCAGATAAGACTGATTTATTTATTTTATATTTTTTTGGTTTCTGTAGTATTTATCAACAGTTTGGAGTGCTTTTAGAACATTTTTGCCCAAATTTTAAATTGGTCATTATCAGTGACGTCATAATTGACCGTCCTCCTGGAAGGACGTCAGTCTTGACCAAATGGCCTTCCAGAAGGACGTCAGTTCTACAAACCTTTCATAATTTATTTTTTAGGTTTAATAAATGGAGACAACATAAACCAAGTTATACATAATTATACCAAATTATTTAAAAAAATATATATTTATGAAAAAAAAAAAAAAATCATTATTGTTCATATTTTGTATTTATTTATTTATTTTTTCATTCAATTTTTTTTTTTTTTTTTTATATATATTATATATTTTGAAAAATAATCATTTTTTGAGTAAAACTGGAATTTTTATAATGAAATTGAAAATAGACTATTTATAAAATTTAAAAAATATATACTTCTGTTTTTTCTTTTAAAAAATTATTTAAATTTTCTATTTCTTTCCTTCTTTTTTTATTATTCTTATTTTGTACGAAAATCTAGAAACAAGTAACATGGAGACAAAGATCACATTTTATACATCTAGTTGTTGTTTTTTACCACAATGACGACAACGAAATTGGATTTTTTTTTTCCTGTGTTAGAATCACCAACAGACCATTACTTGCATGTACTATATACCTACTATAAATTTTGGCAATTTTGGAATGACAGCCCTTGATCTCAAAAATTCTTCTGTTAGATTCTAACAGAGAATTAACTGTTCAGTCGCTGAATCCTAAATGATATAATTTTCCAAGACCGTAATTGAACAGTTGCCAAGCGTTGTGTTCGGCCACATCTATCCAATAAGCAAGTGGAAAATACCACTTTTTCCTCTTATTGAAACTGTACAGAGAAATATTTTGATCTGCTCTATCTATGCCACCCTTATATTTATTATAATTTTTAATGAGATGAGGTTGTCCAACAGATATTATTTTCTGTTTCTGTTGAGAGTAACGAGAAACTTGAAGTGGATTTACTGTATCATAGTTAGTGGCTAGAGTAACTGTGCAATTATCCAAGTGACTACAATAATTTTATTTTATTATCACTGCAGTACTCAAAGTTTTCTCTTGAAGTACATTCAAGTCCAATAAAGTTCAGAGGGAACTCTTTACCAAGTCTATTTGATGTAATTGTCCCAGTAACACCTAAATTCCTGGTTCCTAAGTCACATAACAGCTCTAAAGATGTAAAAAGTTATCTATGAAAATTCTATAAAGGCAATTCAACTAACTGATCTGCATAAGTCATGACCAGTGGCGTAGCTAGGGCATTGGGGCCCCCGCAAGAATTTTTAGGGGGGCCCTCGCCAAACAAAATTGACGAGCAAGAAATAAAAAAAAACCTCTTGCGTTTAAAACTGGGGGCCCCTCGTCGTTGATTTGGGGGCCCCCTCAATGCGGGCCCTTGTGGGCCCATAGTTACGCCACTGGTCATGACAACTCCATAAAACAATAAAAGTAGTTCAAAATACTCCTATCGTATAAAAATATGTAAAACTGACAAATAAGTGAATCAATGGCATAGAATAAAAAGATATGAACAAAATTAGGTATAGTCTTGGTCAGGACTGACGTCCTTCCAGGAGGATTCTTGGTAATTCCTGCGACTAAAAGTACAGAATACTATTATAATTACAAATAAGGACTAAAATACTTTCTAAAGACTCAAATCAATAAAATGCATTCAATATTAGTAATAAAAAAAAATTATTTACCTACCCATCATCACGGTAAAAATCACCATCACTCATTTTTAAAAAAGGTTTTTTTTAAAAAATTATATAAAATACATCCTTAGTAGCTAAATCGAAACTAACCATGTATTCTAATAGAATAATACCTAAATAATAATTTAATAATAAAAAATAATATATAAACAATGGTTTAGAGGTCAAAAAGGGTCAAAGAACAGAAAAAAACACTTGTCCTTCTGGAAGTACATCAGTCTTATCTGGGTTAAGATTCTACGGCGAAAAATAAAAATATTTTACTTCAAACTTTTTTTTATATCTCTGTAGGGGGCAAAGGTATAAAAATGGTAAATTTCAGTGCCTGGGGGCAAAATGGTGGTTGCCCCTAATACACGAGTGGATGAATACACACTTCCCTTTACATGGTACAGATCCCCCCAAGTTTCATTACTTTATTTCTAACGGTTTAGATTTTACACCGATCTAAGTGTTATTTTTTTTACTATTTCGGAAGGGTTATTTTGCTATCTTTGCACCCCCTGTAGGGGGAAAAATATTGGAGATAGAAAAAATAGTTTCATGTAAAAGTTTATTATTTTTCACCGTAGAATCCAAATATGCTATCAAAAATATACATTCCAATTTGAAATTTTGAAGTTGGGTGGCCTGGGGGCAAAGTGGGTGGTTGCCCCTAATGGGTGATAGCATAAAAACAAACTTCCCTTTGCATGGTAGAGATCCCCCAAGTTTCATTAGTTTATCTTAAACCGTTCAAAAGTTAAGAGGGGGGGGGAGACTTTTGGACCACCCTGTATAATAATTAGGTGAGTTCATTCACAGCAATAGTACTTAAATTGACATTTACACCAGTTGAAGGGTTTTTTAATTTTTGTTGGGAAGCCGGTCTAACATTTTGAAAAATTGACATATAAAATTAATAGTACTATTACTACCTCTATTAAAGGTGAGTGTCCATCTGAGACTTTTTAGTCTCGAGACTCACTCTCTTGACTAGTCTCGGAGACTGGCTGAATCACAAGTCGACAAGCTCTTCCCCTGTGTCTCGAGACTTAGTATCAGAGTTCGTATCAGTTTCGAATAACTGAGGCTAGTCTCCGAGACAAACCTCACTACATCCCTTCAACTAATACATTTAATATTGTTTTCTTCTTTTAGCGAAATTTCAAAGAAAACCTATTGCAATGGCTTAAAAATTTTTGTAATGCGAATTTTTAAAAAATTTCTTCATTGAAATCCGTTTTAGATCGATTCTTAATCGATTCTTTCTTGATTTCATTCCTGAAATTTAGAAATTTTTTATATTATGTATGTACGTATGTATGTATGTGTCACTCCAGACGATATCTCACGCTAGGATGCACTTAAAAAATCCAAACAAATTTTAAAATGTCAATAATATCAAAAGAGAGGATGAGTTCGTTTGCCAAAATTTTTGAATTTCATTTAGGGGTAACATTTTTACCATTTAGGGTCAAATATAGTATAAAAACGTGTTTTTCCATTTTACCCCCCTCCTACATGGAAATATGACAAACGTGTACATAGCAACAATTACTGTACTTTTAAAGAGCTATCCAACTACATGCATCTTGAAGGTTAAATATTATTTTGACTTTTGTACCCTGATGTGTTTTGGTACACGGGGGACCAATTTTTTTTTCACTCATCCAAATTCTAATTTAAAATTTTCCTATATTATCATTAACCAATAATACGCAGATTTTTTTTTGAAAATTTGCTCATTAAGTCATGGTGCATGACTGAACTTTTTTAATCTAATTTAATTCTCTTTAAAGTTGAAGGACGACAGGGATATAATGTGTGATCTGTGTGGCTTAGGAGAAAAAGAAAGTATAGAACATTTTCAAGCATTTTGCCCGGCGTTGAAAAAGTACAGAGGGCAATTCCTATTGAAGCCAATTTTAACTACAACCGAAATCAAAAGCCTTATCAATGGACTTGACTGGTCAAATTTCTCAAAATATATTTATGCTGCGTATAAATTTAGAGATAATTACAAATAGTACAGTAACTAGAACTTTTATTTTTATTAATGTTAATTAAGAAACAACTATCATGTGAGAATTTAACACTCAAATAAAGGAAAAAAATAAACAAATAAGTACATTATATAGTATGTTTGTACACATGGTTTGTATTGTATATGTATGTATACATATGTATATGTATATATGTATGTATGTATGTATGTGTGTGTGTATTTATGTATATATATATATATATAAATATGTAGGTATGTATGTGTGGATGTATATGGGATATGTATATTTATATGTAGTATTTATGTATATGTGTGTGTGTGTATAAGAATTAGTACAAAAAAATGAAATAGATAAGATGTAAAAATCTTTGATTATATTATAGAGGTCTTTTTAAGAGTTAAATTTTTTATAGGTAAATAAACACACCAATAATTATATTTAGTTATATTATTATCTATATTTGCATGTTATTATTAGTTCATATTATCTATACGATGTTACTAGCAAAGCTGTTAAACTTTGTAACAACTCCCAGTTCACGGCCAAGGCCAAGCTGTGCTATGTTTATTTAATAATTTTCTAATGTAAATTAAATATGTATTTATTCAATAAACATTTACTCTAATCTAATCTAATTTTAATTCTCTTTATTCCTATATTCTTAACAACATTTGAAGAATTGGCGAGTTTCTCTTGATCGAGCTTTATGAAGCGAATTATTTTATGAAATGTTTAGCAAAGTAAATAACATAAAAAGGGTTAAAAGATAAATAAAATTGATATGCGAAATAGGTATTGTTATCTGCTATGTAAATCATCTAGAAATAAAGTATTATAACTACAGCTGACAGAAGAATATAATATAATATATTTATTTCTTACTAACGGAGTATACTTAGCATGTAATTTTTTTATATATTTTAATAATTTATTAGAGCTAAATACAATATAATTTAAATGTATTTAAAAAATATAGGTAGATAATAGTAAATTTACAACTAAATTATTTTTTCCACAAAGAGATAAAACTAAAGTTTTGTCTGTACAGTGTACATTGACCAGATTTTAAAAATTTTTGGATATTTTTTCATTTCAATCATTACGATAATTAAAGCCTTCAATCATTACGATAAAGTAAAGTATACATCAGTCGCCACCGATCCTACTTCATTGGCGCAAACGAAATAGATTTTTACGCATTGGCGTGGACCAACATGTTGCGCATGTTGTAGGTTAGGCTTTATCGAAAATTATTGGGTAAAACATGACTTAAAAACATTTTTGAGAAAATATAATGGTTGTGCATGAAGTCCCATGTAAAAAGGGTTTCCTTGGAATTTTGAACATGAAATGATCTACTTTTTAATACCTTTCATAAAAAAAAAAAAAAAAAACAAAAAAAACAATCGATTAGTTGCTTCGTTTACCAATAAACTTTTATTATCGTAATGTGTATGTATTGTTATAAACAAGTAAGGCGCGCTTCACGTAAGAAAGTGGGGCGATAATCACCGGTTTCTGTACATTAAACTTAAAATTATTAAGTGTAATATTATTACACTAATTTTAATACTAATAAAATATGTTTATTTTAGCTATAACATTATTACAGTTAAAGAAAACAAGATCAAGAATAAAAAACAACTAAAAACATAAAGAGCATGACCTTTCGGTCGTCTGCTGGAGTAGCGGCTGTTACTATTATTTACTTGTTTATAATTTCTATAATTTTATACACTAGTGATGCGGTGCATAAAGAACTCGAAATAAAGAACGTAGAATGGTGCTTTTATATCATCCATACTATGTTCTCAATAATGAGATCAGGATAATATTTCAGTAAAACCAGATATTCTTATTTAACCTGAAAAGATCATTAAAATGATTTTGTCTATTATCTTTATTTAATAATATTAACGCAGGCTCGCTGCGCTCGCCTCTTCATTCAGCACTTCTAGTAAATATGTATTAAATAAAGTTATAGCAGGCTCGCTGCGCTCGCCTGTTGATTTAGCGTTTGTAGTAAATAATGTATTAAATAAAGTTATTGTAGGCTCGCTACGCTCGCCTGTTTGATTTAGCGTTTGTAGTAAGTATTTATTAAATAAAGTTATTGCAGGCTCGCTACCCTCGCCTGTTTACACAGTAAATATAGTAATTATTTTATAAAATATAGAAGGCTCGCTACGCTCGCCTGTTTATACAGTTGATATAGTAATTATTGAATCAAATAAATTAAAGAAGGCATGCTATGCTCGCCTGTTTATACAGTAAATATAGTAATTATTTAATCAAATTAAAGAAGGCTCACTACGCTCGCCTGTTTGATTCAGAATTTGAAGTAAATATTTCTTAAATAAAGTTATTATAGGCTCGCAACGCTCGCTTTTTTATACAGTAAATATACTAATTATTTAATCAAATAAATTAAAGAGGGCTCGCTATGCTCGCCTGTTTATACAGTAAATATATTAGAGGTATTCAGAGAGGAAAATATGAATAGGTATTGCGAGCCTGCAATACCTCTGTTAAACAACGTTTAACTAAATTTCCTGTTTAAACTGCTTAGTATGCAATAATTATACTAAATAATAATTATCTACAATTGGTTGAAAATATATAGAGCGAAATTTGAATAGTTATTTACTCTTTTCTTACTTCTAAACCCTTTAAAACGATGTATAAAATGCCATACTGACGAAATCGTTTTGTCATTCGCCTTATTGACTACCAACTTGAAAATATAAATTATGAAATTTGGAAAGTTATTGACTCTTTTCCTAATTTATAGACCTTTAGATTAATGTATTACATGCCAAGCAGATTAATTTTTTTTAATAGTCCGCCATATTGAAAATATGATGTGTGACATTTTTAATACTTAGATATTCCTTTCCTAAACTTCCTTTAAGGTTTATGTAATGACCTTTAAATTTATGTATAACATGTCATACTGACTAAAAACTTTTTGTTTTGTCGTCCGCCATATTGGCCGCCATCTTGAAAGTGTGAAGTGTTAAATTTTATCAGTTAAATATTATTTTCCTCCTTTTAAAGGCCTTTAAAACTATGTATAACACATTAAGCTGACTTAAACTTTTTTTTTAGTCGTCCGCCATATTGGCAGCCATCTTGAAAATATTAACTGTGATATTTTATTAGTTACATTTTCTTTTCCTTCTCTTAAAGACCTTTAAAACGATGTATAATACATTATGCTGACTAAAACTTTTTATTATAATCGTCCGCCATATTGGCCGCCATCTTGAAAATATGAAGTGTGAAATTTGATTAGTTACATATTCTTTTCCTTCTCTTAAAGACCTTCAAAACGATATATAACACATTATGCTGGCTTTAAACTTTTTTTTTAGTCGTTCGCCATATTGGCCGCCATCTTAGAAATGTTTAGTGAGGAATTTTCAAAAACTATACAGTTCTCAAAAATGCTGAGATGCATCTACGTGCCAAATTTCGCTGAAATTGATCAATTTTTACTCCAGTTATCACAGTTACTCAGTGTTTGTTTGTTTGTTGTTAGACAAACAAACAAACAAACTTTTCAAATCCCAAGTCTCTGAAATGAAGAACTCACTACGCTCGTTCAATAAGTTCACACACTTACAATACACACCAACTTTTTTTTTTTCATTTTTTTCATACATATACTTAATTCCTAGTAATTAAATCTATAACATGAATTAAATAATATAAATAAGTACACATTTCAATCAATATACTTCACGCATGGACACTAACAAACATGCACATCTCCCACCCGATAATTATTAGCTAATTAATCTATTAATTTTAACAATCTACTAAACATTGTAAGTGAAATATATAACAATACATAATAACACGATAACATGAAAATAACAAAATTTTAACTAAAGAATATCTGCAAAATCAGTACATACCTAAAAATACTAAACGTTATTATTACCCTATAACAAAGTTTCAAATAAATAAATAAATAAAAATAAAATAAAAGATAAAAATACATAAAAAAATAACAATATAAATCTGCCTAAGATAATAAATTATTGTTTTAATTTTTATTTTATTTTTCTTTTTAAATTTATGATTTCTTAATTTCACAGGCCTCCTTGATATACTTGTATAAGCCTATAAGGTTTTGTCCATTAAGCAAGGCGAATAATTCCTGAGTTTCTAACACGTAAACTCCAAATATTTCGAAACGCAGTGAGCTGTACATGGGACAGACATTGATAAAATGGAACGTATCTTCCTCTACCTTATAATTACACATATTACATATTCTATCCGGCTCCTCATTCCATGGTTTGCAATTTAGATCCAGACTTTCAGTTCTAGCTTTCAGTATAGTGCTTATAAATTTGATGATTTTGTCTTGTAAATAATCCCTAGCTTCGCTGTCGTAATTCAAATATTTGTATACTTTTCTAGAGGATTTTCGCGCCAGTACCTGGTTTTCTTCCAAAGTTTTCTGCGAAATTTTAGTTGTTAACTGGGTTAAATGAGTTTTCCATGTGTTAGGCTGCTCTGTACTAAGGTTGATTCCTATTCCATACAATGCCATTAAATTTTACCATTCTAGAAACCATGAAATTCGCTCCGATATAATTCTTTCAGCCATGTGTTTTGGCAATCTAGTATCAGGTAACTGTAAGCATCAAAGTATATATTTAAAATCCAGTGTAAATGTGTATATGAAAACCGGTTTTAAATCAGTTTCGAGGCATAAGGCATAATTAGGGATATTCTCTGGTAATAGTAAGATTTTCTTAAAAAACATTCTTTGTACTTTTTCCACCTCATCAAACTGCTTATATCCCCAAATTTGTGCCCCGTAACATAATACCGATCGAGTCACAGTATGGAAAACTAAAACTTTTTTAGAAAACGGAATGTGATCGTTGTTTAGAATATTTTTCCATGACATATTGTAGCTGAGTTTGGCAAGTGAACTTCTATCAGCCAAGTGTTTACTAAGGGAGAGCTTTGAAGTGAAAACCACCCCTAGATATTTGTATTCATTTACCACTTCAAGTGTATTGTAGCACAATTTTGCCCTATTTTAAACCATTGTAAAACTACGTAATTGTATAAATATTGGAAGAGTTATTATAGAACAAAAATTGAATTATTATATTCTTATTTGACAGGATTGAAAACATGAATTATTTACAAATTTCAAAAAGTTGATAAACAAAACTTGCTACATCACTCCCCCTCCAGCGGCAGTGCTACCTCTGATACACCGTAGGCCGGCTTCAGTCTGTCTATTGATACGTTGATAGCTTTGCCCTTAATGCATATTTTGAAAAATTTCTCCTCTCGTCCTAACACCTCGTAGGCTCCTTGATATGGAGCTTCGAGAGAACCATGTGGAGCATCTCTCCTTAAGAATACGTGGCTGCAGGATTTTAGGTTGTGGCTTACGAATATCTTTGGATTTCTTTTGTGTGTCGCTCTTGCAGGCTGCATGTCCCTCATGGTTTCTCTAAGGTTGTGGAGAAACATTGAAGCATCGACTGGGGAATTGCTGTTGTGGAAATAGTCTGCAGGCAACCTCAATGGAGCACCATAAACAAACTCTGCTGGTGATGCAGATACATCGTCACGCACCGCTGACCTGAGACCCAGGAGAACCGTAGGCAACACTTCAACCCACCGTTCCGTTGCTTGTGCTCTTATGGAAGCTTTTAGACATCTATGCCAACGTTCGACGAGCCCATTTGCTTGGGGATGATATGCGGTAGTTCTTGCGTGCCTGGCTCCTATGAGCTGTGCTAAGCTGTTAAAAAGCTCTGATTCAAATTGGCGGCCCTGGTCCGTTGTAATCTGCACGGGAGAGCCAAACCTACTTATCCAACAGGAATAAAAAGCACTGGCTATTGTTTCTGCTTTGATGTCTTCCACTGGGATAGCCTCCGGCCACCTTGTAAACCTATCAATGATCGTTAAACAATACCTGTATCCCTTGGAGTATGGCAACGGTCCCACTATGTCCATATGAATATATGCAAACCGTTCGTCGGGTACTGGGAAATCGGCAATTTTACTTTTGGTATGCCTACTTACTTTGGCCCTTTGACAAGCACATCAGTCTCTAGCCCACTGTTGACAGTCTTTCCTAATTCCGGGCCAAGCAAAACGTTTCCTTATCTGCATAGCTGAAGCTTTTGGGCCAGGATGGGACAGAGAGTGTATAGCATCAAAAACTATTTTTCTGAACTGTTTTGGTATGTATGGCCGTGGCTGTGAACTTTTTACATCGCAGATGATTTGCTTTTGACAATTTGGCAGGGTGGTAGCTTTGAGATGTAATGAGGTTTCGGATGTTAACAGCGATTTAAGTTCCTGATCTGAAGTCTGAGCTGTGGCTACGTCCTCGTAATTAATTATTTGGGGTACCGCTATCGTCTCTATACGTGATAGTGCATCAGCGACCGTATTGTCCTTGCCCGAAATATGGCGAATATCGCTGGTAAACTGAGCTATGTAGTCTAGTTG
Source organism: Gerris lacustris (assembly GCA_951217055.1). NCBI lineage: Eukaryota > Metazoa > Arthropoda > Insecta > Hemiptera > Gerridae > Gerris > Gerris lacustris. The sequence continues at coordinate 151,130,600 of OX578276.1, forward strand.
CCGAGCTTGCCTAGGGGAAGCTCTATCTGCTTTTTGATTAAACGCAAACGATAACGGCTTATGATCTGAAAAAATTGTAAATTGTCTGCCCTCTACCATATGCCTGAAGTGCTTTATCGCAGAAAACACTGCGAGCAGCTCCCTATCATATGCACTATATCGTTTTTCCGTGTCGCTAAGCCTCCTTGAAAAAAATCCGAGGGGTTGAGCTGTACCACTTACTTCCTGTTGCAGCGCAGCTCCTAAGGCTACATCGGAGGCATCTACTAGTAGTAAAAGTTTGGCATCTGATTTTGGATGCGCTAACAACGTTTTGGTTGCTAATGCGTTTTTGCATCTCTCAAACGCTGCGCTAGTCTCTTCGGTCCATTCTATTTTTCTGCGGTCCCGTTTTTTGCTCCCCTTTAGATATTTCAATAATGGTACTTGTAATTTTGCAATATTATGTAAAAATCGCCTGTAAAAGTTAAGCATTGCGAGAAAACGTCTCAGTTCCTCGACCGTTACAGGCTTTTTAAATTTAGTTATTGATTCTACCTTGTCAGGCAATGGCTCGATGCCGTCTTTCGAGAGTAAGTGGCCTAGAAACTTTACCTTATCCTTACCAAAAATACTTTTTTCATGGTTAATCACCATTCCATATTTCCTAAATCGCTCGAACAAACGCTCTAGGTGCCTAAGATGTTCTCCTTCGTCTTCTGATGCAACTAATACATCATCTAGGTATGCAAAACAAAAGTCCAACCCTCTGGTAATTTCGTGTATAAAACGCTGGAACGTTTGAGCAGCGTTACAAAGACCGAAGCTCATATATGGGAACTCGAATAATCCGAAGGGGGTTGTGATAGCGGTTTTTGCTACATCTTCCTCTGCCATCGGTATTTGATGATATGCTTTCACCGGGTCTATGGTCGAGAACACCTTTTTCCCCTCTAATAACTGAGCAAAGTCCTGTATATGGGGTAGTGGATATTTATCTGGAGTAGTTATCGCATTAAGTCGCCTGTAGTCACCACAGGGACGCCACTCTCCATTCTTTTTTGGAACCATGTGGAGAGGGCTAGCCCAATCACTACTAGATGGCCTGCAAATCCCATTTTTTAACATTAAGTCGAACTCTTGTTTAGCGACCCTAAATTTTGCTGGATCTAATCTGCGGGGTTTGTCAAATACCGGTGGTCCTTTGGTAACTATATGGTGTCTTACTGAGTGTTTAATAGAACCTGGGACCAATGGCCGTGTGGTTGTCAAGTCTTTATACTTTGACAAGAGATTTAAGTATGGCGATTTTGATGGTACTACTTCAGTGGTATTTGGTAAATTCACAGCTTTTATGTCAACTATCTGCCTTTCTTTTGCCTTGATTAACCTAGAATGGAAAAGGTCTACTGATAATTGAAAATGTTTTAGAAAATCTGCCCCTAAAATTGGCTTGGAGACATCGGCTATTATTAAAGACCACGGGAGATCGCGGCCTAAACCAAGGTCTAGTACCATCTTACGCGTTCCATAAGTATTAATTTTGCTGCCATTCGCGGCGTACATCCGAAATCTACTGGGGCTATTGACAGCCGTGTTAAGTAAAGATTTTGGTATTACCGACTTGTCCGCCCCGGTGTCAACCAGGAAATTAAGTCCGGAGTTTTTATCGCGAACGAAAAGGCGACTTTTAGTATTCTTGCCGGTGTCGCTTGCCGTCCCTAGCGACGGGCATACGAGTTTTCCGTCACGGGTTTTAAGCCATAAAATTTACATGGTGGATTGCATTTCCTTGCAAATTTACCAAATTTCGTATGGAAATAACATATTGACGTGGCTCGAGCTTTACAATGTTTTGCTTTGCCTTGTTTGCGGTTTAATTCATTCGAAAGCCTTCCAACTTCACATTTTAACTCCTCCACAGAGCGTTCGTTACTAACGCTGCTACTATGTGGTTCTTCCATTTCATTATTAACGCACGGTGTAGCTCTTTCATTTGTACAATTGAGGGCTGAAACCATTTTATCCGCTAGATCTGCAAGGACGTTTAAATCGTCCTTCATTGCTACTAACAATAACCGTACATTTTGAGGAAGGTTCTTAAGCCAAATGTATTTAATAGTAGCATCTCCGATCTCGGGAGGGGCTAAGGATCTAAGGTACGTCAGGAGTTGGGACGGTTTACGGTCCCCTAAACTAATGTTACCAAACAATTTGTTAAGCCTATCCTCACCTGATTCGCCAAAGCAGCGAATAAGCTTTTCTTTGATTGCCTCGTATTTGTTAGAGTGGGGCGGGTTACTAACTATATCACTAACCTGACTAATTATATCTGTAGGAACCGAACCCAAGACGTAAGCATACCGAGTTTGGTCGGAGGTGATTCCTGTAGCGTCCAATAATGCTTCTATTTGTGCAAACCATAGGGCTGGTTTCTCCTTGCAGAATCCGAGCGGGCGCAGAAAACTAGTTGGCAGGGTTGACGGTCCGGCTTTGTTTTCTTCCCATTTGGGGTCAGGTTGTTTCCTTTTTGGTGGCATTCTAAACCTCGGGGTCACCACTTGTAAAACTACGTAATTGTATAAATATTGGAAGAGTTATTATAGAACAAAAATTGAATTATTATATTCTTATTTGACAGGATTAAAAACATGAATTATTTACAAATGTCAAAAAGTTGATAAACAAAACTTGCTACACCATCATTGCATGGCTTACACCCTATAGTTTTTAAAGTTATAGATATGAAATTTAAAGTAGATGAATGTAGTTTTCAGAACCCGCAAACCCCATATCTCTATCTATTACAGAAGCTGAGCTATAAGTGTTCAAAAAAGGGCCGTTTTTTTTTTGGTCCACCCTGTATATTGTTTCAGTTTGAAGATATCATTATACCTACACGCAGATGCATCATCGCAAATATTTTTTGGGTATGTGTGGTAATTTTGGGTCATAAATAATTTGACCGCACAGCAAATTGAACACACACAACATTTTTTATTGGTGTAGACTTAGCTAGGAGGAGAATGAAGAAAGAAACAAAAACACATGGTTGTGTACAAAAAAAAATTAAATTTATTTTGATCTTAAACATAAACTAAAGATAATAAAAAATAAAAATAATAACGACTTAAATTTTAAAGACAAAATAAACAATTTACAATTAGAATTAACAACTAGAGAATACAAACTAAATCTAGTTCAAAGAATCATATAAATTATACACACTATTTATACATCTTGTCTAAATTAAATAACAAATGTAAACATCTGTTAACAGAGTATTTCTATGTAATTTATTTAAAATATTAAAAAAATGTGAATTTTGAAGTGAAAAAAATATTTCTTATATTGTTTTGAAAATTTATTATTAATAAACTTGTACTAATTGTATTATCTTTTTATAATTTGCCTTTTTATTTAAAAAAAATTAAATTAAATCATTAATTATGTAAATTATATATATTTATAAAAAAGTCTTATGATCTATTGAGGAAGTCTTTTAGTGGTTGATCGTTGATCGATATTGAGATCGATGATCAACCTTGAACGACAAGAACGCGTCAACAGAGCCATCGTGTCGACTTTTCGTGAAGTTATATCACTTGTTAACTTGACCTAGCCCTACCACGTGAGACAGGGATAGCTCCTGCAGGAAGGGGGAAGTTGGGTGGGAGTTCGTCGGCGTCGGCCCTCTGTTGAGAACGTTGCTGTTGTTGGTAGTTCTGCTGATGTTGTTGTTGTTGTTGGTAGTTTTGCTGTTGGTAGTTTTGTTGTTGCTGGGGTTGGTAGTTCTGCTGTTGGTTGGAAGCGGCTTGGAATTGCTGGGGTCTGGCTTGAGACTGGGTGCTTTGTTGAAATTGCTGAGGTTTAGTTTGCTGAGATTGTGTGCTTTGTTGAAATTGCTGAGGCCTAGGTTGAGGTGAAGTCTAAAGACAAAATTAAAACAAAAAATTAATATGAAAATACTTAAATCAACACCAAAATTTTATTTTATTATAAATAAAAAGATATGTCTCCGCAAAAAGTAATTGCAGCCAAAAAGAATCGGGTACGATGTACCTCGGAACTTTTCCTCACTTCGCAGGCCACATTAGGCGTGGTCAGTACTTGGATGGGTGACCGTTTTAAACTACCTGATTTGTTTTTTATAATTATCCAAAATAAAATGCAAGAGAAACAAATGGGCACAGAATGTTGAAACTTATATGGGAACAACACTTGGCTAATTATGGCCTACCATACAAATTTCCATTGTGTTGTTATTAAGAAATATGGAACCAAAATGGTTCCCTGATGTCTGAAATGGTTTGCTATCATTGATTTTTTTTAAATCGAAGACAAACAATGTTTGTTCTTCGGAACGATCTTATAGCTTCCGTTACCTTCGGTAAGCTTGAAAGCACAAACATTATCTTGTCTAGATGGAGAGCTATAAATTAGCCCTCTAGATAAACTAAAAAAAAAAAATTCAGAGAGAAATCATTCTATAGTGTAGCTTAATCGGCACAGCATTGGACTGGCAATCAATCTGTCCGTGATTTAACTTCCGCCGGTATATTGTATTTTTCTCTGTTCTTTCTTCCTTATATAATTCTAAGTTAATACTTTAGTTAAGTATTATGATCAAGTTTAGGATGACGATCATTCAAGTGTTAAAACAAGTAAGTAAGAAACAAGTTTCTCTTGTGTGAAGCAAGTTGTTCAGATAAGCAGGTTCCACTTTCATGAGCAAGAACTTAAACTAAATGTATTAAGACTTAATTGCATATCTCCTCTCTACATTTCATCTTATTTTTTTATTTTTTTCTTTCTTTTAAATAACGCAACCCGATTAACAATTTCAGTAATTTAGTTTCCTCATGTCAATCTTAAATAGTTTATAGAATGTCATCAAAATTGCTTTCAATTACAATTAAAAACACATACATTTATCATCAATCAACCCTCAGTAAAATTCTTTCTAATTCTACCTACTTATATTATATTTAGAATTTTAGATTCACAAAATCCACCTCTAACTACCTCCAACCACGTCTAACCATCCCAAAAAATCTCTAACCACCCCTAACACCTCTAACCATCTCTATCCATCTCTAACCACCTCTAACCACCCCTAACCACCCCCAACCACCCCTAATCACCTCTAACCACGTCTAACCTCCTCTAACCATCTCTAACCCCCTCTAACCACCCCTAACCACCCCCAACCACCCCTAATCACCTCTAACCACGTCTAACCTCCTCTAACCACTCCAAACCACCTCTAACCACCCGTAACCACCTCTAATCACGTCTAACCACCTCTAACCACCCCTAACACCTCTAACAATCTCTAACCACCTCTAACCACCCCTAACCACCCCCAACCACCCCTAATCACCTCTAACCAAGTCTAACCTCCTCTAACCACTCCAAACCACCTCTAACCACCCCTAACCACCTCTAATCACGTCTAACCACCTGAGAACTAATGCGCTACTACGCTATGCGTTAGTGAGTTAGTATCCTTTGACCAATAATTTATTTTTTTTAGAAGTTTCTAGATTGTATTTCAGTGGTGACCACAGCCTCAATGGTTCTCTGACGCACCTACTATTGGAAGATCTAAAACCATATATGTAGACCAAGCGTGGAAGCCTTCGTAATAGTATAGATTATACGTTAGTATATTCTAAAATGATGAAAGGTGTATTTATACCTGTTGGAACTGCTGAGGCCTTGGCTGGAATTGTTGCTGCTGCTGCTGTTGTTGGTGTTGTTGTTGGTGTTGCTGTTGATGTTGTTGTTGGTGTTGCTGAGGTTGGTTTTGTTGTTGGTGCTGCTGGTGCTGTGGTCTATGGCTCTGAGGAGGTTGTCTTGATTGCTGAGGTCTGTTAGATTGAGGTCTAGGAAGATTCTCCTGTTGCTGTTCTTCATCAGCCTCTTCTAGAGGAGGAGGAAGAGTAGTAGGTATTTCGCAGTCTTCGGTTGGTGGTACAACACATCTCAGAGATCTCTTGTCGAAAACCAACATGGCAGGGCAACGCTGCAGACGTGGATATCCTCCCTGGCACTGCCAGTATCTGTTGCAAGACTTACCTAGGGGTACGTTACCGTTGGAGTCTTCGTTACACAGAGCTGTAACAAAAAATAAGAAATATGTAAGAACAACTATAAAGTATTTTACAAGAGATTTCCATAAAGAAGAAGAAAAAATAATAATACAAACATTGAATTAAAAATAATAATTGTGAAATTTGTCATAAATAAAAATGGATATTTCTAACAAAAATATAAATTGATCTTATATCATCCTTGATTACGTCATTATGTGTGATTAAATTTGAACAGGGTCTTAAAATGTTTCACATCCACTAGAGGATGAACTAAAGCTAATTTAATTTTGAACATTTAACAACAAATTAAAAATGAATATGCATTATGAAAATATAAATGAGTACCAATATAGTAGTGGGTTTTAATTATAAAAGTAATCCCAGTAATTAATTAGGAATTATGGAAGACGTTTAGTGTCTTCCATAACATTTGTCAATGACTAGAGTTAAGACGTAAATAGTGTCTGATTTAAAAATATGTGAACATCTTTCTCAACTCTTAATCTGAATCTTTCTCTTCTATATTTTTTTCTGGTTTCTACATCACTAATGATGAACAATGAACCGAGTATCAAGCACTAGAGGTCATCTTTAGTTCCAGTAAAGGCGAGTATAAATTAAAAATAGTAAGAGTCAGTGAACAGAGCGGTTTACATCATATAAATGAATGGTTATTATAAATGAGATTTTGTGGCACCATTTCATGATTATTACTTAAGAACTTAATTGAAAGTAGCATACAAATATTGTCACGACAATTTAATGCCAGTGTTTCGACATTTTATCTTTGAAATTCCAAGCAATAAGAAGAGTAAGTTCCGTCAACCGATGTAGGGTTAAGTCAGGTATAACAGCTTTACTTCACTCATCTTACCTTGGTTTCATCCTTAATCCCTCTATACCTCTAGTCTACCCCCACTTTTTTTTATTACTGTCTGTTTAATACAGAAAAGCTTGTAAAATATATGTAACTATTAGGCTTTACTCTTACAATTTTAACACTGAAGATGATACAAAATGTCTAAACTCTAATAACCTCTCTCATCATAATTATCTAAAGATTAAGTTTGAGATTTACACACTAGATTTAAGTCAAATTTGAACAATTGTTTAAACTCCTAAATCAAACTCTTTCTTTTGTCTTACTAGTTTCTTTCTAACAACGTTTCAGAAGCGAATTTCTCCCATGGTAGTAGTATTAAGGAGGCGAAGAGGCCAAGCCTAGCAAATAGAACGCATTCGGGTCCTTTTTGCCAACCTCTAAACTCAAACCATTGAACTAGCTCAGTCGTACCCTCAAATCTTCTTGTTGTGTCACAAAAGAGAGGATGTCTTCCCACTTTTGTGTAACAAGCTCCTCTTCCCTGATTTCCCCCACACCTAATACATAAAAGCGCTGTCTGCTATATTCTTCGCACACTCCCATAAAGTGGTAAGCCGTCTCTTCTTCGCCGCACATTGGACAGGTAGGGTCGTCCTCGATATTAAATAATGCCAGAAGTCTTCTTGTCTTCTGAGTTGGCAATGTCCAGTTAAGACTCAAACCATAATACTAAGGTTGGGTCTACTCAGTCCCACAGCAGTAATTTGGACTGCCTGCAGCCCTCGGTTCCTACACATGCCCTCCTTGCTTCTTCCCAGATCCACGCCTTGATGGATGACCTCGCCTGTTCTTTAGATCAATCGATGGTGGGCTCTGGTTCACAGAATGACATGGAAGCTCCTATCTTCGCTACTTCATCTGCCTTCTAATTCCCAGAAATCCCTATGTGCCCTGGGACCCAAAGCAGTGTCATCTTTTTTCGTACTGTCAGTTCAAGTGATAAAAGCTTGTAAATTATGTAGTTAGAAGAGACGTCACTCTTTAGTTAAATTATAAACACTGAAGATGATATAAAATGTAGATATTTATTTAACCTCTCTAGTCATAATTATCTAAAGATTAAGTTTAAGATTTACAGACTAAAGGAATATTAAATATAAGCTAAGAAAACTGTAGAACTCATTGATACTTCAGATTTCAGTAAAGGTTTAGTCTTACACACGAAATTACTCAATCTTAAAATAGCGTAATAAAACTGCCCCGGAGTCTCAATGTCTTGGGGAAACCATAAACCTTTGAGACGTTTGTAGGTCAGACTATTGTTTAGAACCAAGGGAGGTGCTAAAGTTAAAAAGTACCATTATGGCACAATATGTTTATAACTACTTACGATGTTTCTGGCATCCATCGACATTTTCGGGCCAGTCACAAGAATGAGTGTTCTCGTTGTAGAGGAGTCCTCCGATACAAAGCTGTTCAGTAGCTGTACCGTTCCAACATGTCCAGTACCTGGTACAGGATGTTTCATGACCGAAGATACCGTACAACCAGTCGCAATGCTCCCTTCCTATCGGACCATCTGTACAACAAAAAACAATATTTATATAACTACACCATCATTTTACCTCAAATATAAAGTAAACATCAAATTTAGCATTAAGAAGGATTAGCGATGCCAATTAGTTAGAGTAGATCATGTCAGTGTTTAAACATCTAGGGGAGTTGGCATTTCAAATCCGAGATAAGAGAGATATATTTTACAATGACGATCACCGTTATTAACTAGAATGTGCAAAATAACCGACTCCTCTTCTTGTAGCAAACGATTTCTTTCGTTGTATATGACATAAAGAAAATAAGTGTGGTGTCAAGGGACACCCGGTAGGAACGAAGTTCTTACGCTTTTCATTAAATTATAAATAATAAATTCAAACTGCTAAGTTATACGTTATTAACTACTTATACATGGCCATGGTGGAGTTAAAAAAGAGACAAAATTAAAAGTAACTGTTTGTACTTAGCGGAGTTAAGGCAAATTTAAAAGAAAGGCATTTTTTTACCATTGCAGTGAGTGTCTTGCAAAAAATAATGTAATGTATTATTGAGAAAAAAGTTAATCATGATGAGTTTATAGTTAAAGCAGATGTTGTAGTGACGGACTACGACTGTTCCCTCAGACTCCACCGGCATATTACTCCATTTAAAATATTATAAAATATATTACTTTACTATACAAAAACATCTTCCTGTATTAGGTTGAAATTTTACATGCCGGTTTCAAGTATACTTTAGACGATGTGTATGAATTTTTATTAATATCGTTACGTTAGAACGTAAGATGTTGGTAAAAACGTTGTTTTCTCTATTGTAAAGCTTTAGGCTAGGCGCACACTGGAGGCAAAACAGTTTGCAGACTGTCTGCAGAGGCTGTCTCCCGGTACAAAAGATTGTTGGAGGGCGACTGTTTTGTCGCCCTCCAACAATCTTTTGCACAAGGGCAGACAGCGTGCAGACTGATTTTTCCTTAGTGTGCGCCTAGCCTTAGGCACTCTTTAATAAATTTAGCGATCTTTAACACTTCATAGCGGTGTCGGTGTTGGTTTTAATAAAAAAAAATAAAAAAAAATTATAAAAGTTGTTTGTCTCATTGAATAGATGAAGTAAGCATTTTTTCCCGTAATATAATTCCAATTTTACTTTTGAAGTTCACGTTTACGTGAGCGTTGCACGTAAACGCTTGTGCATTTGTGACAACTTTATCCGACGAACTCGTCCTGGGAATTGGTAAAATAAACGTGTGTACCGAATTTCAACTAAATCTGCCATCTTTTACTTAAGTTATCGTCATCGGTAAATTTTGTGACGGTGGTTTCGTGACAGTGGGTTTTTTTCGGATTCTCTCCCAGGCTCCAGACGCGTAACGTGTCATAAAGAACTTCGTTCCAAATGGGAATAGAATAATATTACTATTTTTTTTTGTTAGAACTTCAAGTAAAAACAGAAAAGGGAAGTTCTAAAGATTATTATCTTTAGAACTTCAAATCATACCACTAAAGGAATCTTTGTTCTTCCTAAGGAAGGTGAGAAACAAATATTTCAGACAATAATATAATTAGTGAATTATAATGAACAATTAAAAGTTTAAATAAAAAATAAATAAATCAATTTCCTGGGTACTTAAATGTATTTACAGACACTAAATAATTGGAACCAGTTTTTTTTTTTTTTTTTTTTTTTTTTTTTTTTTTTTTTTTTTTTATATCCTTTTTGTTATTAGTTCATTAAACAGTTAATTTTTATAATTCATGTAAATGAATGTAAGGAGTAAATTAAGTGGAGGTGAGTTGTAGTTAATTTGTACAATTTAATAGTCTCTTTAAATATTTCCTTTGGTAAATTTCACTGTCTTAGTCTTAACCTTCAAAGTAGACCAAGGTTACTAAAAATATTTTTATTTTAGTTTTGAATTTTACTGTTGTATTTTTTATTAAAATATAATTTTTTTTCATTTTAAAACGATATATATTTTATGTATAATTCTATTTAAAGGGTATGCCTCTATAATAATTAAATCTGTCTAAGACAAACCGAGACAAACTTTTTCATATTGTTTAAACTAAATTTAAATTCCATAATATCTCATCTAATTGATTTAAAATAAAATAAAATAAATTAAATTAAAAAATAAAAAATAAATTAAAAAATAAAATTTAGAAAGCATTCAACTGTAGCAATGTTTTCAAGCAGTATTATTTGAACGTTTTATTCGGAGTTTTTAGGGGTTGATCACTCAAATTTGGAGATAAAATTATTTTTTGATTTCACTCCGGGCCAGTAATTTAGGCACCTCGAGTCTACACAGACGACAGACTGACATTTTTTAAAATAACTTTTTTTAAATCAGGGGACCGTAAAACGTGTAAATCCATCAAATTCTCGAAATCGAATTTTCGCGCCATCATAATACTTTCACTTTTTTTTGAGAATGTAAAAATGTATCATACTACAGGATCAGCTTTAATTTAAAATATCCAGGAAAACGTTGTATGGAAAAATAAACACCAGCTTTCTATTTATCCAGTCAAATGCCATAAATCCAAGATTAAAAGGATAAATTTAACATACTATCTTGCTGGCTTAAACATTTGTTATGTTTTTTGTAAATTAAAGGTTTGTTGAGTAAGTCTACATTATTGCAACCATGATTCATTTTTTTTTCTAAAATGTGACCTTTAAATCGTTAGGTCGATAACTCGAAGTGATCGTTCAAGTAAATCCAGTGAGTGTTAAAGAGAAAGTGATCGTGTAGCATTGAACGTTGTTCTTGAAAAACTTGTACGAGAAGTTTGTGTTTTATAAAATAAATATATTTAAAATATAAAAAAATAAAAATAATAATAATATTTTCCCCATAATTTATTTTAATTTGATAAGAAAAGGACATATTTTGTTAAAAAAGTCTCTCCCTAGTATTTAATCAGCGAGGATTCAGTTGTCAGTAATTCAAAATATATATATTTGAATGAATTATACGGGTTGCCAATACGTGTAATGACAGAAAAATTTCATTTTCAAAGAAAAGTCACAATTCATAAAATCTCAGTAATAATTAAGTACGTTACTACTACTCAAGAATAGTACATTACGCGTCGAGTGTGGAAAGTAGCTTTTTGCATGCGAGTGTGGAGTTTGCACCCGAGTGACAGCGAGGGTAGTAAAACCACACGAGCAATGCAAAATGCCGTTTTCCCACGAGTTGCGTACCGTACTTTATCTACGATTGTTAGATTTAAATAATAAATACAGAAAAAAATAAACTTGCTGTATGTAAGTTAGTATCTCTTCTCTTGATAAAGATGGAATTAATCTTGAGTTGTATTTTTTGCCGAATTAATTATTTCTGGAGGAGTATTATTCTCTACATTTTCATCAAAGCCACTTGTTTCATTCATTGTTTTTCACTATTTACTCGATATAAACAGTTACTTTTTACTTTAATAAAAGAATAGCAAATTAGTGTTGTTAAATGTAAACAAACTCGCTAATCATGCGTATAGCTGAAGAATTCCTCTTCTTTACCGCACTAGCGTGGTAAAGAAGAGGAATTCTTCAGAACTAAGAGACGCGCATGCGCAATGAATACAAGTACGTAAATAATCACTTTCTACGCATCTAAACAGAGATATAGTGTTTATATTTCGTATCAATCGTAGATAAAAATTATTTTAAGTTACTAGCCAGAAGAAGTCCACACGTGAAGGGCAAAATGAACCTTCTTATAAAAGAAAAAGGTTTTTTTCATCCATTGCACAGTTTTCATTTATTAATTTAATAAATACCAATAATTGTTAGCACTTTTAATAGCATATATTATAAGAGATTCTATATTAAAAACAAATGAGAATTGGAATTAAACTCAAATAGAAGGTTATTTAGATGTAGGTTATAAACAAGAATAAATAAGGTCGAAAAAGCAGTGTCGCCAACCTAATTTCAACAACTTCATTACATTAGCCATTCATTCTCTAATATTTATAAAATAATTTAGTTGTCAATCCTTCTTTTTCTTCCTACTTTTGAGTTCAGGGAATAAAAGACTTATACATTAGTCCCTCTAAACTTATCCAAAATCATAACTTTTTCTCCATGCTGGAGATAAAGGTTCTTAATTTATAATAAAGAAATGAATAGTCCTATAAAGGCCTAATTTCAAGGAAGAAAATGATTCACCACTAATTTTGCTAACAATTAACCCTGGCAGTTGATCGGGACTAAAACCCAAAAGAAAAATAAGAACTACATTACTACAGTACGCCTGTATAATATGACCGTATTGCATTATGACGGATAAATGCAATACATTAATAATGCTGCTAATCTGGACGTAAAAAAAAATAAAAATAATTATTACTTTAATTAACAATATGAATTTTCTTTCTCAATAAGATTTACTCTTCATTAAAATATGGACTTTTATTATTTTTTTTTTTTAATAGAATACAATTTCAAATTTATCCCCTATGAAGAGACAGCAGCTATAATTCCGAAAAAAAATGTTATGTAATAAATCGTAAAAGATATTTAATAAATAATTTACTAAAATTACATAGAATAAAAAAAACCTTCAAATTTTTCAATCTGAAGAACTTTTGACAGGAAACTCAACTTAATTCTTTAAAAAAAAAAAACGCAAATGGAATTTAATAATTCGAGGAATTCATTTTAAGTTGTTGTAACCTTAACCGGAATATATATTTAATTTACGCAAATGGAATTTAATAATTCGTGGAATTCGTTTCAAGTTGTTTCTTTTCTTAACCAGAATATTTATTTGATTTTTTAAAAATATAATTTCTTCTTTAATATATTTACTTTCATAGAACTCTCTTTAGCAACACTTTTTCTTAAAAATACAATGTTATTTGAGTTCATTCGCTTTCGAAGAATATGGTTTTGTAACATTAAAAAGGTTGTTTTTATTTTTTTTAAAAAAAAAATAAAGTTTTTAATAAATTATTATAAAACATAAATAAGCTAGATTTTATATATACTTTTGTACATATAAAATATACGTACATAATAAATTTGTATTGGAATAAACAATGTAATTTATTTATATAACACAAGAAATATTAGAACTTTAAATAAATGTTTTGCTTTTATTTATGTAAATAAATCATATGCTCTCGAGAGCGTTTAGAGAGATTTAGCTTGTTGTATAGATGAAGGAAACGCATGTATATTTAACCATAAAATCAAATATCATGAATCTTATATAAGTTGCAAAACCAAAATAATTAGTAACTAATGCCTACTACTTGAAAAGCAGATTAATTTGAACCGTCTGCACTCTTTAACTTTTGCTTAATTGGTACTTTAATTTATGTAAAAAATCCAAACACTCTTGACAGATTAAAAAAACGGGGGAAACAATTAAACAAATTAGACAAAAATTGCTTTTAAAAGTATAAAATCAATTAAGTACGTGATAAGATGCGAGGAAGCTAAGTGCCACACTAATTGGCAGTCTATTTTATTTGTGCAATTTATTTAGGGGGGTAACAAATTAAAAGAGGTGTATGATGGCGTCTCTTTTACTTTGTTACCCAATAATTTTTGTTCTGTTATGGTGGGTAACAAAGAAAAAGAGGTTTATGATGGCGTCTCTTTTACTTTGTAACCCAAAAATGTATTTTCTGTTATGGTGGGTAACAAAGTAAAAGAGGTGTATGATGACACCTCTTTTATTTAATTTATTTATATTTATTTATTAGTTTAATCAATGCCCTTTTGAACTGTTTGTTTTTTTACAAATATAATTTTGGTGCCTTAGAGTACAGGGGTACAAATATCAAAGTTCAACTTTTATAATATGATGCATATCGTTGAAAAGCTCTTGAATAGTAGATTAATTTTTGTTACGTTCTATTATGTGTTATTATTAATTTTGAGGGGGGTAAAATTGAAAAAAAAAAAAAAAAAAATGTTTATATATAGCGGTTTTTACGATTTGTGGTTGCTGGTTTTTTTTTTATTATTATATTTATTGTAATATGCGTTTACATTTGGCGCATGTTGGAGGCTTTGTTTCTCCGAAAAATGTTGCTTAGAACCAAAGTTATTAAATATTTACTGGAACAGTGCCGCGCCATATGAAGAAACAGAGACGGGAATATGTCCGACCTTCCCATCCCCTCCCGTAGCTCCTGTCACCGCATCTTGGTCAATCCCCTCTACAACTCCACAGCCTAAGATCAGTTCTTACCTTTGCACTGTTTGTTTACTTTGTCATTTATAGACTGCGAATTATAACTGTATAATTAACCCACTTGGCTACAATACCTCACAACCTCCTACAACATTACCAGATCTTGCAAGTACCTGGCGTATACCTACCTGGCAACTCGATGGGCAAAGGGTGGCCGTAGGCTACTGAAACGCTACAGACATTATTAACATTAATAAAGATTAATTAAGTATGAAATAAATAACTGACTGGCTTGTGTTTTTCCGTCGCAGTAGTTAGCTCTCCAGGGATAGTCACATCCCTCGGTGACTCCCCTGTTCTTGCCGGCGAAGACAAGTCCGTTAGGGCAGTCATAGAGCTCAGGTTGGTTGTCAACGCATTCCCAGTACCTGTCACAGTACGTAGAGTCTCCTACCACCCTGGACTTCACCTTGCATGGATCTTCCTGAGTCTGCTTCTGGCAGAAACCTGTCAACAATCAAAAACATATCATTAGACTGACGAAATAAAAATCCTTTTTATCTCCAGCAGGGAGAAAAAGTAAACTTTCTTCCGTAGTTTACATCAGGGAGGGAAGTTAATCATTGCACCCGGTTGGGTTAAACAGGGAATAATGAAATTATAGTTCATGAAAAATATCATGAACTTTCATGATTCCCTCCAGTGTTGCCCTAGATAAAGTACAAGTAAATAAGGTTAGTACTAATACACATTTCATTGACTAACTTTTGTTTAATGTCTAAATCTATAATGTCATCTTCACACATGTCATGTAACCTACACAACGGTTGTCATTGTGATTCATCAGTAAAAGAAACAAACAAGTTAAAAGTGGAAACATAATTTCTAAATGCATATAACTAATCCATATGCAAATACATCAGTTGTCAATACTATTTTTAATATACGACTCAGCTTCCAGCTGATTCTCCCATTTAATTTTACCATTGAAAATCCAATAATAATAATATAATTTATAGTCCAGGAGTTAGCGTGCAAAAAAGTGTCTGACTAACATCAAGCTAGAATTTTGTATACAAGTCTATCTTTTAGTGCCTTTTAAGAATATGTGGTCGGCTAAGTTCGTCTGAGGGACATAGCTTGGCAATAGGCGTTTGAAAAAAACAAACCGGTGGAGGACGACCATGTCTCACCAATTATGGTGGACATTGTGATTTTCATGATCCTAAGTACAGAATTAGTTAGTAGACCAAAAATCAAGTCGATGTTATTTTTACACTTGATAGGTTAGTTATTCAAATATTACTAAAAATCAACGTTGTCACCTCGTTGACTAGAACTTGTAACTACATTATTTTACCTACGACTGATACGAAACATAAACATTATATCTCTGTTTAGATGCGTAGAAAGTGGTTATCTACGTACTTGTATTCATTGCGCATGCGCGTCTCATGGTTCTGAAGAATTCCTCTTCTTTACCACGCTAGCGCGGTAAAGAAGAGGAATTCTTCAGCTTTACGCACGATTAGCGAGTTTGTTTACATTTAACAAAACTAATTTGCTATTCTTTTATTAAAGTAACTGTTTATATCGAGTTTTTAGTGAAAAACAATGAATGAATCAAGTGGCTTTGACGAAAATGTAGAGAATAATATAGTACGGTACGCAACTCGTGCGAAAACGGCATTTTGCATTGCTCGTGTGGTTTTACTACCCTCACTATCGCTCGGGTGCAAACTCCACACTCGCATGCAAAATGCTACTTTCCGCACTCGACGAGTAATGTACTATTATGAACTGTTATAATTTGACAGTTACCAATGTTTCAGAAGGATTACATGTTATACAAATTTGTAAAACACGTAAAAAGCTTAGTCAGTTAAAATAAATGTAATATTTTAAATAGTTTTTTGTTCCTCCTGTAAACCTGACATTTTGAAAATACGAGGTATCACTTATTAGCCATCGATATGTTGGTTCACAATAATTGTTTTCTTTGAGACTCTATTATCAACTACAACTAATTACAGGTAAGATAA
Source organism: Gerris lacustris (assembly GCA_951217055.1). Taxonomy (NCBI): domain Eukaryota; kingdom Metazoa; phylum Arthropoda; class Insecta; order Hemiptera; family Gerridae; genus Gerris; species Gerris lacustris. The sequence continues at coordinate 151,147,250 of OX578276.1, forward strand.
AACAAACAATTTATTACAGATTATATCGTTATCAAAAAAAATATCAAACATAGATATCTCAACTAAAAGTCGATTCTTCAACAAAGACACTCAGATATCTCAACTAAAAGTGGATTCTTCAACAATGACACTCAGATATTTCAACTAAAAGTGGATTCTTCAACAATGACACTCAGATATTTCAACTAAAAGTGGATTCTTCAACAATGACACTCAGATATTTCAACTAAAAGTGGATTCTTCAACAATGACACTCAGATATTTCAACTAAAAGTGGATTCTTCAACAATGACACTCAGATATTTCAACTAAAAGTGGATTCTTCAACAATGACACTCAGATATTTCAACTAAAAGTGGATTCTTCAACAATGACACTCAGATATTTCAACTAAAAGTGGATTCTTCAACAATGACACTCAGATATTTCAACTAAAAGTTGATTCTTCAACAAAGACACTCAGATATTTCAACTAAAAGTGGATTCTTCAACAATGACACTCAGATATTTCAACTAAAAGTGGATTCTTCAACAAAGACACTCAGATATTTCAACTAAAAGTGGATTCTTCAACAATGACACTCAGATATTTCAACTAAAAGTGGATTCTTCAACAAAGACACTCAAATATTTCAACCTAAAGTCAATTCTTCAACAAAGACTCAGATATATCAACTAAAAGTATATTGCTCAAAGGTGGTATTTGTTCTTTTAGTGTATCTTAAGCTTGTCGGGGGATATTAATCTTCAAGTCGATGAATACAAATTCAAGTGAAATAAATGATTTATTTTGCACTTTGTCATTAAGGCAACTAAATATTCATACTCTTCTCTCCCCATGAGGGGACAATATTGTTAAAAGATCTCAACTTTTCTAAATTGACCTTGAAGATTAGTTTTTATGTCCTTAGAATGCTGTTTATAATGACCTTATTGTATAAATAGCCAGTATACTTATTAATCACTTCTTTTTCCCTGTTCTATTGTGCTCAAGTTAGTTTTGTCACGAGATGACATCTTGATTTGATAAATCTTCAGAGTAAGAAAGGGGTAGAGGGAGCAATGCGATTTTAAAAGTGGTTCATTATGCTCCACCCATATACTAAACCTCTCAAGCGAGCTCAATCCGAACTAAAGTGACAACAGCACGATCACGTGGTCACTGGTCCTTGTCTTATTGGTCTATTCCTTGTCCTTACGTGCCCACGGATGCTTGTCAACAAAACCTTTAACGTCATGTGCTTTGTTTGATTGTTTTATTATCGAAATGTCAAATATGTAGAAATAAAAAATATTTTAGAGAAAAATCTGATGTGATTGTTTTAGAAGAAGATTTTGTTTTATATAAGATTGCTTTTGGTTATCTAGGAACTGGAACTATTACATGTTATTAACAACGTAACTCCCTTTAGATAATTAATAAGGTTAACAACAAACACTAAAGTACATAATATGTATTTATAAAGAAAACTGTATTAAAATATTATATGTCGTAAGAAAATATCACATTATACATATCCGTATCAGCTGATATCAGACAAATTTCGAGTTTTTATCGAGATATCGATACTGTTTCACTAAACTGCCGCTTGGGAGGTTTAGTATAGGGGTGTCGCATAATGAACCACTTTTTGAGACCTCGATTCTATAGTGTTCCCTCTACCCCTTACTCTGAGGATAAATCAATAAAGCAATTAACATTAGAATATTTTGCTGCTGTATTTGTTCACAAAATATGAAAAGTTTAGGAAAACAATTGTTGATGTTATTAATAGAAGTGACGGACACAACTTCAATTCAATTGAAATAAGGATTTTTTTATGCTACCAGTTTTAATAATAGCATGTTATCATAGAGCTAAGGAGGGGGACAGAATGTTAAGTTAAAACCTTCGTTTTATAATTTGACTAAAACTTTTGAATTATTAAAACTCATTTGAGTTGTCATCTGATAGTCCTTATCAGTGTGTGTGATGATACCCTATAGTACTTATTAGGGTTGAGTATTGTCATCTGTTAGTGCTTATCAGAGTTTTGTGTTATCACTTTACAGTGCTTATCAGAGTTTTGTGTTATCACGTTACAGTGCGTATCAGAGTTTTGTGTTATTACATTACAGTGCTTATCAGAGTTTTGTGATATCACTTTACAGTGCGTATCAGGGTTTTGTCTTTTCACTTTAAGTGCTTATCAGAGTTTTGTTATTACTTTACAGTGCTTATCAGAGTTTTGTGTTATTACATTACAGTGCTTATCAGAGTTTTGTGTTATCACTTTAAAGTGCGTATCAGAGTTTTGTGTTATCACTTTAAGTGCTTATCAGAGTTTTGTCTAATCACTTTAAGTGCTTGTCAGAGTTTTGTGTTTTCACTTTACAGTACCTATCAGAGTTTTGTCTTATCACTTTACAGTGCTTAACAGAGTTTTGAATGGCACTTGATAGTGTTTATGTTTTGTATTTTCACCTAATATTGCTTATCAGTGTCATGTGGTGTAACTCTTTAGTGATAATTAGGGTATTTGTGTTGCCACCTGATATATCTTATCAGTCATTTGTGTTTTTGATTAATAGTGCTTATCAGTATTTTGTATTTTCACCTCATATTGCTTATCAGTTTTCTGCATTATTATCAGATAGTGGTTATCAGTGTTTTGTGGTGTCACCTTATAGTGCTTATCAGTGTTTCGTATAATTACTTAATAGTTTTTATCTGTTTTTTGTGTTGTCACTCGATATTGCTTATCAGTTTTGTGGTGTCACCCTATAGTGCTGATTAAGGTATTGCGTTGCACCTGTTAATGCTTATAATTATTTTGTATTTTCTATTAATGGAGTTTATCAGTGGTCTGTGATGTCGTCTGATAGTGCTTATCAGTGTTATCATGGTTATCAATTATTTCGTTGTCACCTGTTAGTACTTATCAGTCTTTTGTGTTTTCACTTAATGGTGTTAATCATTGTTCTGTGTTTTAATCTGATAGTGTTTAGCAATGCGTTTTTTTGTCGCTTGATAGTGCTTATCATTTGATTATCATTTTTAATTTGTTCATGTATTTGTATAGTAATACTTTTTCTATTATTTATATACAACAAACAAATAAAAATAATATATCGTTCTTAATCATTAGTCTATATTAATAATTTAATCTTGTAAATAGTTTATAATGAATATCTTCTGTATTTCTAATTTTGTACCTTGACCTTATTCGCATTATTTATCTACTGCTGTAATATTTTGAAGTAGTGCTAACATTTTAAAGGTTTCATATTAACTGCTTAACGCAGAAATTATTTGCATACTTCAAGTTCAACCTTTTAAAAAATCATATTCTGAAACCTTCCTTGTGTACCTATAATAATTATTATGTACCATGTAAAGATTTATCATATTTTAGCTGATCATGGTTATACAATAATACATATAACTGTATTAACTTGTAGTGTTATTTAATATCATGCATATGCATGTGTATTGGATATTACCGCCAGCTGGCATCTGGAGAACTATTATAGTTCAAGTTTGCATGTGTATAATTATTTTTTTGAAACAAAAAGAATTATGTTTTTTTTTTTTTTTTGTTTTTTTTAACTTATGATCTTTATATCACAATTATTAAATATGAAGTGTTATATACTAACTCAAGTTGATAAAGTTATTTTTTGTTACTTTTTTTTATCGTGTAATAAGAAATAATTATTGAAGATATTGCTATTATCATATTATTTTTCATAAAATTTATTAAAGCTATGATACAATATATGTATGATAAAATGTAAAAATTTTGATTTGAAAAAGATTCAAATTGGAACCGTAATAGTATATTACGCGTCTAGTGCGGAAAGTAGCATTTTGCATGCGAGTGTGCAAAAATTTAGATGGTAGATCACGCGATTAGCCCATTGTTGGTCCCATAAGTTTCAACCTTCTGCGCTCATTTGTTTCTCTTCCACATGCGCACAAACATACATTTATTTACACCTACAGCTTCAAAAGTACTTATCTGATTGGAACTTTTATAGTTTATCGAAAGTAACCCGCAGATAGCCCCAGATTAATTTGAACCGTCTGTGCTCTTTAACTTTTGCTAAATTGATACTTTAATTCATGTAAAATTATTTCTATTACAAAAATAAAAAAAAAAAAAAAATTAAAAAAAATAAGTAAAATTAATTATATTACAAATAATAATAATAATAAATAATAATACAAATAATATTCATGATTTCAAGCATGCATAAATGTAGTTTTATTTATCATACAAAGAAATAAAATGGTTACATTTTAAGGAAAACTCAAAATGTTCTATCACAGGTACTCAGAATTATAAATGTTGGTTATGGGAACCCCCTTGTGACAAGACAGATTTCAAATCTGTAATCAAGGTCTTGGCATAATTTGTTAAGAGTGTCTTGATCTCAGAGTAAGGAAGGGGTAGAGGGAACAATCCGATTTGAAAAGTGGTTCATTATGCTACACCCTTATACTAAACCTCCCAAGCGAGCTCAATCCGAACTAAAGTGATCATGTGGTCACTGGTCCTTGTCTTATTGGTCTATTCTTTGTTCTTCCGTCCCCACACACGCTTGTCAACAAATCCTTAACAGTAGCATTTATTTGATAACCCACTCAAAGAATATTGCTATTGGTTATCTAGGAACTGTTACATGTTTATTGACGATGTTATTGCCTTTAGATAATTAATAAGGTCAACAACAAACATTAAAGTATATATTTATAAAGATAACTCTATTTAATATAAAAATATTAAATGTCGTAAGAAAATATCACTTACTCTTATCAGCTGATATCAGATAAATTTCGAATTTTTATCGAGATATCGAAACTATTTCACCAAACTGCCGTTTGAAAGTGTTAGTATAGGGGGGCAGCATAATGAACAACTTTTTGAGACCCAGACTCTATAGTATTGTTCCCTCTACCCCTTCCTTACTCTGAGGTATTGATGGATTGTAATCCGTTCGATGGAATTGGTAATCCGTTGCAGGATCTCAGCAATGCTTTCTGGTAATGGTGGTGTATACAGTTTATCTTCAATGTATCCCCACAAGAAAAAGTCACACGAGGTGTTTAATGTGATAATCCAAAACACAAAATGCTTTCCTGTCTTCAATACAACACTGACAACAATTAACTTAACAAACAGCTGATATACATACCTAAACCAATGTAAACAAAACTTTATGAGTTTAACTTTCCAGTGGTACCAACTGAAATGGTCTTAAAACATATTAATCTAGTAATATTTTCAATTGAAATCAGGAACATAATTTGTAATAACCCTGTATTTGACTTTAGTTATATTGTGAAGTTTCTACTCATCTTCATAAATAAAATTCAATGTTGAAATAATGTGTGTTTCTAAAAAATAACTTTTAAAATAATCATTTGATGAAAGAAACTGCAGTGTTATTAAGTAAAATGAACTGTTAGTTTTGTATATGGTCGTACTCACTTAGTAACACGTTTAGATGTATTCCGTAACACGAGTAAAGATATAAATTCCTTACTACTTCAGAGGATGATTACTTCTTGTGGTGACCTCTATGTTCACCTTGCTACAGGGGTCACACTTTCACCACATTCACTAAACCATCACCTTACCAAGGTCTAATGCAACCAATAACAACTAACTATTGCAACCATAACGGGTATATTACACACTAACCTCTAATTACTTCGGCAGCAAATAAACAATCACTATGCAAGTAATTATCCACTTGTTGATTATGAGCACGCACTTTTACTTTGTTAATAACCTTTTTTGTTTTGAAATTGAGATGAATTTGGAAGGTAATTTTACTACTCATAGTCAGAATATATTAAAACTGAAAGATGTAAAGTGAGATATTCCTATTTCCTAAAGTATATTAGACTATTTATTCCTTTGTCCTAATATTTATTTACTTATCCCTATACCAATCCTACTTTTCAACATTTTATATATTAGTACGGTGCAATTAGACCAAAACCCTAACATCCAAAGTAAAAGTTTCCCTCCAACTTCAAGTTGTTCTATGCAGTCTGCATATTGTTTGGTAAAAAGTTACACCATTTTGAGCGTCGGGTTTGGCGGGGAGGGGGGGGGGGGCAAAGTTGGTAAATTAGTAGTTTTACCCCTTTTTCTTAAATATTTCGAAAACTATGCGTTTTAGAGCAAAAAGAGCTATATACAAAAATAATCTACATTAAATTTTGAACAAAAATGGTCTAGTGCATAATCTTCCCAAAGTAAATGGTTCCAAAGTTACGGAGAGTGTAAAAATAGACATTTTTCGTATTTTTTAGATTTTTGGCAAAAAAAGGAAATTATCCCTAAGGGAACTAATTGTTTTTACAGGTTTGAAAAAAATTGTAAAAGCAAATTGCGATTTAGTGGCCGGTGGTATGTTAGTGATAAGCCCTTGAAGGAACAACCTCACCACCATCTCAAGGGGCGCTACATTTTAAGGGAAAAGAGGCTTCCACAGGCCTAGGCCATGTAAACCTGTGGTACGGAGAAGACATTTTTCGTATTTTTTAGATTTTTGGCAAAAAAATGAATTTAAAGTGATAACCACTTAGTTCGACAGTATTTTAAAGACGATCACTAATAAAAATAGCAGCACAACTTCACTAGAAATAACACTCACAAACGCATTTAACGGTATCTGAATACAGCTAATGGAAAGTATATATAAATAAAATATACATTTCTTAATTTCAAGATATAGAAATAATAAATTTAAATCAGAAAAGATAGATATGGAACTCTGAAGTATTATATAAAAAAATAAATCAAACAATAAATAAAATTATTACTATATAATATAGTTAAATAAATAAATAAAAAAAAAATTATATATATATATATATATATATATATATATATATATATATATATATATATATATATATAATATATATATATATATATATATATATATATATATATATATATATATATATATATATATATATATATATATATATATATATATATATATATATATATATATATATATATATATATATATATGTATTTATGCTAGTTGTACCCTGTAGTAATAGTTCTAAATAGTGTAGAAGGATCCTTAGAGGGTAAGAGTAAAAAGATTACTAAAACTTCTTCTTCATAAGTGGCAACGTTTCGGCTTCTCGAGCCATTTTCGAGCCTAAAACAAATTGTTTATTGTAAGAGTAACAAAAATCACTAACTTCAAAAATAGTAAAACCTTACAAAATTCCTCGGGTAATTACCTCTACGTAAGATTATTTAAAAGAGCTGAAGAGTTGTAAGTTAAAAAGGTAGTCATACAATAAGGCGAACTGGAAGTTCACCACGTCAATTTCCTATAAAACAATGATATAGCGTAATCGTAAAAGTAATGAAATTAAAAACAACTCAGCAAGGTAAAAATAATGAGAAAGGTTTAGACTAAGTGACGTCTCAAAAACGGTAATAATAAAACATAATGAAAGTCAGTTTACCATGAGTAACATAGGTGACCTAAGTGGAACTGATAAACGTATCTTTACAATTTAAAAAACGGGCGGACATCAAGCACACTAACTCTAACAACATTAATAACAGTAAACTAAAAAAAGTATCACAGCAAGTAATAAACAATAGGTAACAATTATAAAAAAGTAATGATATCACAACTAAAAAAAACCTACGTCCTGTTATCAGTATCATTGATAAGGACTCGGCTAGGTATTCAAAAATTTATCCTCCTTGATTTGGATAATTTAGAATTTAAGATAACTTTAATTACAATCACATTATTTGAATCATTTAATGTGTACTAGATTTTCATTGCTAATAATAATAGATAAAAGTAAAGTAAACTAAATAATCTGAGGCGGTGAATTAAGTGGCGGGAGTTTTGAATTGAGATGGTAAACTCCGCAGTAAAATTTATTTAAAGATCTCGAATCTGTTTTAAGGTTGACTGTTGTCTCTGAATTGATGGCAATATTGAGTGCTTCAAGCATTTTCCTCCTGTTGGTTCTGTTCTCTGTGCCTATTATTTTGGTGTCTTCGAACCTGAAAGTATGGTGTGTGGCAAGAGTGTGGCTAGAAAGGGCTGTATTTGAGTTGCCTTTAAGTTGGTCGTAGCGATGTTGCTCCAATCTGTGTTTGAGGAGTTGGCTGCTTTCACCTATGTAGCTTTTGGGACACTGTCCACACGGAATCTGATAAATCGTGCCAATTGTGTTGTCAAAAGGAATCTTATCCTTAAGATTATGGAACAGTTTATCAGTCTTATTGTTGGGTTTATGTCCAACTATAATATTATCGCAATCAAATTTATGCAGCAGTTATCAGAAACTACGCAGAAACTGCTGCATAAATTTGATTGCGATAATATTATAGTTGGACATAAACCCAACAATAAGACTGATAAACTGTTCCATAATCTTAAGGATAAGATTCCTTTTGACAACACAATTGGCACGATTTATCAGATTCCGTGTGGACAGTGTCCCAAAAGCTACATAGGTGAAAGCAGCCAACTCCTCAAACACAGATTGGAGCAACATCGCTACGACCAACTTAAAGGCAACTCAAATACAGCCCTTTCTAGCCACACTCTTGCCACACACCATACTTTCAGGTTCGAAGACACCAAAATAATAGGCACAGAGAACAGAACCAACAGGAGGAAAATGCTTGAAGCACTCAATATTGCCATCAATTCAGAGACAACAGTCAACCTTAAAACAGATTCGAGATCTTTAAATAAATTTTACTGCGGAGTTTACCATCTCAATTCAAAACTCCCGCCACTTAATTCACCGCATCAGATTATTTAGTTTACTTTACTTTTATCTATTATTATTAGCAATGAAAATCTAGTACACATTAAATGATTCAAATAATGTGATTGTAATTAAAGTTATCTTAAATTCTAAATTATCCAAATCAAGGAGGATAAATTTTTGAATACCTAGCCGAGTCCTTATCAATGATACTGATAACAGGACGTAGGTTTTTTTAGTTGTGATATCATTACTTTTTTATAATTGTTACCTATTGTTTATTACTTGCTGTGATACTTTTTTTAGTTTACTGTTATTAATGTTGTTAGAGTTAGTGTGCTTGATGTCCGCCCGTTTTTTAAATTGTAAAGATACGTTTATCAGTTCCACTTAGGTCACCTATGTTACTCATGGTAAACTGACTTTCATTATGTTTTATTATTACCGTTTTTGAGACGTCACTTAGTCTAAACCTTTCTCATTATTTTTACCTTGCTGAGTTGTTTTTAATTTCATTACTTTTACGATTACGCTATATCATTGTTTTATAGGAAATTGACGTGGTGAACTTCCAGTTCGCCTTATTGTATGACTACCTTTTTAACTTACAACTCTTCAGCTCTTTTAAATAATCTTACGTAGAGGTAATTACCCGAGGAATTTTGTAAGGTTTTACTATTTTTGAAGTTAGTGATTTTTGTTACTCTTACAATAAACAATTTGTTTTAGGCTCGAAAATGGCTCGAGAAGCCGAAACGTTGCCACTTATGAAGAAGAAGTTTTAGTAATCTTTTTACTCTTACCCTCTAAGGATCCTTCTACACTATTTAGATATATATATATATATATTTGAAGATATTATAGAAATAATAAATTTAAATCAAAAAAAATAGATATGGAATAGGGAAATTGTAAGTGTAAGAACTTAGAACCGTTTCACGAGAGCTGTTAACAATAGAGAACTGTGTGACAAGACAATCGGAGAGGAACTGTTTTGGGGGAGTTCTTTAATATTAGGATTAGAAGGGGAAGGGACTAGTAGGCTAGGGCTAGCCTGAGTTGTGTTTGTGTATGTGTTTAATTACAATATTACAATATAGAGGCCCGTGGTTCAAATCCCGGCGCTGGAGTGTATTTTTCTCTGTCTGTTTCCCGTAGTTAATAATAATTATAATTTGATTTAAATTAAAATTTAATCTTTCCGTAGTATGAATACTACCAACATCGTAAAATATGAATATTATAAAAGTAATAGTTTAAATAATTGTGGTGGATATTTACGCGCGCAATAAACTCACACATGTACAGCATTGTTGTATAGAACACTCAAACATATACATACTGACTGAGCATAAAAATGATGTGTTACGTGGTAAGGTCCCCAGTCCCACACACTCGCACTACTACTATACTACATTATATTATTCCACCTTCAATCTCTACTCTCAACCTCAACTACTTCCTTCCCTTAAAAATAAAAACTCTGTTGTCACGATTCTTTTGGGAACGAAAATTCTTTGGGGATTAAATACTGATGAATCCTTTTAAAAGCTGCAGTTTTAAAAATATTAAGATTAAAAATTATACAATTAGATATCATAATTATCACATAGAAAATATTATTATATTTGAAAATCATTTATGTTGGAAAGATATTCATAGTCCAGAGAAAGTTCAGAGTGGGTTTCTCCGTACCACAGGTTTACATGGCCTAGGCCTGTGGAAGCCTCTTTTCCCTTAAAAAGTAGCGCCCCTTGAGATGGTGGTGAGGTTGTCGTTCCTTCAAGGGCTTATCACTAACATACCACCGGCCACTAAATCGCAATTTGCTTTTACAATTTTTTTCAAACCTGTAAAAACAATTAGTTCCCTTAGGGATAATTTCCTTTTTTTGCCAAAAATCTAAAAAATACGAAAAATGTCTATTTTTACACTCTCCGTAACTTTGGAACCATTTACTTTGGGAAGATTATGCACTAGACTATTTTTGTTAAAAATTTAATGTAGATTATTTTTGTATATAGCTCTTTTTGCTCTAAAACGCATAGTTTTCGAAATATTTAAGAAAAACGGGTAAAACTACTAATTTACCAACTTTGCCCCCCCCCCCCCTCCCCGCCAAACCCGACGCTCAAAATGGTGTAACTTTTTACCAAACAATATGTAGACTGCATAGAACAATTTGGAGTTGGAGGGAAACTTTTACTTTGGATGTTAGGGTTAGGCCGTTTTTTGGACTAATTGCACCGTACTAATATATCAATATTGGTGGGTAACAAATTAAATAAAAAGTCCAGTCATGCACTATGACTTAATGACCAAAATTTTCAAAGAAATCAGCATGTGATTGGCTTATGATAATATAGAAAAATTTTGGTTTAGAATTTGGATGGGTTAAAAATAAAATTTGTACACATGGGTACGGGGTACAAAAGTCAAAATAGTGTAAACTCTTTAAGATGCATAAGGTTAGAAAGCTCTTTAAGAGTACAGTAATTGTTTTTATGTACACTTTCGTCATTTTATCATATAAGAGGGGGTAAAAAACATGTTTTAATGCTATTTTGTTTACCCAAAATGGTCAAAGGTTGACCGCTAAATGGATTCCAAAAATTCTGGCCAACGAACTCATGCTATCTTTTGATATTATTGAGATTTTAAAATTTGTTTGGATTTTTTTAAGTGCATCCTAGCGTGAGCTATCATCTGGAGTGACACACATAATGTATATATATATATATACAATATACATACATACATAAAAAAGTGTTAAATTTCAGGAATCGATCCAAAATGGTCTAAAACGGATTTCCCTAAAAAAAAAATGTTCAAAAACTCGCATTACAAAAATTTTGAAACCATTGGAATAGCTTAATTTTCTTCGAAAATTCGTTAAAAGAGGCGTATGGCATATGGTTTTAGGAACTTTTAGGATTTTATGGGTCACAATTTTCAAGGCTTTACTTGAGCTGTAAGATTTATATCGACTTAATGGTTGTCCCGACCTTATCACTGGATACTTAACAAATTTGTCTGACTGTTCTATTCGAATAATATGCTGTACGGATTAGTTATTCTGCATAAAAGCACTAAATGGTTGTTACTGCGCATGCTTGGGTTAGAATTATCTAATAAAATTCACGGGGCATAAAATGTAGCTAATGTTATTAACTTTATATGTAAGTTTATTTGTAAGCTGCATTAAATTTCAAATGAAACCAATGATAAATTACAAAGGAAATTCGCTGAACATTAAACACTTAAAATTCACGCAAATGTATCTGTGACTGCATTCATTCGATGATTTATAATGTTTACTTTTATCATTTTCTTTCTTTGTTTATTTTGTTCTAGATGTCAAATTTCGTATTATTGAGTTGAGTTGTGCATAGCTGCTTTAAGGGAATTATAGACTATTAAGAAATATGGAATTTAGTGTTTATTTTCTCAGTAAAAAAGGGCAACAAGGTATCTGACTGCCAAGAATTATAGCGGCAGTCACAGTAAAAAAGCTTTTATAGAAGAATCAGTCATTCAGTTGAAGAAATAGTAAAAAAGCTCGCATAGTAAAAAAGCTATAATTGAAGAAACAGACTTCAGTTGAAGAAACAGTAAAAAAGCTAAATCAGAAGAAAAGACTTCAGTTGGACAGTAAAAAAGCTAAAACTGAAGAATCAGACATCGGTAGAAAGAATCAAAGTAAAAAACGCTTTCAACAGAAGAAACAGACATCGATTGAAGAAATCATGAGTAATAAAGACCAGAAAGAAAAGACGACTTTGCAGTGCGACGGCGAAGTACCCGAGGTGCGAGATGAAGAAGCCCCTAAAGAGTCCAGGTCACGAACTCCTACAGAAAAGGGTAAAATGTATCAAATTAATTTACTAGAGAAAAATCTCCGTGCGCTAGAGAATAAGTTAGATAGAAAGCAAGCGGAGGTTTTAAATATTTTTGGATTAATTAAGGATGACTCAACCCGAGCTGTAGCGAGTTCATCTTTGAGTGAGTTGACCATTTTAAAGATGGAGTTAAGGGATAACATAGAGCGCCTCACCACCCTTACCGATAAGGAAAATGCTTCTGTACTTAAGAGTCAAATCTTATTCGATAAATTAGATAGTTTCCTGGATGCTCATGTAAAATTGTTATATACAGTACCGATTACTCTCCCTAGTAGCTATCTTTCGAAGAGAACTTCTAGTAGTTCCCATAGATCTAAAGTTAGTTCGGAAAAGTCCAAAGTCAGTGCAGTAAATTCTATAGTTAGTTCGCAGAAACCCAAAATTTCATGTATGTCTAAGATATCGAGCACACATATTATGGCTCAACTAGAGATATTGCGTCGTAATGGCGAAATACGGAAAAAACAAGTCGAGCTCGAAGAGCAACTTAAAGAAAACCAATTTATAGGATCAGTTTTACAGAGTAAAACCCTGACGGAGGGAGACCTTGCGGTAATTTTAGGATCTACCTTAAAAAATTCAGCACAGGTAACAGCTAGGAAGGGTGAAGCGTTGATACCTTCCCTACAAGAAGAACAGGTCTCTCCTTCAGTACCTACACTACCATCAGAGCCTAAGCCTAAGCCAACGACCAAGGAACTTCTGCCCGTCGCGTCGACCTGTGAAAGTAATCCTCAAATTAAGTTAGATAGTAACCCACATGACGACCCTAATCGGAAAATAAATCAACCTGTAAGCCCAGATCCTAATGTTCTGATGTCAAAGATGCAAGTTTTATTTGGAAATAACTGTCCTCAAACTCTGTGCCCTCTGGAAGAATTACGCGGGTGCGGACACGAGCCATTCGGTGTAAGGACCGGGCTGGGTTGTGGAGTTATTGAACCAAAAGGAACATATAATAGTAAAGAGATCGGTCGGCCCGCTTCGTCGGGTCAAGTATCAGTAAAGGAAATTTTGAACCTATTCGAAAAAAAGGAGAATCTAGAAAGTCTCAATTATGGGCTAGGGTGGTCGGTAAATTATTGTAAGTTCATTAGTAAAGTAGAGACGGGTCCAATACACAGACCTGATAACTATTACGAAATGCCAGACCCTTTCAAATCGAAAGACTCGAAGGTGCCAAATAATAATAGGACAGCAGAGGCTAGATTGAGACAGTCAAAGAATAAATTTAGGAACGTGAAATTTAGAAAGGACTATAATACATTTGTGGGAGATATGTTGGCCAAAGGACATGAGGAAAAGGCTACTTACCAGGATATTAAATCGGGAAGGATCTGGTTTCTACCCTACCACGGGGAGTACCAACCTAAAAGGTCAAACTGCGATCAGACCATCAAAAATTGCTCAGCGCCAAACGAATGGCATCACACTAAAGAAAAGGTCGCGGATTTAGCCTCTAGATCGGCCGAACAGATAAAGAGCTCTCGCTGGATTCTAGGTCCAGAATGTTTGTGGAAATTCGATGGCTTTATAGGTAACGATATTGAAGGAAGCTTCGAAATACCAAGCAAAGACCCAGAAGTGAGAAAAGAAGTGGCTTGCCGAGCAAGATCATGGCAATGGCAAAAAAGAAGGTGGTGTCATGTGCAACACCTAACTGACGAATTTTGGTGCTGCTGGAAGAAAAAATTTCTTCAATCGCCTCAGCAAAGCAATAAGTGGCAGCATAGTAGGACTGGTTCATCCCCACCGAGAAGCCTTATTAGCGATGACATTGCAAGCAATGGAGGAGCCATGTGACTGCATTCATTCGATGATTTATAATGTTTACTTTTATTATTTTCTTTCTTTGTTTATTTTGTTCTAGATGTCAAATTTCGTATTATTGAGTTGAGTTGTGCATAGCTGCTTTAAGGGAATTATAGACTATTAAGAAATATGGTATTTAGTGTTTATTTTCTCAGTAAAAAAGGGCAACAAGGTATCTGACTGCCAAGAATTATAGCGGCAGTCATAGTTGTAAATTTACAAACTTGATTGATAAATTGCTCAAGCGTAAATAAATTGCTAAAATGTAAATAATTCGCTTTAAAAACAATTAAATTGTGAAATAATGTTGTTACTTATTACTTAAGCACCCCCCCCCCCTATATCCCTTTGTCTTAATAGTTATTCAAACAAAGGAACATATACAGTGTAGTAGATACGAGGTGATTGGCGATATATATATATTATATATATATATATATATATATATAGATATATATATATATATATATATATATATATATATATATATATATATATATATATATTATATATATATATATATATATATATATATATATATATATATATATATATATATATATATATATATATATATATATATATATATATATATATATATATATATATATATATATATATATATATATATATATATATATATATATATATATATATACAATAATAAATAGGGTGATTCTAAACCTCATTGGCTACAAAAAACGTCATATAAACCATGGATCTATTCTCAACCTTTTTTCCACCAGGTCAAATTTTATGATTTTTTAAGACCGCATACCTTTGCTCATAAAAACCTTTACTGCTCCAAATGTATAAAACAAACACAAAATTTTTGGTTTCGTTGTAAAGCTGACAAAATTTGTTAAAAGAAAAGTATAATATTAATCTTCATACCTACACTCAAATTAATTTTATTCGGTACAACTAGTGGGAAAACGGTTGAGAATAGACCCATGGTTTATATGACGTTTTTTGTAGCAAATGAGGTTTAGAATCACCACCCTATTTATTTTTGTACATATATTGCTAATCACCCTGTATTCCGTAGTCTAAATTACTATTACCTAAAACAAAGGGATATTTAGTTCAATGCACCTTTCCTTGGACAAAGGAATATCACATACTTTTGTATATAAATCAGATAATATCCCTTACTCTAATTAACTATTCAGAAAGGAATATTAAATATACGCTAAGAAAACTGTAGAACACATTTTCCTACAGTTACTCTAAAAAATAATTAGTCAATCGTGATAGCACTCGATTTTAAAATAGCGTAATAAAACTGCCCTAGGAATCTGAAAGTCTTGGGGAGACAAACACAAACCTTAGAGACTTTTGTAGGGCAGACTATTGTTTAGAACAAAGGGGGGATCTAAAGTAAATAAGTGCCATAATATTTATATTGCATAGCACAATAGATAAAATATATAAATTATTATGGCAAATATTTCTTAACTTAGTAAGGGTTAATTCTGTACTAAGCTAACTATTTTACAAACATGTATTATAAACTAACAGTACAAGGTGGGGGTGGACTAGGGTCATGTGGGTAGAGGGATTACTCCGAAAGGAACGAGGTAAGGGATATGGAGTTGAGATCTAAGTCGGAAAAACAATTAAAGGTAAAAGGTTCAGGTAACATTTGGTTTTTCAACTGCTAAAATAATACTTTCTTATATGCTATGACTAAAATATCTTACAACTACTACATTATTTAAAAAATATATTTTTTATAGGTTTTACAAGAGCAGAGTTGTTAAGATTTGATTTTTCATTAAAACATGCTATACTTGTGTCTTGGATAGCTCTTTGAATTTCTAAGTTTTCTAAGAGGTCCAATTTCTTATTTTTTTGGCACGAGTGAAGAAGTTCATAATTATCAACATCAAATGTGTGATCGGTTTCTAGAACATGGTTGGCAAAACTAGATACGTTAACATGTTTTTGGTGTCTGTCATTTGATATTTTCTGCCATGATTTATAGTGCTCTGCAATGCGTGTACCTATTTTCCTACCGGATTGTCCTACGTAGTGTGTATCTACGTTTGTATCCGTAGTGTGTCCTACGTAGAAGTGGTACCACAAAATCTCAGTCAAAACTACTAATTAAATATTTTATTAATCAACATTAAAAAAATGAACAAAAAATTTATATTTTAGTATTATTCAATTTTGTCACTACAGTTAAATTTAAATTTTAATAAAACATTGTAAAGAGCTAAAAAAAAGAAGATGAGCATTAGACACTTTTAACAAAAAATAAAACACAAAAAAAGAAAACAATGAAGTAGAAAAGTTATGCAATAAATAAACTTGTTTTTATTTAAGATAGAGAGTAAAGTTAAAGTATTATTACACGTTGCCCTTGACAGAATGAATATGAACTTTAACCGACATGTAATAACAGCCCCGCAACATTACCCATTCATTTACCTGAGAATCCAAAAGAAAAAAAAGAAATCTTTTACATCCTGTTTGTGGTAATTCAAGCTGAGAGATCAGCTGAATGTCTAAACAACTTTTCTAGTCCTTGGTAAAAACATGTGGGCCAATTCAAGGACAAATTGAAGAAAAATTATAAATGTAAAGAAATTATTATATTCTTTTCGAAAATTAAAATTAGTCTGAAATTTGTGATAATGTCAGTATAAGTAATATAAGGCGCCAGTCTTTATTTTTTATGCCAGGAAATTTAGAAGAAATAATTGCAAGATAAAATGAACTTTTTATGTTCTACGTTTTTAAATATTCTCTCATAGGCTGGTACCGAAGTGCGCCAGCCCCCCTTCGGATTAGAAAAAGGTTACGGTCGAAGTGCGCCAGCCTCTTAGTCTAAAGGGTGAGGGTCAGGTAATCCCGGGTTATACCTCTTGCACCCCGTCTAAACCCATAGAACTTTGTAGTGGACTTCGACATTGGAATCCAACAAGCCGTTCGAAATGTCTTCCCAAACTTTGGAAAAATTCAGAATTTAGGATTTACTGAGGACTACCGATGTTCTACCAACGGCGGCCAACTAATATTAAGTTTATCTTCGAACTACCCTATATATACCCTGAAGAAGTTGAAGAATGTTATATTGAAGATTAAATAAGCCATCGCAATGATCGATTTTGGGACTATATCACCGAGAACTATATTGATCTGTCCACATCTAAATTCCCAATACCAATGTGGGATTCAAGCCGCCTAGCGTTGGTTGTTTATAATAATAAAGTATCTAGATTTGAAGTGGGAAAGTCATTTTTAATTTATTTAGGAGTATGTACATGAATAAATTACACCTTTCAATATGTATTTTGTATTATATTTATTCAATTTTTAAGTATTTGGAAGTTTTCATACTACGGAAAGTTTAAATTTTATTTATTGAATATAGACTCAATTGTATTATAATGTATATTACCTACACGTATGCAGAAGATTTTAGTTTTCATGAGTACGTTTAAAGTTAAGTTAATCTAAGCCCTTCTAATAAATATTAGCACTTACTTATAAGTGAGTGTAATTTATATAAGAAACATTTCTTTAATTTTTATTATTAACAAAATAAATTGATTTTTCTCTCGTATTTTTTATTATTTTCTTAAATTTCCTATGTTTAATGATAATTAATTCTGATTTTGTAAGTTAGTTTTTTTCATTTTGAATATTCTTAAATTAAAGTGTATCTTCTGACTAAATTTGGATTTTGTTCTTACGAGAACATTCTACAGATTCTCCTATGCACTGAGATTTGCTAGTGATCGGCGTATCATTCTGAGCAGTTTGTTCAAAGTAACTTGAAATCGCTTTATATTGAGTATATGTGACTATTGACAACGCTTAGTTCTTTAGATTAGAGGATCCGTGTCCGAGGTGGGTGGACTACCTGGGTCGAGAGGTAGGATTTACCCGGCGCACTTCGACCGTACCCTTCAAAAAGGGGCTGGCGCACTTCCCCCGTGACCCTACCTTTCCCGGCGCACTTGGTGTACAGCCCTCTCATAAATCATAAATTTGAAACCTGTCAAAATGAAGATCGTAAATATGGGATATGTCAAAACTAATAAAATAACTTTCTATACTGCAAAATTTGCTGAAAACAAATTAAATTCTGCTGAAAGATGGCTAAAGGTATTAAAATAATGCATTGTCATCGTGTTCTGAGCTATTCTAAGAGTTTCAAATGTCTGGCTACTCGGGAAATTAGTTAAAAATCGATTACAAGATTTGTACTGGACAAACAAACAAACAACAAGAAAGCAAGCTAATAAAAACGTAGTAAAAAGTATGCTAAATAACTTATATTATGTATACTCAGTCCTATGTCTTATCACTCCTGGAGATAGTGTGGAAAAAAGTCTTTGTCTAACATGAAGCTAGAATTTTGTGAAAATCGACGCTTTTAGTGCCTTTTAAGAATATGTGGATGGCTAAGTTCGTCTGCAGGACATAGCTTGGCAATAAGCATTTGAAAGAAAAAACCGTTGGAGAGCGGCCATGTCCCACTAATTATAGTGGACAATGTGATTTTCATGATTTTTTTAGTTCAAAAAATCACATTGTCCACTAATATAGGCTGGACATGGCTGCTCTCCACCAATTGGTTTTTTTCAAATCCCCATTACCAAGTTATGTCCCACTGACGAACTTAGCCGACCACATATTCTTAAACGGCACTAAATGATTAACTTTTACACAAAATTCTAGCTTAATGAAAGTCAGCCACTTTGCACGCTATCTCCTCGATTATTGGAAGAAGAGTCATATTAATATTGAATAAAGTATAATGCTATAGATTTTAAAATATGATTGTTTTGCAAAAATGTTATATTGTTTGGGAGAAATCAAATGTGGACAGAATAATTACATTTATATGTAATATGTAATAAGTAATCACCTATAAGGTCACCTTTGATAATATGGTATATAAATTTCATACTAGATGGACGAGTAGCTAGAATTGTCATGATGTTCTTGCCACAACTATCGATAGATTCTTAAGAGGAACATTTTTCACAACTTCCATATTTAAAATAGATATTTGGGATTTTGATAATGTTTTAAAGCTAATTCTTTTTAACATTTGTAGTCCAGGCAAATTAGTAAAAAAAAAAACAGCAAATGGAGGAAATAATTTATAAAGTTTTGAAACTTTGTGAAAACACTTTTAAGGGGTTTAGTAGTAAGATACAGTAAAGTTCCCCCCTCCCTCCTCCTTAAAGTCCACAATTTACTTATTTTTCACTTTTTACGCATAACGGTTAATTTTTTGAAGAGAAGTGTTATTACCAAATTTATTCCTCTCATAATTATGCACAAAAAAGGTCCTATGCATGTTTGAAGTGGGACATAACGTTTTCGAGATATTGTAGTTGGGTAGAGATAAAACGTATTTTTGCGAACCTTGATATCTAAAAAACAACACATCCTATTTTAATGAAATTGAGATGGTAGGTTATACTTAGCCCATTGTTGATCCCATTGAAGTTTCAACCGTCTGCGCCCATTATTTGATCCTCCACATGCGCACAAACATACATTTATATAGATCTATATCTTCAAAAGTACTTAACTGATTATTATGAAATTTGGATGGTATGTCGAAAGTAGCCTGCAGATACCCTCACATCAATTTCAAACGTCTGTGCTCTTTACATTTTCTACATTGGTTCCCTTTCTGTCTGTCTGTTGATCAATTTTTTGTCTGTCTGTAAAGAATTAAAGTATCAATTTATCAAAACGTAAATAACGCAGATGGTTGAAATTAATTTAAGGATATCTGCGGACTACTTTCGACAAACCATCAAAATTTCATAATAATCAGTTGAGTACTTTTGAAGATATAGGTCTAAATAAATGTATGTTTGTGCGCATGTGGTTTAACTTATATGGGATCAACAATGGGCTAAGTATAACCTACCGTCCTAATTTCATTAAAATCGGATGGGTTGTTTTTTAGATATCTTGGTTCGCAAAAATACGTTTAATCTCTATCCAACTATAATATCTCGAAAACGGTATATCCCACTTCAAACATGCATAGGGCCTTTTTTGTGTAGAATTATGTGAGGAATAATTTTAGTAATAACACTTCTCTTCAAAAAATAAACCGTTTTGCGTAAAAAGTGAAAAATAAATGAATTTTGGACTTTAAGGAGGAGGGAGGGGGGGGGGACGCGTCCCCTCTTTACTGTTTCTTACTACTACACCCCTTAAAAGTGTTTTCACAAAGTTTCAAAACTTTATAAATTATTTCCCCTATTATTCCTTATTTTCCTGGACTATTAGTTACAGAATTGGATTTATATGTCTATTTTTAAAAATAGATATTGGAATCTTGAGATTATAAAATAAATACATATATATATATATATATATATATATATATATATATATATATATATATATATATATATATATATATATATATATATATATATATATTAAAGTAATAAAATATGTAAATAAAGAGCATCTTGTCACTTCTTACAAGAATGTCAAGGTTATAACTAAACTTAACTTGTTTAAACTATGCATCAGTGTTGCCTTCTACTCTGAACAAAAATAAAAAAACTAAACGAAGAATGCAAACTTATTAGTAATTCTACTCATATGACAATCCTCTAGAGGAAGTTTGACGGACAGAAAGACAACCTCTGAATATAAAATAATCTTCTATACTTAGATACATTTCTTAGTTTTGTGTCTACAGAACGTAACGGTACTGAACAAATTTTGCAATCGTTTAATTGTTTAACTACAGTTTACTTTTTAACATATGACATAATGATTATAATAAAAATAAATTATTAAAACATACATTATAATATAATCATTAATAATATTTCAATAACAATAAACAATGGAATGATCTAATAAAAAAATGACAGAGAAATAATTTTGCTTTCAAGCTTACAGAAGAATAAAATGCCGATATATAATAGAAGCATTGAGATAATTCTAAAACAAAATTAATTAAAATTTAAAAAACTTAATTTTTTTATTTCTCGCAATTTTAAATTCTGAGATAGAAATCCGTTTAAAACATCAGGTGTCTCTTGTTCAACATTTTTGGGAGCCTCCATGTATTATAAATTGTTTGTCCGATTTTAATAAAAAAAAAAAAATATATATATATATATAAAAAATAAAGTTGGACATATAAAAATAAGTCTGACACCACTAGGAATCGAAACAAGTCCAAAAAACCAAACTTTCAATTCCCGTCCAACCCATTTGTCCGATAATAGAAGCAAGAAAGCTATGTGCTACACTAATTGTAATATGTTATGGTAAAATTTTTAGATTTAATTTAATTTCAGTAAATAAACTTATTGCGGAACAATAATTATGTATTTTAATAAAAAAACAAAAAAAAAAAAAAAACAATAACTTTTGTGTATAAATAGCAAATTACGGTATTAAACAGTCATAAGTCGATTTCTTGATATATTATATATCAGTATTTTTAAATAATCATTTATCTAGAACGAATGCATTTTCTTAAATCAGCGTTATTTTTTCCTTATTGTTAAGAACTGCAGTGTTAAGACTGCATAATGATGCATATAATGTCTTATACTGAAGCGAATGATGCACTTAGATAATATGGCAAAGAAGAAAATATAAACTTTACAATTACCAATTCAAATTGGATTTGCAAAATAAAAGCATCTTTGTTTAGTTATGGCATAATTCAATGCCTTTATTGTGTAATTGAATTTGAATACTGGACCTCATACATTAAAATAGCGTTACATTCCACAAATTACATTGGTTTAGATCATTTGCCTAAGATTACTTCTTCTGTAAAATTGTAACTATTGTTTACTTTTAATAAAAATGAACAGTCAATTAGTGGCAAATAGCTTCCTCGCATCCTATAACGAAGTTTATTTTATGCTTTTAAAGCCTAATATCATCAAATTTTATTAATTTTCCTTCTAATTCAATAAAACGGTCAAACATTTTTAATTTCTCATATAAAGAGAAAGTATTGTGATGGCGCGAAAATTCGATTTTGAGATTTTGATGGATTTACACGTTTTGATGTCCCTTAAGTCCAAAAAAGTGGTTTTTAAAAAATGTCTGTCTGTCGTCTGTGCAGACGCCTGGAGCCTAAACTACTGAGACGATTTTGACGAAATTTGGCATACATGTTCAGAAAAATCATACACCGAGGCGAAATCGAGAAATGAATTTTAGCTCCAAATTTGGGGGCGCTACCCCCCAAAAAATCTGAAAAAACGTGAAAAAAAAAAATATTTCTCGAAAACGGTTCCGACGATTTTGATTAAAAAATTCTAAAATGTAGTCCATTGAAATACGAATCCAACGATATAAGCCGTTTTCCCGGGAAAAATCAGGTTCCTGAGAAAAAAGCTTAAAACGCGGACGGAGAGAGCCCGGGTTCGATTCCCCGCCCAGGAAAAGTTATTTTTATCATAAATTTTGATGAAATGTTTAATAATATTTAAATGTACATTTGAAAACTAATAAATGGAAACACTGGGCTAAGTAATTATAAACTCGTATATGAGAAAGTTTGTCTGAGTTGTCTCGGACCGATTTTTTTATTTTTTATATGTATGTAATTATCAATTTCGCAGACGGTTGAAATTAATCTGGGGCTATCTGTGGGATACCTTTGACAAACCATCCAAATGATTTCATAAAAATCAGATGAGTAAGTTTGAAGATATTATAGATAAAAATACATATATGTTTGTTATGTTTGTACGCATGTTGAAGAGAAACAAATAGGCGTAGAAGGTTATTGAAACTTATATGGTCCAATGACTTAGCTAATTATGACCTACTACAGGAACCATAGGTGCCATCATGATAATAGGTACATATTCAATTAAAATCGGATGTGTTATTTTTAAGATAGTTGGTTTGCAAAAATTAACCGACACTGACAGACAGACAAGGAACCAAAAATGTTTCCTGATATCTGAAACGGATTTCTGTCTTGGAATGTTTGAGCTTAGAGACATAAAACAATTTCGCTCTTCATAACGATCACATAGCTTTCGTTACCTTCTGTAAGCACGGAAGCAATATGAAACTTTGCAGTTGAAAGTGATTAAAGAGTAGATTAAAATTAATGTAGTACTTGTGAAAATTGTAATTTTCAACTCCATTTTGTCAGTAATCATCTGCATTTTGTCTCTTCCCCATCCCCTAAAACAATACTTCTGATGTCACTAAAAATAAAAAAAAAATAAAATATAAAAATGTGAGGTTTGTGAGGTCATAGAAAAAGAGTAGTAGTTTTATTTGATGAACAATAAAGCAACGAAATTAAAATCACAAATGACCCTCGTGCTTTTGAAACAGTATGAAATAAAATAAAATAACAGTCTGAAACAGTTATAATTAACTGGTTGATTTCATTATTATTATGATACTGCAAGATCGTGAGAACTAACTCTTAGATTCGATTTAAAGATTGAAGCTATAAGAGCGCCGAGTGGGTCACCCTGGGGGACACCCCCAAGGATCCACTACACAACGGTTACATTGTTCCGTTCCATTGAATTTCAAACAGAACAATACTTGATGTACATCAATAACAATGGACTCAAAGCTATATCATCTTGAGTTCTCTTATTCTTTTTTAAAGTATTTTATGACCTTGGATCTAGGATAAGTATTAAACACGATAAAATTAAAGATAATATAAGATACAAGTAAAATAAATAAAAATATAAACTTCTCTTTAAGAAACGACGACGTTATAAATGTACTGTATTTACTTCCATAAAAATTCAAGTATGGTGATACCCTCCAAAACGTGATTCCGAGATCTCTGTAAAGGAGGGGTGTTATGAACACAGGGATATCATTAAAATCCGTTTCATATACATGTGTGTCTATGCGTACGTATGTTATGTAGGTATATGTACGTACGTGTTATGTTGTTCGGAACTTTAAACCTTTATAACATCGCTTCAAGACATCGTATTGAGATGCGGTTTGCGGCATTTTTTAGAACTTTTGTCGGAAAAACTGATGGCGCAACAATGTAGCTCACGACATTTCAGAGCTACTGTCACTTAAGCACGAAATCGGTCTGTCGACGATAACTTCAGTAGGCTTTATTTGATTTCAATTTCCTTTGGGGTATACATGTGTCTTAAATGGTAGACTGTACCTATACTTTTTGAGCACAATCGGACAAGCGGTTTGGGAGGTACTGACATTTTAGTGTTGTTTTTTTTTAAAAAATTCTTTGGGCAATTGTGTCCGTCCAGTTGATCGTATCCAAACAATTGTTGCGTTAAAATACGCAGCTTGTAGACTACTTTTGAATATTGAAGTCGCTTAATTTAAATATTAATTCCACAACATCTCATGGAAATCATGTGTGGGATTTCCACACCGGTACTTGAATATAGTATTTGATTCTAGTTGTTCTTGACAATCAAATTAAAAAAAAAACAAATTATTATTTAAACTTGGCGCGCATTGAACCTCTCTCGCATGCGCACAACCTAATTCTTTTGTGTTCCTCATATTTTAAAATCTATTAAGCTGTATTTTTTACGCATGTGATAATTTCTAATGATAGGCCGACTTCATTGGCTGACATTCTTTTCGAAGAGATCGAAATACAGAGATTCCTATTGGTCATAAGTCATAACTCAAACCTATCCTTAAGAAATAATTGTTTAAGAAGAAACTAACTTTTTTTTTCTACACAGGTAAAAAAAATAGAACAATAAAACCTTATAAAAGAAAGGAAACTAATTGCGAACAACTTGTAGTAATTAAATAGTGACCTTTTAAAGGCAAACCATTTACATTTATCGTCAAAGACCTGAATGGAAAAAGAACACAGTAAGATGTTGTTGAGAACTGTTTAATAATTAATAATTAAACGGTTTAGTTGTAATTTCTACGTTGCAAATCTTTTGTACAGATAATGACTTATATGTAACTTATTCGTAAGTTTTACGATGAAAGATAAAAAGTCATTATGTGTAAATTATAACCAGTTTTGTTTAGGGTTTATAACGTTGTTTTATTTTAGAGTTCCCATCGCTTTAAGGTTTTTTTTTTTTTATAAAGAGAAAGTATTAGGTTGTTCTGTGTTTTCACTTTCTTCTTAATCTCTTAGTATACTTTTGTGTAGAACAAATTAAAAAACCGTGTTTATTCTGAGTTAATTATATTACACGATAATTATTAAATTGTTAAGGTCTTTTGTAAAGGTATTAATAAGAAAGGAATTATATGGTAGTCGGTGGAAGTACATTTTTATTTCTAATGAATGTATAAAGGTGGATTTCTTAAAGGTAATAGTACATTACGCGTCTAGTGCGGAAAGTAGCTTTTTGCATGCGAGTGTGGAGTTTGCACCCGAGCGATAACGAGGGTAGTAAGACCACACGAGCAAAGCAAAATCCAGTTTTCGCACGAGTTGCGTACTGTACTTTATCTACGATTGTTAGATTTTAATAATAAATTCAGAAAACAGTGTAATAAACGTCCTTTTGATAAAGATGACATTAATTCATTAGTTGTATTTTGTGCCAAATTAATTATTTCGGGAGGCGTATTAATTCTCCTCATTTTCGTCGTAATCACTTAAATCACTCATTTTTTTCACTAAAAACCCTACATAAACAGCTACTTTAATTATACAAGCAGCAAATTAGTTTTGTTAAATGTAAACAAACTCGCTAATCGTGCGTTAAGGTGAAGAATTCTTCTTTCTTACCGCACTAGGGCGGAAAAATGAGGAAGTTTGAAACATGCATGCGCAATGAATACAAGTACGTAAAGAATCACTTCCTACGCATCTAAACAGAGATACAATGTTTATGTTACAGCCAAAGTAATTAATGTGGTTATTATCAATAATTGCCAGGCATTATGTATATATATATTGAATTTGGTCAAAGTGATTAATAAAGCTAAATTAATCACTTTATCTAGTCATTATGCATAATATCTGACCCAAGTCAGAGAATGTGATAATATAAGTCTGTATTAATCACTTTGCCTAGCTATTATGTATAATAACGGTTGGAATTTGAAAAAGTAATAAAATGCTATAAAATTGTAAATATTTCAACATAGTGAATACTACTTCTTCTGCAGTTTTGGTTTATAAAGGTCGCAGCTGTACGAATTCTGTAAGTTGGTCTGTGATTGCATGTCAATTAAATCATTTTGCTACTTCGAATTAAGTTCGTTAGCGAAAATAAGTCTTACAACTAGTCCTTTCTTTGGGCAAATTCTTTTTTATGGCAATTTTCACAGAGATTAAATAAAGTGTCACTATTTCAGCAGTTATGTTTTGTTTTGTCCTTTCCTCAGGTATTTCTTAGCAGTCATATTCTTGGCGTGGTTTACTTTCAATATTAATAATTTATACTGAAGTCTTGTAAGCAAACTGGTCCTTTATTCTCAATAAGTGTATTTAGTTTTTCACTAAAACGAACTTCTATATTGTCTGCCATAGCGGCAACTTACACAAAATTAACTAAATCAATCAAAATTTGTTAAATATCTGAAGTCACAAATCTGTAATAGTCTAACAGAAGTTTAGTGTGGTTCACATTCTGTGATTTAAACCTTAAGTCTAGGTAGGGGGGTGACATCTCCCACTCTCCCCACTCTTATATCACTTTAACCACCTTAAACTTTAACATTTTTCATAATATCTGGATAAAGTGATTAATTTTTGAAAGGAATTATTACTTTATCTATATTGTCCCAGCTATTATGAATAATGACTAGACAAAGTGATTAATTAATCACTTTGTCTAGTCATTTTAGCCATTATAAATAATATCTAGCCATTATTCATGACCAATTTATTACTTTGGCTGTAACATTTATATTTCGTATCAATCGTAGTTAATTTTTTTTTTATATAGTTACAAAATTGGCGACGTCTCAACTTATTTGGTAAGTGCTAGATACTTTGTGCTTTTAAGCCTTGTACTTGCGTACAAGTGCTTGTACTTTGTGCATTTAAGCCTTGTACTTGCGTACAAGTGCTTGTACTTTGTGCTTTTAAGCCTTGTACTTGCGTACAAGTGCTTGTACTTTGTGCTTTTAAGCCTTGTACTTGCGTACAAGTGCTTGTACTTTGTGCTTTTAAGCCTTGAACTTGCGTACAAGTGCTTGTACTTTGTGCTTTTAAGCCTTGTACTTGCGTACAAGTGCTTGTACTTTGTGCTTTTAAGCCTTGTACTTGCGTACAAGTGCGTACAAATAGTACGAGTAATTCAAATAAGTCAGATAATTCATAAACATTGTAGGTTTTTTTCATTCATAATTTACGTAATATTGTGTATGGTTGAAAGTTAATATATTTATTACATTTAGTGGTGAGAATCAGCTGTGCTGATATTTACTAAAGAACGAGTGAGTAGAAGTAAGCTTTCTCCAAGTAAATATATTGATAATGTAAGAGAAAGTACTCATATAGCAAACTATACTGGTTAGTACTCATACACCATACTGTACCGGTAGTACTAAACAACTTCCTACAGGTATTTCATCTTCATATTTTGTCATTTTGGTCATTATTTAGTCGAATGTAAATTGTATTTATTCCTTTTTTTAATTTATAATTTATTGCTTTCGAGCTTACCGAAGGTCATGGAAGGTGCGTAGTTACTCCAAACAACAAAAATATATATGTCTCCAATTTTAAAAATTCGTAGACAGAACTCAGTAGACCTCTCTTAAAAATATAAATAATTTTACTACGTTTTTATTAGCTTGCTTTCTTGTTTGTTTGTTTGTCTAGTACAAATCTTGTAATCGATTTTTAACAAACTTCCCAAGTAGCTAGACATTTGAAACTTTTAGAATAGCTCAGAACACGATGGCAATGCATTATTTTAATACTTTTAGCCATATTTCAGAAGAATTTAATTCGTTTTCAGCAAATTTTGCTGTATAGTAGTAGTAGTAGTCTAGTACTTCCAACTAGAACGGGTAGGACGAACCACTTGTTCGAACCTTGCAATTAGGCCATCACTTAGGCCCTTTTTACGCCCCGCGGTAGAGAGTTCCAGCCACTTCACACATCATACATATTATGTACATTGTACCGCCGAAGCGAGTATGATGTGATCAATAGTGAGCCATATAAATCAGAGCGTCACGGCGAGGAATCGAACCCCATCTCGTTCCACTCATGATTCAGTGATGGCCAAGGATCTTATATAAAGGGGATAGAGGGTTGAGGCAAAAAAGTGACCCCATGAAGATATGTAAAATATTGAGGCACCAAATAATTTGATTAATTATATTATATTGTAGTATGAAAAAAGCGTAATATGTCACGTAAGAATTGTTAGACGTATGACAAATTCGTTTTTTTCAATATACATGTGCTGTGGTACAAGAATAATTAATGGTGGTTTTCTGTTAGGTACGTATTCTTAGTACAGGATGAAGGTCAGTGCAAGCAGATAAATGTTCGTACAGACATGAAAGCTAACTGGTTTGGTTTTTTACAAAAGTCGAAGGACGACTCCCTTGCATTGTCATGCATCTAAAATAAACTATCTGCAGTAGCTCGTTTTAAAATAGGGAGGACAGATTTATTAAAATTTTAAACAACATAGCAGAATTTAAAATATACCGAGTTAAAAATAGGTCATGGAAGAATCACATAGGTGATACAAAAATAGGTACTTTTTAAGTAGGTACTTACAAGTACAAGTAGGTTCTTACAAGTACAAGTAGGTACTTTTAGAGTTTCGTAGTTTATTAATGTACGTTATTATATTCTGAAATGCCATATTATTATTTACCCCATCCTCCCCTATATGTAAGTATGAAAATATAATTTTTTGTTGGGTTTTTTATCGGTAATAACGAAAAGGTAAATTAAATATTTTTCGGAAATATTCATCTTCATGCCATAAGGTATTAGCATGAATTACATAGTTCATAATTTTAGGACTGCCAGTTATAGGGTGGTTGGGAGGGAGATAATTTTTTTGGGATGAAATCTTAGCGCTATTAACACAATATTGACGGTAAAAAGCACAATAATAATAAAATGCTATATATGTTTGTAATTTACTCTTCAGTAGCTTTTTTTGATATCCCTCTTGAAAATTAAAAATAAATAACAAAATTTGAGCGTATTCGGGATAAGGGTTTCTAGGATGATGTACAAAACCTTAAGAATATATCATGGTACCAAGGAAAAAGATTAGATTTCAACTTAAATATAGCATTACCTTCAAATAATTAACTAAAATAACTGAAATACATTTTATGTAATATTTTATAAAGGAATTCAGAGTGATCGTGCAGCAAAAGTCAACTGTCACATCTGCTCACCTATCTATAAATGAAGTTTAAGGTCATGAGTTCGATACCATGCCTTGACACATTTATTTACATGGCTCACTTCAAGAGAACATTGGTTTATCAAGTGACTGAACTCAGAATAGAGTTAGATAACCAAGGCACACATAAGTGGCCAAATTGCTTGATTTCAACAAGTGGATTGCCCTAACCATTCTACTACTGCTAATGTATTAGTGGAAAAATACGTGTGGTGTCGAGGGACACCCGTTAGGAGCGAAGTTCCTTGTGGTTTTCATTAAATATAAATTATAAAATCATACTGTTAAATATATGAAGCTAACTACTTATACTTGGCGGAGTTAGAAAAGAGACAAAATTAAAAGTAACTATTTGTGCTTAGCAGAGTTAAAGCAAAATTAAAAGAAAAGCATTTTATGTATTATTGAAACGAGCGTGTTGCAATAAATATGTATTGAATATTGAGAAAAAAGTTAATCATGATGAGTTTATAGATAAAGAGGATGGTTGTATTAGAGTGAGTCCCTACCTCATTTACGCCCAACTCCATTTAAAATCTCACGTCTAGGAAAATAAAGCTATACGCATGACAAGACTCAATCTTAATGTAGCGTAATAAAACATTTAACTCAATGTCTTGGGGAGACAAACACACAAACCTTTGAGACATTTGTAGGGCAGACTATTGTTTAGAACCAAGGGGGGTGCTAAAGTAAAGAAGTGCTATTACTTGTTTCTTTAATACATTATAAACCATAAAAACAAATATAGAAGTATGTATTAAAAATTAAGCAACATTTTGGAGCTTTTATTATCTTTATAATAACTAGGCATCGCGTGGCTCTATCATTGAAGCGAGCGTATAGTAATAAATATGTATTGAATATTGAAAAAATAGATAATCATGAATTATGATGAGTTGATAGATAATGGGTATAGTAGTAGTACAGCGGCTAGTAGTAAGGTAACCACCCCGCATTCTTACTATTCCTCTAACCACACATCTCCTTTTCAATTATTATAAAATGTATCTCTTTGCTACAAAAAAACTACTGCATGTATCAAATTGAAATTTTGCATGAATGTTTCAATTGTACTTTAGATGATGCAAATGAAGTTTTATTAAAATCGTTACGTTAGAACGTAAGATATCGGTAAAAAGGTTGTTTTCTCTATTATAAACGTTTAGGTCCGCTTTAATAGTTTTAGCGATCTTTATTAATTCATAGCGGTGTCGCTGTTGGTTTTACTAAAAAAATGGTATTTGTAAAAAATGTTCGTCTCATCGAATAGATGATGATAGAATCTTTTCCCGTCCTGGAATTAAAATTTAATTTTTGAACCTCTCGTTTACGCGAGCGTTGCGCGCAAACTCTTGGACGGATCACGCTGTCCAACGAACTTAGCCTGAGTATTAGTAAGAGGATCATGTATACCAAATTTCAACTAACTCGGTCAACTTTTACTCAAGTTATCGTCGGACACGTAAACGTTACTGACAAACAGACAGACAAGATTCATAGTTTGTTAAATGTAAGAAGCTCGCTTACGCTCGCTTCAATTAACAGTTAGTTCATGGTCTAATATTAATCTGCTACCTGTTTGGACCCTTTACGTTATTCATAAAGAAGGTTTTTAATATTACACCATTTGTATTGTTCTTATATTTTTCTGCCCATGTGAGCATCTTAAGGTTACAAAGTTAAAATTGATTTAAATAATCATAACTTCATATTGTTGAATTAGAAAGAACAAAACTGTTTCATTGCTCAACTAGTTTAATTATAATTTGTGAGAACTAAGTAATGTCTGAAATCTAATTATTTCTAAATCTAACTGTAGCAAAACGTATAATAATACAATTATGCAATTAGGTTCTTTGTTCTTAATTTGGATGAGATACGAATCAAGATGCTGTAAAATCTTCATTGTTAGCTTTTCTAGATTTGAAATGGAACAAAGCGGATTGTTAATTAGTAGACTCTAGAATTATAGAGATGCTTGAAATAGATTGAATCTAAAAATACATTTCTAGTTAGACTTTCTTTGATTTGATTCATTCACAAGAAGGTTAACTGATTAATGAATTAAGATTAAAATGAGATAACGTAGACAATTATCTTACAAAATGTTGAAAGAATTGTAGAAACCAGAATAATCTACAAACCATTTACAGTGTTATCAAAATCAGAAGGATCGTCTCGAATAAATCATCATTGAAATTACTCTATCATGACCTTGTTGCCTTATTTATCATTGCAGTGACCATACTCTGCGTAAGGATGCCGATGAGATATCTTGGCAAGCCTTAGGGTACGTCCAGAGTTCACGCGGGTTCCAAATCAGGTTCAGACTCCAAAAACAGGCTGGTGATATGTCAGCTTGAGGAAAGCAGGTGATGGCCACAGTGGAGGCAGGTAGAAATACCCGCTGACATAATGTAACGTAAACAAAACAAAAACAAGGAGTTTTCATATGAAGTTATAGCGTGTTTTTTATGGCCACAGAGAGTTAATTTAAAATTAAAATATAGAAGAATTGCTTTTTATGAAATTATTACTAAGTTAAGGAGTGCATGTAGGGAATACCATACACCGCTTATTTGAGCAGTTAACAAATTGTAGAGAACATGAAACGTTTCTTCCTACATTTAGAATGGAAGTGGAGGCATTCTACTATTTTAGAAATACTTTCGTGATAAGCGTTTCTTTCTTTATTATATTAACATTAAACAAATAAATCGAAACGAAGAAAATCAAACAAGAATCAAAAGACAAGAACTAAGTAGAATAAGAGAAGAAGTAGAAATAAGTATTTGAATATAACTAAGAAAAAGGTTTCATAAACAACTACAAATGCCAAAAAATTAAAAAGTAGTTTGTAGTTACAGTACAGTCCGTTGGCGCTGATAGCAGCCGAAATCTGAAACAAGAATGATCTAAACATTCCGGTAAAGCCTCTGACTCCGAACCCTGCACTGTGCAACCAGTTGCCTGCTTCCACTATGGCCACCCTGCTCCAATACCACTGTTTATTTCTCGCATTCGTTTTCTGAGTCTGAACCTGATTCGGAACCAGCGTGCACTGATGCCGTACCCTTAGACTGCAACCCTCAAGAGTGTCAGAAATGAGGGAAACCTAGAGGCACCTGGGGGCCGATTCTGTAACTTTGCAACCTCCCTTTTCATGTTGTTATATATCAAACTGTTGTTATGAAGATGCGCGCGCAACCTGTCAACGTGAATCTATACCTTTGACTGTTGTTATATAAGGAGAAATTGATATATAAGGTTTGATATATATCCACTCAAAATTGTTGTTGATATAATTCGTCAGGTTATGTTGTTATATATCAAATGCTAAAAACCAAAACAAAGTGACGACATTATTGATGTTTTCACTTTTCTTGTTTTCTGAATGAAATAACTACAAAATGGCCATTTAAAAAGGACGCTGTCAATGCGTAGTTTGGTATTCGGCCACATATAGCGCTGGCATCACTTTACAGATTCACTACATTATATAACAAAACTTTGATATATAGCGGTGTTTGATAAATAATGTCACTGTTGATATATATCAAAAAAGTTACAGAATCGGCCTCCTGGCGTCTCAATCTTCCCAATGAAGTCAGCCTCGCCAATCAGCACCTTACGTGGCGACAAGTTAAGGACTTTGCCAGAAATCGTAAGGACTGGAAAAACTTCACTATGGCACTATGGGCCCAAGGCCCGGCGTGATAGCATCTTTAAGTAAGTAAGTATCATTCCCTTGTAAAATCCGTAATACATTATTGTATTTTGACTAAGGGAATGGCTTCCCCAACCAGTATAGAACATACTAATACAATCTAACAAACTATTATAAAAATAACACTAAAAAACCCAAAAGATTTTCATTTAACTTTTACAAATCTATTTAAATTCATTTTTACATTAAGATTTTGGCTTAGGAAATGGCTTCCCCAACTAGTATAGATCATGCTAATACAATCTAACAAACTATTATAAACATTACACTAAAAAAAAATCCAAAAGATTTTCTCTTAACTTTTATAAATCTATTTTAATTCATTTTTACATAAAGAATTTACATTCAATATGCTGTAAAATCACAAATGCAGAATAATTACAAAACTCAACTCTGCCGCACAACTAAAAAACAAAGACATGCTTTGGTCCTCAATTATTTATACAGACTTATAGGTCCTCAATTATTTATACAGACTTATAGGTCCTCAATTATTTATACAGACTTATAGGTCCTCAATTATTTATGCAGACTTTAAGCCCCTCTTAAAAATAGACAGTTAATAGGTGTGGCACATAGCTTCCTCGCATGCTATTGCATACTTTAATGATTGTATGCTGCTACAAGCCATTATTGTCTGATTTGTTTAATTCTCAAAACAAGGAAGGGGTAGAGGGAACAATCCGATTTGAAAAGTGGTTCAATATGCTACACCCCTATACTAAACCTCCCAAGCGAGCTCAATCCGAACTAAAGTGATCACATGGTCACTGGTCCTTGTCTTATTGGTCTATTCCTTGTTCTTTCGTCCCCACAGACTCTTGTCAACCAATCCTTATCAGTGGTATTTATTTGATACCCCACTTAAAGATGATTGCTATTGGTTATCTAAGAACTGTTACACGTTTATTAACGATGTTACTACCATTAGATAATTAATAAGGTTAACAACAAACATTAAAGTACATATTAAAAATAAAAATGTCATAATAAAAGGTCACTTATTCTTATCAGCTGATATCAGATAAATTTCGAGTTTTTATCGAGATATCGATACTGTTTCACAAAGCTACCGTTTGAAAGTGTTAGTATAGGGGTGTAGCATAATGAACCACTTTTTAAGACCCAGACTCTATAGTATTGTTCCCTCTACTCTTCCTTGCTCTGAGGTTTAATTGTTTCCCCTCTTTTTAAATCTGTCAAAATTTAAAGAGCGCAGAGGGTTGAAATTAATTTGGTGCTATCTGCTGCCTACTTTCGACATACCATCCAAATTGCATAAACATCAGAGGAGTAATTTAGAAGATATAGGTGTAAATAAATGTATGTTTGTGAGCATGTGGAAGAGAAACAAATAAGCGTAGAAGGTTGAAACTTATATGGGACCAATAATGGGCTAATTGTGACCTACCATCAAAATTCATTAAAATTGGACGTTTAGTTTTTAAGGTATGCTGGTTCGCAAAAATTGAGCGACAGACAGACATGGAACGATAAATGATCCCTGATGTCTGAATCAATTTTTTGTCTTGGAATTTTCTAAATTGAACACATATAACATTTTTGTTCTTCCGAACGATCACATAGGTAGCTTTCGTAACTTCCTGTTTTGTGTTTTTGATTGACTTTTTACTTTTTCTTACTTAAAAAAAAAACGTATAGTTTTGATATAAGTTTCACCGTTTTAGTTAGTCTGAAAATTGTCTGTAATAATAATTAATAGGGTATACATAAAACATTCTTAGCGAAGCACGAGAATTCACCAAGTTTGTAAATGAAATACAAATAAAAATTGTTAATTTATAATGATAATAAGTTATATAAATAATATTGTACTTGATTTTTAGAAATTTCAAACATCTGTTTATCTTAGGCCGTCCGCACACGGGGCGATAGGCAAGCGATACAACAGCAATGCAACAGCGATACGATATCGCCTCCCTGTTGCTTCCTAGGTAATGGAGCGGGGACCCACCAACGGAGCGATAGGGAGGCAATCAGTAGGCGATACACTCGGCGGGTGCAATACATGCAACACGTGTGACCTGCAAGGAAGCAACCTCAAAGCGATATTACAAGTGTTGTTGCATTTGTTATATGCTTTTACCTTCACGGAGTATTCAAGAAGTAATGTGACTGCGATAATCTGTTACTTTTTTTTTTGTATTACTTTATAATACAAATACATAAATGAATGGAAGCAAAATCGCCCCGTGTGCGGACGGCCTTAAAGTAATCTTTTTAAGGAAATATGAGGAGACAGGAGACATCCTTTGCGTAAGTCTTGAACCGACTTTCACAAGAAGGAGACAAAAATACAACTATGAGGCTTCACTTAAACGTTACATCAGTCAAACTCTAACACATTCCAACAGTTTAACTGTTTTAGACATAAATTCTGTTAATTTATTCATTTAGTGGAGATATCAATGAGATACATTTAAATGCAAGATTTATTTTGAGGTGTGGTTGAATGGAACTTCGACACTAAGTGAGTCAGATATGATAGCTGGTGTGATAACACTGATATGATAGCTAGTGTGATAACAGTGATATGATAGCTACTGTGATAACACTGATATGATAGCTAGTGTGATAACACTGATATGATAGCTAGTGTGATAACACTGATATGATACCTAGTGTGATAACAGTGATATGATAGCTACTGTGATAACACTGATATTATAGCTTGTGTGATAATACTGATATGATAGCTAGTGTGATTACACTGATATGATAGCTAGTGTGATAATACTGGTATGATAGCTAGTGTTATAACACTGATATGATAGCTAGTGTGATTACACTGATATGATAGCTAGTGTGATTACACTGATATGATAGCTAGTGTGATAATACTGGTATGATAGCTAGTGTGATAACACTGATATGATAGCTAGTGTGATAACACTGATATGATAGCTAGTGTGATAACACTGATATGATAGCTAGTGTGATTACACTGATATGATAGCTAGTGTGATTACACTGATATGATAGCTAGTGTGATAACACTGATATGATAGCTAGTGTGATTACACTGATATGATAGCTAGTGTGATTACACTGATATGATAGCTAGTGTGATAATACTGGTATGATAGCTAGTGTTATAACACTGATATGATAGCTAGTGTGATAACACTGATATGATAGCTAGTGTGATTACACTGATATGATAGCTAGTGTGATAACACTGATATGATAGCTAGTGTGATAATACTGGTATGATAGCTAGTGTTATAACACTGATATGATAGCTAGTGTGATTACACTGATATGATAGCTAGTGTGATTACACTGATATGATAGCTAGTGTGATAATACTGGTATGATAGCTAGTGTGATAACACTGATATGATAGCTAGTGTGATAACACTGATATGATAGCTAGTGTGATAACACTGATATGATAGCTAGTGTGATTACACTGATATGATAGCTAGTGTGATTACACTGATATGATAGCTAGTGTGATTACACTGATATGATAGCTAGTGTGATTACACTGATATGATAGCTAGTGTGATTACACTGATATGATAGCTAGTGTGATTACACTGATATGATAGCTAGTGTGATTACACTGATATGATAGCTAGTGTGATAATACTGGTATGATAGCTAGTGTTATAACACTGATATGATAGCTAGTGTGATAACACTGATATGATAGCTAGTGTGATTACACTGATATGATAGCTAGTGTGATTACACTATGATAGCTAGCGTGATAATACTGATATGATTGCTGGTGTGATAACACTGATATGATAGCTAGTGTGATAACACTGATATGATAGCTAGTGTGATAACAGTTATATTATTATAGCTAGTGTGATAACAGTGATATTATAGCTTGTGTTATAACACTGATATGATTGCTACTGTGATAACACTGATATGATAGCTAGTGTGATAACACTGATATGATAGCTAGTGTGATAACACTGATATGATACCTAGTGTGATAACAGTGATATGATAGCTAGTGTGATAACACTGATATGATAGCTAGTGTAATTACACTGATGTGATAGCTAGTGTGATAACACTGATATGATAGCTAATGTGATAACACTGATATGATTGCTAGTGCGATAACACTGATATGATTGCTAGTCCGATAACACTAATATG
The DNA here is from genome assembly GCA_951217055.1 of Gerris lacustris. Classification (NCBI taxonomy): domain Eukaryota; kingdom Metazoa; phylum Arthropoda; class Insecta; order Hemiptera; family Gerridae; genus Gerris; species Gerris lacustris. The sequence goes on from OX578276.1 coordinate 151,184,924, forward strand.
ATAGCTAGTGTGATAACAGTGATATTATAGCTTGTGTGATTACACTGATGTGATAGCTAGTGTGATTACACTGATATGATAGCTAGCGTGATAATACTGATATGATAGCTACTGTGATAACACTGATATGATAGCTAATGTGATAACACTGATATTATAGCTTGTGTGATAATACTGATATGATAGCTACTGTGATAACACTGATATGATAGCTAATGTGATAACACTGATATTATAGCTTGTGTGATAATACTGATATGATAGCTAGTGTGATTACACTGATATGATAGCTAGTGTGATAATACTGATATGATAGCTAGTGTGATAATACTGGTATGATAGCTAGTGTTATAACACTGATATGATAGCTAGTGTGATAACACTGATATGATAGCTAGTGTGATAACACTGATATGATAGCTAGTGTGATTACACTAATATGATAGCTAGTGTGATAATACTGGTATGATAGCTAGTGTGATAACACTGATATGATAGCTAGTGTGATAACACTGATATGATAGCTAGTGTGATAACACTGATATGATAGCTAGTGTGATAACACTGATATGATAGCTAGTGTGATTACACTGATATGATAGCTAGTGTGATTACACTGATATGATAGCTAGTGTGATAACACTGATATGATAGCTAGTGTGATTACACTGATATGATAGCTAGTGTGATAACAGTTATATTATAATAGCTAGTGTGATAACAGTGATATTATAGCTTGTGTTATAACACTGATATGATAGCTACTGTGATAACACTGATATGATAGCTAGTGTGATAACACTGATATGATAGCTAGTGTGATAACACTGATATGATACCTAGTGTGATAACAGTGATATGATAGCTAGTGTGATAACACTGATATGATAGCTAGTGTGATTACACTGATGTGATAGCTAGTGTGATAACACTGATATGATAGCTAATGTGATAACACTGATATGATTGCTAGTGCGATAACACTGATATGATTGCTAGTGCGATAACACTGATATGATAGCTAGTGTGATAACAGTGATATTATAGCTTGTGTGATTACACTGATGTGATAGCTAGTGTGATTACACTGATATGATAGCTAGCGTGATAATACTGATATGATAGCTAGTGTGATAACACTGATATGATAGCTAATGTGATAACACTGATATGATAGCTAGTGTGATAATACTGATATGATAGCTAGTGTGATAACACTGATATGATAGCTAGTGTGATAACAGCGATATTATAGCTTGTGTGATAACAGTGATATTATAGCTTGTGTGATAATACTGATAGCAGGTGAAGGTGAGAAGGTTGCTAAAATTGTGTTGCTAGGGTCGGTTTTGACGAAAAATATCAAAGAAAACATTTCTTTTTTTCCTGGAATTGTGCAAAATATTTATGTTACGGGAACCTCTCAATATTAATTTCAATGTGAGTAGTGCTGAGAAAATTTGAAATGTTCAAATGAGAATACTTAAAGAGGTAACTTAATGAGTCATTTGGCAGAACCAAATCTCAAGTTCTGAGCTCATTTTGTGTTTACATAATAAATAATCCGGATTATTTTCTAGTTTTCTACTCTAACTGGTCTCATTTTTCGATTGTGATATAATTCCAAGAAGCGAACCGAATAATAATGACTTGAAAACGATATAGATACAAGAAATCAACAAATCATAATTACATACGAAGGGGAAAAAAACATTTTATGTTGAAATGACAACAGTATTGTCTTGTTAGGATTCTATTTAAAGGGAATATGTGTCAGGTCAGAGGCGCAGCTGAGGGTTCACTTATGATGAGGGGAAGGAGAGACCTAGGTGCAGTCCTGTTTGTTACGCCACTGTCCGTGGCGGAGTTATTTCCTCAGAGGTTCAAGCCGCTGTCTTCTCCCATGTTGAAATCGAAAGTCTTCCGGAACCTCCTCCCAAGACTTTACTCTAGAGCACCGCGTTCCTTCATTAGCAAACAATATCGTTTTTTAAAAGCCCTCTCGGTTTTTATTTCTTTCCTAATCCGAAACAAAAGAAGACGTATGAACTCAGGAAACTCCCCGAAGGTTATAATATAAATAACCAAATTAATCTTTTGACCTCTTGATTTTGGTTACTTAACGATATGAGACTTATAAACCCGTTGCTCTACTATCCTGAATTAATTTTGTGAGAAGTAAGTTCGATGAACTCACTATTCTGTTTGGCTTTCACTTCATATCCACCCCAACTCAGTTGATAAATAGAACTTACATCGATCTGTACTCTGTACACATAGTGTCATTTTTTAAATCCCCCTAATTAAAAATGCAATGAATTAATTGCATCTTTATTAATTTTTAAAATTTATAATCTCAGATATAAAATAAAACAAGTAAGACGCGCTTCTCGAGGCGATAATCGCCGGTTTCAGTACGATTTAGTTAATATTAATAAGTGTAATAGTTGCATATTCTTTTTCTACACTTCAAACCTTTAAATTGATGTGTAACATGTCATGGTGACTAAAAACTTTTTTTTAGTCGTCCACCGTATTAGCCGCCATCTTGGAAATATCAAGTTTTAAAACTCCAAAAAGTGTACAGTTGTCTCAAATGCCGAGATGTACCTGTGTGCCGAATTTCATGTTCCTAGCTATAGTTAGTAGTTTATGAATTGAAACATGCCAACGGACAAACACCAACGGTAGACAGACAGACAAAGCCGTTATATAAGGTTTCTTTTCGTACTTCGTACAAAAATCTGAAACAGTGGATGTTCATTTGATACCGAGCTAAGACACTACTAAATCTGGTTGAATCACAGTTTTTCAAGATGTCATTGATATAAAGTGGGTTCATAGATAGCGGAGCTCAGCGCGTGCGGATTTATCTATGAGGCTTCTTTTAGCGGATTCACAAAAACTTGGTTTCAAACAAACTTTTTTGTGGAACCGCTTTAAAACCTAAATGAAACCATCACTTCAAGTCCTCTTCTAATTTATTTGTGTTTATTTAAAACCCATTCCATTAATTTAAGTACTGGTGTGGAAATCCTACACATGACTTCCAAGCGCTAGTAATTCTCAGCGTCAGCTGTTCAATTTGTAAGCAATCAATATTTTTATAACTGCGGTTTGTTTTGGTACTGATTTAAACTTAATATGCATTTATTGTTTTTGAAGATAACGGCAAAATACTTCAAGTGTTTTGTAATTAGTTTACATGTGGTGGGCGATAAAATAGTGTATGCACCACGAGCAGTAAGCGACATGACAGGCCTCGGGCGTTAAACGCACTCGTGCTTTCAAACTTCGCCCTCGGCCTGTAATAACGCCCTTACTGCTCTAGGTACGTAAATAGCTGTCACTTCTCCCATCTCTGGGTTAAAATTTGAACTAAATAATAATAATAATAATAGCTTTATCGACACTTCATTTAGATTTAGATGAAGCAAAAGCCTCCCTAATAGGGGTATAGGTGTGTAGACCATCTTCTAACTGTTGTGTAGCTACCGAACGTGCAGATTAACTACCTTCTTCTAGATTAGCCTATTTGTAGCTGTCCTGTGCCATACCTTCTCTAACCTTTCCCATATCTCATCTGCCCATCTTCTTGCCGGTCTTCCTTTGTTCCTTATATTCCCATACGGAGTCCATTCCGTGGATAGTCTGGCCCATCTGTCTGTGCTCATTCTATGCACATGTCCCGCCCATTTCCACTTTAGTTTGTGACTTTCTGTCATTAGGCTTTTTCCTCCATATCTATTTATTATACTCCTATTTCTTTGCCTTCCTTCCAACTTATGCCAAACATTGACCGTGTCATCTGGCACTGAGCTGAGACCAGTCTCTGGTCTAGCTTCTGTGTGAGGGACCAAGTCTGACATATTGTCGGAAATATGCATCTTTGCAGTGTTTGTATTTTTATGCTTTCGGGTATGCACCCCTTAAAGATTTTCTTCAAAGACCAATATTTCTTCCAACCTATATTTATTCTTCTAAATATCTCGATGTTTGTCGAGTCGTGAAATGATATTAATTGACCAAACAATTGGAATTATCATTTATTAATATATATGCTTACATCCAATATAAAATAGAAGCTCCATCTCAAGGATTAACTTTCTGGCTTTAGAAGATAAGTCCAGGCTCGATTCCCCTTCTTTTCTTACTTTGTCCCTTGTTCCCTTTGGAGATAAAATTTTAGCAAATCCTTATTGATAGATGTCAATATAATAATTTAGAAATTATTGTACTACATACACTCGTAGATTTTATTTTAGCGATTTAAAGAAGTGGTGATAATTATGTTATTAAAGGTTTAGGCAAGGTAAGCTATGATTTATAAACTATTTAAATAATGTAAGTGACATTTGTTTAAAAAATAAATATAAATATTTTTTGATAGCGATTGGAAACTAATTACTTTAACAATTCTTCCAACAGAATATTTCACAAAACATAATATATTGTGAGTAGCTTCTGCAACTTTGGTTATATACATTTTTTATAAGAAATACAATTGGAATTTTGAAATCTATTTAGAAGCCCCGTTCTCCACCCTATATTGAGCTACCAAAAAGTTTTATTGCCTGTATCACCCGCAGAATTGAGCTTAACATTGTACCCAAAAACCAAAAAAATCTGTTCAGCCGTTTGGACTTGATTAAGGCACAGATAAACAGACCAAAATTTTTCTAAACTTAAATTCAATATCAGGACTACTTATTTAGAGGAAATACAAAATTTGAGACTAATCGGATAAATGTACTGACACCACTATAATCTTATATAATATATTTAATATTTGATACCCTAAATATTGTAGAGGTAAAAATATATATAAAAGAATACTGTTCACGGAAAAAAGTAATTTGCCAAGAGCATTCGAATTTTTTTTCATCTATTCATTTTTCATTAGAAACAGAAAACAATTTTGTGCGTGAAATTTTTGGTTTCACTAGATAAGAGAAATTTCTCTTGTTCTTCTTACTTGCGGTTAGTAAGTAGCATCGTAAGAGATTGCGGTTTTTTTTTAGAAGAAACCTCGAAGGCACGCACTTCTTCCTTTGAAACGAATTTCCCTTTAATCTTCTCTTGATCTCTCTATTTTTTTTCATTTCAAGAAAAACTAGAGCAAAGTATTTTTCACATAAATTACAGAATCATTACATGGATGTAATGATACGATAGAAAGCAGGTATCAACGATTTTATTATTATTATTTCCTTATATAGTCACTGTGAATAAAAAACTAAAAATAAACTTTGTTCATCTGAAGACATGTTAAGGATGATCCATCTTAAGACATGATAAGGATAATGCTCCTTAAGACATGATATGGATGACGCTTCTTAAGACATGATATGGATGATGCTTCTTAAGACATGATAAGGATAATGCTCCTTAAGACATGATATGGATGATGCTTCTTAAGACATGATATGGATGATCCTTCTTAAGACATGATAAGGATGATCCATCTTAAGACATGATAAGGATAATGCTCCTTAAGACATGATATGAATGATGCTTCTTAAGACATGTAAAGGATGATGCTCCTTAAGACATGATAAGGATGATCCTTCTTAAGACATGATAAGGATGATGCTCCTTAAGACATGATAAGGATGATCCTTCTTAAGACATGATAAGAATGGTCCTTTTTAAGACATGATAAGAATGATCCTTCTTAAGGCATGATAATGATGATGCTTCTTAAGACATGATAAGAATGATCCTTCTTAAGGCATCATAAGGATGATCCTTCTTAAGACATGATAATGATGATGCTTCTTAAGACATGATAAGAATGATCCTTCTTAAGGCATCATAAGGATGTTCCTTCTTAAGACATGATAATGATGATGCTTCTTAAGACATGATAAGGGTGATCCTTCTTACGGATGCTAAGGATCATCCTTCTTAAGGCATGATAAGGATGATGCTTCTTAAGACATGATAACGATGATGCTTCTTAAGACATGATAACGATGATCCTTCTCACGGATGCTAAGGATGATGCTTCTTAAGACATGATAAGGATCATCCTTCTTAAGGCATCATAAGGATGATCCTTCTTAAGACATGATAAGGATGATGCTTCTTAAGACATGATAACGATGATGCTTCTTAAGACATGATAACGATGATGCTTCTTAAGACATGATAACGATGATGCTTCTTAAGACATGATAACGATGATGCTTCTTAAGACAAGATAAGGTTTATCCATGTTATGACACACTAAGGATCATTCTTCTTAAGACATGATAAGGATCATCCTTCTTAAGGCATCATAAGGATGATCTTTCTTAAGACATAATAAAAAAATTATATTATTTGCCATAATATCTTCATATTTTAAAATTCTTTGGCTACAAATTTTCTACCTTAAAATTCATCTTAAAATATTTGTTCCATTCAATTTATGCAAATATAGGATCATTGAACCTTGAGAAGATGGATTGTAAATACCTACCTGAAGATAAGAAAGAGAGGTTAGTGTTGTTTTTTTTTGGCCCTCATGAGCCGAAGACTTCAACAACAAAATAAGTCCTTAATTATCATCCTTTCTTGCTCATCCTTATTTTTATCCTGGAACCCTGCCCATTATTATTATTATTATTTTTTATTTTTTTATTTTTACTCTCCCTTTTTTCTTCTTTATTTCGTTTACTTTTTATTTCATTTTGCTTGGCTGTTCACCTTGTCTGATATTACTAAAACTCAGGGCAAGCTTCGTTTACTTTTGTACTACAAGCTATATTTTTTTTAAGCTGTTGCAATTATAAATTTACATTTTTATTTTATTTTATCTTAGAGACTTAAATAACTGGTGATTAAATTCATGAATAATTAATAAGATAATATTTAGTTCAATAGCCTTAAAAGTGAAATACTTTCATTTATATATATATATATATATATATATATATATATATATATATATATATATATATATATATATATATATAAGTAATACAATTACCTTGTAATGTACATTTTAATATTAAGTAGAAAAATGATAAATAAATAAATTTTCAAATTTAAATTTAAAAAAAATTATTTCTGCATTTAGGTGAACTTAAAAAATAATATTTTTAAATGACACTTAATCAATAAATAATATAATATACAAAACACTTTCTTTGAACATTACAAATAAGTATTAGTACAAAGTACTTTCATTGGATCTACAAAGTACTTTCATTGGATCTACAAAGTACTTTCATTGGACCTACAAAGTACTTTCATTGGATCTACAAAGTACTTTCATTGGATCTACAAAGTACTTTCATTGGATCTACAAAGTACTTTCATTGGATCTACAAAGTACTTTCATTGGATCTACAAAGTACTTTCATTGGATCTACAAAGTACTTTCATTGGATCTACAAAGTACTTTCATTGGATCTACAAAGTACTTTCATTGGATCTACAAAGTACTTTCATCTTAATGTATATTAAGATAGCACCATAATTTATACTGTTAAATTTAGAATATAAGTGCAAATTATTAGTTTATGACAAGTATTATTATTATTTTATTTATTTATTTATTTTTACGCCCATTTTTTAATCATTCGTGGTTCATACGAATGTTTAAGGTATCATAGACATAGTGATGAAAACATTTTGCAAAATTCACAGGATAATGGTTGATGTATGATCCAAAAACCAATATAAATTAAATGAAGAAAATTGACCAATTAAAGACTACATCAAGAACCAAATTGAATTATTTGCTGAAACAAAAGCAAAAACTTCTATGGGAACAACAATGGGCTAATTATGACCTACTGTCCAAATTTCAATAAAATCGGACGAGTAGTCTTTAAGATAATGTTGGTTCGCATAAATTGAGCTACAGACCGACTGACTGACAGGCAGACACAAAACCAAAAATGTTTCCTGATGTCTGAAACGTATTTCTGTCGTGGCATTTTTTAAATTGGAGACCTAAAAATATTTCGTTCTTCAGAACAATCACCTAGCTTCCGTTACCTTCGGTAAGCTCGGAAGCAAACAAGTAACAACAGCAACAAAGAAAAATAAATAAAATGTGTTACAAAAAAAGTAAACAAAGACAAAATCTGTTGTTTGCAAAGAGTACAAAGGAAGAAGCTTCTATTCTTTTTGGTGATGGATGTGCAAGTAATTCACGACTAAAATTAAAGTAATAGATATATTTATATTTATTATCTTTATCTTTTTTTTAGTTTTAGTCATGAATTACTTGCACACCAAAAAGAATAAAAGAATCTTCCTGTATACAGTTTCCAAAAGATTTTGGTTTTGTTTTACTTTATTTAGTAAAAACCATTTCTTTGTCTTTGCCGCAGTTTTTGCTTCTTTATATAATGATGCTGGATTATATAATATTATTTATCTTTTATCTATGCATTATAGTGGTAAAGGGAAGCTATTCGTTCTGTTTTATTTTGCATCTCTGAAAAAAAAAAATACGTTTGGTGTCGTGGGACACCCGGTAGGAACGAAGTTCCTTACGCTTTTCATTAAATATAAATTATAAAATCGCTGTAATAACTACGTAGAAAAGAGACAAAATTAAAAGTAACTAACTATTTGTACTAACAGAGTTAAGGCAAAATTAAATGAATTTTTTTTTTTATTATCTTTGAAGCGAGCGTCTTTCAATAAATAATGTATTGTATATTGAGAAAAAAGGTAATGATAAATTTATAGTTAAAGCAGATGGTTGTAGAACGAAAAAGAACTGTCCTCCCAGGCCCCGTCGGCATATTACTCCAATTAAATATCAAAATAAAAAATATAAATCAATAACTCACAAAAACTTCTGCTTCTATCAGGTTGAAATGTTACATGCTTGTTTCAATCGTACTGTAGCTGATGTATACAAAGTTTCATTTAAATCTTTACGTTAGAACGTAAGATATCAGTAAAAACGTTGTTTTCTTTATTTATTCTCGATCTTTATCACTTCATAGTAGTGTCGGTGTTCGTTTTACTAAAAAAAAATTATTTATAAAAGTTGTTTGTCTCATTAAATAGATGAAGTTAGAATTTTTTTCCCGTCCAAAAATTCCAATTTTAAATTCGAAGCTTACGTTTACGCGAGCGTTGCGCGTGAACGCTTGGGCGGATAACGTTGTCCAACGAACTTGTCCCGGACATTGGTAAAATGAACATGTTTACCAAATTTCAACTAAGTCGGTCAACTTTTACTCCAGTTATCGTCATCGGTAGATTTCGTGATGGATTTTGCGTGACGGTGATTTTGTGACAGTTATTTTGTGACGGTGATTTTGGTCGTTTTTTTCGGATTCACTCCCGGGCTCCAGAACGTGCCATAAGGAACTTAGTTCCAAAAACAACAAAAAAAACAATGGACAATATTAATAGGTAATGAACAAGACTGTGTAATAACAATAACTCCTCAATTTTGTTTACTTTCATTCACTCTATTTACTAGGGACATATTTTTTTATTTTTTTTTTTTTGGGTGTATAGAAGAAAAATGGTTTATAACGATTCTTATTGTTCCATCAGGAAGTTTTATTTGGATATAATAAAGAGAAAACATCAAATTAACTTGATTTAATTCCAGGTGTAAGAATTCTTTTTATAACTAATTACACCTTATTGAAAATGTTTTTCCACTAGGAAACTCCCGAGAGTAATTATTTAACCTACTATTTTTCTGCGTGACATATCACACTTTCTGTGTTACGAACTATTATTCTTTTGTTAATAAACTTATGTGCACAGTTAACGAAGTGTAACACGAGTTAAATAATTATAGAACATTATTAAATAATTAATTAATTTCTTCCTGGTTTAATAAAGCAATGAATATAAAAGTTATTGTTACATTGAGTACATTATTAATTAGCAATTGTTCTTCAATAAAGCAATTGTTTATGTTTTTATGTACATTATGATCTTATGCCATGCAGTTATAGTGTACACAAATAAATTGTAATTTTGTTCTTTAACGTATACCTATATTATATAGTATATATTGTCTACTGTTATTATACTTTTCTATGTTTTAGGTTTTTTCCTGTAATGTCATAGAAATAGCTAAGTCATGTGTGGGTCTTTCATAATCGACTTAGATATAATAAACTAAATGTATCCATCTTTAAAATTTGGTATTGTAGAATCTCAAGTACGACAGATAAAATAGTCATATCCTAAGAAGGAATAAATATTCTAATCCATGTAAAAATAATAATGATAATAATTATAATAATTATGAGGGGAAAAAGGTATACATGCAACTAGTAAACAATAAGTATAAGGTACAAAGATTCTAATGCAACTACCAAACCATAATTACGAGATACAAAGATTCGAATGCAACTACTAAACAATAATTACGAGGAACAAAGATTCTAATGCAACTACCAAACAATAATTACGAGGAACAAAGATTCTAATGCAACAACCAAACAATAATTACGAGGCACAAAGATTCCAATGCAACTACCAAACAATAATTACGAGGAACAAATATTCAATTGCAACTACCAATCTATAATTACGAGGTACAAAGATTCTAATGCAACTACTAAACAATAATTATGAGGAACAAAGATTCAAATTCCAAACAATAATTATAAGCAGCAAGTATAAATTAAATTAAATGTATTGCAATGAAATATAATATATTTAGATAATATTAAATGCAACAATAATTACGAGTAAAAAAGAGTTAAATGCAACTACCAAACAATAATTACGAGGAGCAAAGATTTGAATGCAACTATCAAACAATAATTATGAAGAAACCACAACACAATATTTATGAATAACAAAGATTCTAATGCAAATACAAAACAATAATTTAAAAAAAAATAAAGATTGGAATACTACTGCCCAACATTAATTCTGATGAACAAAGTTTTAGTACAACTAACAAACAATAATTATAAACAATAATGATTCTAATGCAACTAACAAACAATATTTATGAACACCAAAGATTCCAATGCAACTACTAAACAATAATTATGAGCAACAAAGATTTAAATGAAACTACCTAAAATTATTATAAAGAAAAATCTTTTTTAATTACGTAAACTGGGTTTTGTTAATTCTTATATTAAAGAAATTCATTACACAATACGTGATCTAGCATTTTAACTCTCACATTAATACAATTATGTTTCCCTAGATGATAGGTGGTTGCTATGTTTACTACCCACCTATACACATAATATGTATATGTATTATGTTCTAATAATATGTAAATTATTTTCTTAACCCTAGAGGTTTGTCAGTCAACATTTTTACTTACTAAATTCACAGCTTATGATTATATATATGTACTCTTGTGGTGAGATAACTTTTTGATATGTTATTAAAGTAAATTGTTACTATTTGTAGAATTATGGAGTTCTGTAAAGTATTTTTTTTTTTTTTTGTATCGATTATATTGTTTAATAAAGGTAATCATTTAAAAATAAATTAATTTTTCACCAACCTAATAATAATTAACATAGTTTTTTTTTTTTGGAACGAAGTTCCTTATGGCAAGTTACAGCGTCTGGAGCCCGGAGGTGAATCCGAAAATAACGATCGTCACCAAAACAATCGTCACGAAATCGATCGATGACGATAATAAATGATGACCAATTTAGTCGAAATTTAGTACAATTGTTCATTTTACCACTCCTAGGACGAGTTCGTTGGACAACGTTATCCACCCAAGCATTCGCAAGCAACGCTTTCGTAAACTTAAGCTTCAAATTTAAAATTAAAAATTTTAGGGCGGGAAAAATGTCTAACTTCCTCAATTGAATGTGACAAGCATTTTTTTTAGTAAAACTAACTGTGACACCACTATGAAGTGTTAAAGATCGCTAAATTTATTAAAGCGGACCTAAACGGTTAAAATAACGTTTTTACCGGTATCATACGTTCTAACCTAACGATTTTAATAAAACATCTTACACATTGTCAAGTACAATTGAATCAGGCATGAAAAATTTCAACCTGATACAAACAGAAGTATTTGTGTAGTGAAGTTATATATTTTAAATGGAGTAGGCCGATACGTAAATGGGTTAGAGACTCACTCTTCTACATCCATCCTCATTTACTATCAACTCATCATGATTAAAATTTTTCTCAATATTCAATACACATTTATTGCAAGACGCTCGCTTCAATGATAAAAAAAGCTTTTCTTTTAATTTTACCTTAACTCCGCTAAGTGCAAATACACAGTTAGTTACTTAATTTTGTCTCTTTTCTAACTCTACCATGCATAAGTAGTTGGCATCGAATATATAGCAATGTGATTTTATAATTTATATTTTAATAAAATGCGTGGATGGAACTTCGTTCCTAAAGGGTGTCCTGCGACGCCACACGTATTTTTAATTTTGCTTTTGAGGAACCTTTTTTTTTGACTATGTTTAATATCACAGCTGATTTCTTGGGGGATATTAGAGTGGTAGCTATTTTTACCACCGAAAATTAAAAGGATAGAGAGACCATTAAAGTTCTTAAATCACTTCAAATGATTCCTGTTGATAAGATAGGAATGAAAATAAATAAACAGCCATGTTTTTAATTTAACTTATCCTTTAACTTAAGCAATGCTCTAAATATATTGTAATTATAAAATTAAAAGTTCTTAAGATTCAACTGCAATCATAAGAAGAATAAAAAATAAAAAGACAAAGGAAGGATAATTATTATTATAGGACGAGGTGATTTTAAGGACACATTAAAAAAAAAAGGAGAATGTCAGATCCTGCGAGTTCAGACTCACAGGATATTTTAGTATGATCTTGATCCTGTGTCCTTATTGCAATAAAATATATTATTCTCTAGATGGTGGGAAATACAGGCATGCTTGATTGTTACTGCTAAGATCCTTACCATTGTCTCCTGTCTATTTATATTCTTATTGTTCTGTACTTTACCGAAATATAGCTTCCACAAATTCCTTTTACCCAATCATTATAAAATTTAAATGAAGGAAAGAATCCTAATTATTCATTTTTAAGTTTTGCAAAATAAACAAACAATAAATATACTAAAAAAAAAAAAAAAAAAAAAAAAAAAATCAATTAAGCAAGAATTTACAAATTGATTTTATTTATGTAATGAATAAATAATTATGGTCTTTATGTATTCATATTTAGAAAAAAAAAATGAATTGCAACAAGATCTTGCAATCGTTAAGAAATATTTTATTTTTACGAACTTTAATTTACTCTTGGAGATTAGTGAGAATTATGATTAATTCTAAGGAAGATTTAGAGGGAATTTAGAGTTTGGTAATCGCATTTAATGTAATATTTATGCAACGATACATCGAATAAAATCTTAATATCAACTCGTTTCTTTTCCTTACTATTTACAGAGTTAGTTAAGAGCCTTAAGTTATTTTATAAAATTAAAATTTGATACATTTTTTGTCTCGAGAAATAAAAAAAAAGTTACAAAAGATTTGAAATTAAATTGCTTAATTATAGTTTAAAGATAGAGTGACAATGAGTGATGTGTAACACACATCTGAAAAACATTTTATGAATTTAGTGCAGGAGATAGCGTGCAAAAAAATGTCTGACTAACATCAAGCTAGAATTTTGTATACAAGTCAATCATTTTGCACCTTTTAAGAATATGTGGTCGACTAAGTTCGTCTGCGGGACATAGCTTGGCAATAGACGTTTGAAAAAAACAAACCGGTGGAGAGCGGCCATGTCTCGTCAATTATGGTGGACAATGTGATTTCATGATCCTGGAGTACAGAATTAGTTAGTAGACCAAAAATCAAGTCGATGTTATTTTCACACTTGATATGTTAGTTATTAAAATATTACTAAAAATCAACGTAGTCACCTGTCAAGGGACAAACTAACATCAACTTGATTTTTGGTCTACTAACTAATTCTATACTCAGGATCATTAAAATCACATTGTCCACCATAATTGGTCAGACATGGCCGCTCTCCACCGGTTTGTTTTTTTCAAACGTCTATTGCCAAGCTATGTCCCGCAGACGAACTTAGCCGACCACATATTCTTAAAATTGCTAAAAGATTGACTTGTATACAAAATTCTAGCTTGATGTTAGTCAGACACTTTTTTGCACGCCATCTCCTGGACTAATTCAATAGAACATGATCATTTGAAATTTTTGCTCTTATTTATTTTAGCATCTCCTCTTGATTCTAAACAATAGTATGCCCTCTAGAAAAGTCTTAAAGGTTTGTGTGTTTGTCTCCCCAAGACATTGAGACTCCTGGGGCAACTTTATTACGCGATTTTAAAATCGAGTCTTATCATAAAAAGACTAAATCTTATACAGAAAACTGTACAATGAGTTCTACAGTTTTCTTAGAGTATATTTAATATCCCTTTGTTTAAATAGTTAATTGAACTAAGGCATATTATCATATTTATAGTCGTACATTCACAAGTGTGATATTCATTTGACATACATTGGACTAATTATCCCTTTGTCCAAACAGTAATTTTGACTATGTAATATAATATTATACTACTCTGTATATGTTCCTTTGTCTAAAAAACTATTAAGGCAAAGGGATATCGAAGGGGGGGGGGGGGCTTAAGTAAAAAAGTACCGAAATTTTGAGTTATACAGAAATTTATGATACACTTCATAATGACGTAAGGAGGTGTTAATATGAAATCGGAAGTTTTCATTGATGAAACCTGAAATTTTCAATAATGAAATCTGAAATTTTCATTAATGAAATCTGAAATTTTCATTAATGAAATCTGAAATTTTATTAATGAAATCTTAAATTTTTATTAATGAACTCTGAAATTTTCGTTAATGAGATCTAAAAAGTTTAACTCTGAAAAAACGTGAAAAAATATATATATATATTTCTCGAAAATGGTTCTGACGATTTTGATTAAAATTTCTAAAATGTAGTCCATTTAAATACAAATCCAACGATGTAAGCTGTTTTCCCGGGAAAAATCTAGTTCTTGAGAAAATAGCTTAATACGCGGACGGAGAGAGCCCGGGTTCGATTCCCCACCCAGGAGATGTTATTTTTATGATACATTTTTATTAAATGTTCAATAATAATTAAATGTATATACGAAAACTAATAAATGTAAAACACTGGGCTAATTAATAATTATGAACTCGTACATAAGAAAGTTTGTCTGAGTTGTCTCGGACCGATTTCTTAAAATTGTTTTGATTTTTTTTATAAATAAAAATATTAATTTATCAAAAATATAATGAGTGCAGATAAATTATATTGATCTGGTGCTATCCGCAGGCTAATTTCGATGAACTAACCAAATTTCATAAAAATTAGATGAGTACTTTTGAAGATATAAGTATAAATAATTGTGTGTTTTTGCAGATCTGGAAGAGAAACAAATGGGTGCAGAAGGTTGAAACTTATATGGGACCAACAATAGGCTAATTATGGCAACCATTCAAATTTCATAAAAATCAGATGAGTACTTTTGAATGAAGATATAAGTGTAAATAACTGTATGTTATTACATAGATTATTACTGTAATGCTCTATACATAATCTATAATTAAACGAGTAAATTCTCACACTATACTAACGAGTCACATGATGCCAAGTTTTAATAATGCTTATAGATTAGGAATAAAATATAGCGAGTTAATAAATTGGCAATTTAATAATAATTTACGTTGTAAAATAGCAATAACAGGTAATCTATATATGACATAGATTCAGGTTTTATTTCTTTCAAGTATTTCAAATTAGACACTTAGTGTCTAACAAGTTAATAATAGCAATTTTTCAAATTTATTTTATCGCATGTTTAAATATATATGTTTAAGAAAAAAAAAAAGAAAAAATAAATCCAGTTTGTCATAGTTGCGAAGTTTATTTTATAAGATATTTTTTTCTTAAAAAAGTAGGTCTAAGTGATTTTTTTCGTAAGTTGGGGGATATATGAAACACATTAGTAAACTGCAAGACGTGAGTTCGAACCCTGCGTAGGACAACTTGATCACGGAACCCCAAATATAGTTACGTCACTTGATTTAACTTTTATAAAAACTTCTAACTTATATAACCGACTTAAAAAAAAACTTGTTTAAAATACCAAACCTCAATACGACCCAAAAAAAACACAACACCTTATCCGAAACGAAATTATTTTTTTTATCTAAAAGGTTGATGGCATATAGTAACGAAATTAGATAACGTAACATTCCAATACTATGTTTTAATTAATACATTAAAATAATTTTCTTCTTTAGAGGTGGTTAGGGGTAGTTTGAGGTGGTTAGGGGTGGTTTGAGGTGGTTAGAAGTTTTTTAGAGGTGGATAGAGGTGGTTAGATGTGGTTTGAGGTGGTTCGAGGTGGTTAGAGGTGGTTTGAGGTGGTTAGAGGTGGTTTGAGGTGGTTTGAGGTGGTTTGAGGTGGTTTGAGGTGGTTTGAGGTGGTTAGAGGTGGTTAGAGGTGGTTAGAGGTGGTTAGAGGTGGTTAGAGGTGGTTTGAGGTGGTTTGAGGTGGTTTGAGGTGGTTTGAGGTGGTTTGAGGTGGTTAGAGGTGGTTAGAGGTGGTTTGAGGTGGTTAGAGGTGGTTAGAGGTGGTTTGAGGTGGTTTGAGGTGGTTAGAGGTGGTTTGAGGTGGTTTGAGGTGGTTAGAGGTGGTTTGAGATAGTTAGAGGTGGTTTGAGGTGGTTAGACTCTTAGTTTAGAGCCGCTAGGAGCATTTCTAAACTTAACTTCAATGATATGT
The DNA here is from genome assembly GCA_951217055.1 of Gerris lacustris. Classification (NCBI taxonomy): domain Eukaryota; kingdom Metazoa; phylum Arthropoda; class Insecta; order Hemiptera; family Gerridae; genus Gerris; species Gerris lacustris. Next base: position 151,201,631 of record OX578276.1, read on the forward strand.
GCCTTAGTACAAATAAATGAAAGGCTATAGCGATTGAATTAGGTTTTATTTAGACATTTTAGGTAATATTTTAGGTTCAGTAGAGCTTTTAGTCTTTCTGTGTTATTACTCAACACTCAAGATAGTAGCATACGACAAACATTGCTTGTGTAATTCAATAGTAAAAAATTAAAAGTTCACTTTTGCAAATTTTCGACCCCTTTTTGGATTACTTCAAGCTGACTAGAAGATAGACTATTTCGTCCTGTTCTGGCTAACAAATTATTTTATTCTACCCCAAGATGTTATTGGCAATAGTTGGGGATAATTTTTCTAAAATTTCATAGATATTCTATGACTGTCACTATTGGTTAATAAAGCTTCAACATAAAAAAAAAAATTATATACTATTGTCCAGGTTACTTAACCCTATCCAGCAGTCTCAAGGCATGTCTATTATCTTATGTTTGCCCCTCTTATCTTAATTAAGAAAGGTTACTTATTTATTACCTTACCTCCACAAAATAAGATGCTAAAAATTATTGAAATATATCAAAATTATAGTTAATCTTTACATCTTGAACTTATTAAAATATAATTGAAAGTTATTTTATATTTAAATATATTATTGTACAAATTATTGACCTTCAGTTACACTCCTTGAATGTCTATATTATGAGTCTTTCGCATTATGTAAATTCGCTATTTCTCATTTTTTATATTTTATTTTTTATTTTCGTAGTGTCATTCTATTTTATTTCACATAACAATAAATATAATTGTTTATTGTTATAGTTGTCGTTAATTTTCAAAATCAGACTAAGGGAAAATATTAATTTTAATTTACCTATTAATTGTTGAAATATACTGAAAATAAATAAATTTATCTCTTGAAGTATTTGATAATGTTCATTTACTGTGATTATATTAATTTTAACCTAAATGGATAATTTAATAGTTACATTAGAATCAAAATTCCAAGGTTATTTTCTAAACCAGACGTTTCCGGTTTATCTTAGACTTTTGTCAGTGGTATTAAACAGTATAAGTAGTCGCACTATAGTAGTAGAAAGTATAAGTATAAATACAGTATTAGACAGCATTAGGCAGTATAAGTTTTCACTATAGTAGTAGACAGTATTAGCAGAGTATTTGACAGAATTAGGCTGTATAATAAGTAGTCACTATAGTAGTAGAAAGTATAAGTAGACAGTATTTGCAGATAAGTATTAGGCAGTCATTAGTCATAGTATTATACAAATATCAAATAAATAAATGTAATGATGGCTTGATTAAAATAATTTCATTGTACTTTGTAAATTTTGTAGTACTGCTTATTAAGGCATTTTAAAGAAGCAAAACCTTCAAATCAGTTAGAATTTTTTTTAATAGTTAAAAAAAACCTGAATATTTCTTATCAGCATAAATCTGTTTAGATTTTGATGCATCGTGACACATGTTTTACAAACTTTTCTTTGTTTTAGAAAAACTGATAATGTTTTTGTTTTTTTCGAAATAATAGTATTTTAAAGAAACTCGTCCTGCAATTTTGAGCCAAAATAGGCGAGTTATTAAATATATTTTGAAAGGCTGTTAACATTATGGGCATCTAATAACATCATTAAATGAATATGAAATGGTTATATATAGTTCAAAATTGCAGTAATCGTTTTTAGTGGTTACAAAAAACGTAGATAAAAGTCCTTTTGGAAAAAGGTTTAAAAAGGATACAATTAAATAAGATAACCCTGAATGTTTTAAGTCTGTTTTAATTCTTTATACTACAAAGAAGTACTAGAAGAAGAAGTTCTTTATAGTATAAAGAATTAACTTCTTTAAATTTCTCCTCTTATAAAAAAACAAAAAAAACAGAGGGGAGTAAAAATTTAAAGAAAGTGTACGGAATTTTCTTCTTTAGACTGTTACTCTCCTTATCAAAAAAGAAGTGTGATATTCCTTTGTCCCAAAGTATCATTGGTCTAAACATTCCTTTCTCTTAATAGTTATTTAGTGAATCATTTTTATTCTAAAACAACATAGAATTCTTGGGGAGTAACAATCTAAAGAAGTACCGAATTAACAATAATCTGTTCCAAAAAAAACAATAATTTTATTCAGTAATAGTTGAAAAGTTAGTAATATTATCTTATAATTAATTAATTAATTTCTAAAATGATTAAATTACAAATATCAAAATAGTATAAAACATATTTGCAATTATTAGATTAGTAGAGGAATTAGAGATTATTGTAATATTTCACAATACATTAATGGAGCATTAGAAATTTGTTGTAATATTGTAAATATAATAAGTAATTATATTCGTACTATACTTGAAAATCCTTTATTTTATATCAAACATTGTTATTCCTGATATTATTGATGTAAATTATTTTATTTTATGTTTAATTTAATATAACATTGTATTGTCTTTAAAAAGGATTAAGAAAGACATTTTGTCGATTGTTTTATAAGCTGAGCTTAATAGTAATCAACTTTAAAAGAAAGTTGTTTTTGAAATTGAAAAGTTTGAAAGTACAGTCGAAATACTATTATCTCATTATCCGGATCAACTATAAGAAGTTATGTAGCCCATTGAAACAGAACAAAATTACGAACTTGTTTTGAAAACGTACTATACATTCTGGTATTTATAGTGTAAATTGCAATATTTAAATTATTGTTTTAGTTTTAGTTTAGTCCCAAATTGAAGAGTATTTTAATAATTATTTGGCTTTTTTTCCTATAAATTTACCCAATTTTATTTTAAATCCGATTATCCAAATATCTGACTATATCTAGACCAGCAATGAAGTTTTGTGTAGTCCATTGAAACATAAAACAATCAACGACTTCTTAAGGTCCCCATACACGATCAAACATTTTGAGCAAAATATTTGCGCAAACCTGATGTCGAGCAAATTTAGGCCATACACGTCAAACATCATGTTTGAGCAAACATCAAACAGCCCCATACACGGTCAAAATGTTTGCGCAAACATTTGACCGTGTATGGGGGCCTTTATGAGTATGTACTATAAAGTCTTTTACAACTTTAATTGTTTAAGGAAATAAAATGTAAGGTTTTTTTTTAAATAATTACTTTTTTTAAATAATGCCCTTAAAAATATATTCGATTATCCGGATATTTGGTCCCAATGAGACCGGATATTATACGTTTAAGAATATTAAGTTTATGGATAAGAGTTGTTTAACAGACTAAGATCTACTTTAGGCTGTTGCATTACTATAAAGGATAATTAAAAATGAAGTATTACCTGATGATATGATGCCGAGAAGTACGGCTGTAGTGATGAGGACACTATGATGATTAGATGTGTTACTTTTCATGATGCCGGTCTGTTGTTACTAGTTACAAGCCGGGCGTCTGATCGTGAACTGAAGTCTATAGGTAGTGTTCGGACACTGGGCTTGAGATGACTTCCAAGAGAAATCCTAACATCCCCTCCTAGTCGTACGACTCTCTTAGTTCCTCCGTCCACAAGGTGGGAGGTTATGCAACCCTCAGATCCGACTAGCTTTCATAACCTTAACCATTCAGGACTTAACTCTGCAAACCACAAACCAAACTTAACTCTACTTCTTCAACTTAATTTCACGTATTTATTCTATTTTTCTTTTCTTTTTTTTTGCCGACTATAGTTTCGAATCAAAATATAATGTATAATTATGAATACAGGGAAATAAGTCTGTACAGTTTTAAGTTAAAAATTTATTAATGCTAAGTAAACATTTGCAACACTCCAGACGAGCAAACAATAACGTTTTAATATTCCTTAAAATAAAATGTGAATACTTACAGAATTACAATCCTTTTCAAGTATATTGTGCAGAATCGTCCAGCTTACATTATTATTCCTTTAATATATCATCTAATAAGTATAATAAATAAAACTAAGAGTGACAGTGATTGACTGACAGACTGATCACTAATTCTCCTACTTCCCATTGATATAGAGATTTGAAATTTGGTACATAGATAGAGTGTACCATAAATAGAAAAGTAAGGCTATTTTTATTTCGATATATGGCCGCCATATTGCATTATAGCCGCCATCTTGGATTTGTTCATCACTAATTCTCCTACTTCCCATTGACATAGAGGTTTGAAATTTGGTACATATAGATAGAGTGTATCATAAATAGAAATGTGCGGCCATTTTGATTTCGATATATGGCCATCATATTGAATTATAACCGTCATCTTGGATTTAATAACACTCTATTACCTCAGCTTCTAGGGGACCTAGAGCCCTGAAATTTGGTACATAGACTTATGGTAGCTAAAGAAGAAAATTAAAGGTACTATCACTTCAACATATATGGCCGCCATATTTTATTTTAGCCACCATCTTGGATTTAATGACAGACAATTATTTTAGCTTCCTGTGCACATACAGATCTGAAATTTGGTTCATAGACTAATGGTAGCAAAAGAAGAAAATTAATGGTACTATCACTTCAACATATGACCACTATCTTGGATTTAATCAGATACTATATAGATAATATATATAGATACTATACAGGTATTATCTTAGCTTCCAGTGGACTTAGAGATCTGAAATTTGGTACATAGACTCATTGTACCTAAAATTGAAAATTGAAGGTAGTATAAAATTGAAAATTATAAAATAAAAATATTGAAGTTAAATTTATTTAATAATTTCTTTTTTAATTAAAAGTATATATATTACAGTTAAACAAAATGCATTACCTAAATAATAACTGAAAAGTAGATAAATAAAATAATAAATTGTTTAATTCTTTTAGAATGAAAAACATAAAAAAAACAACATCTGGGCATACATTTAATTTAGATAAATTGTTTAAAAATAAGCATAAACAAATAAAATACAACTTGTACTAAAATACGAAATTATGTAACAATATAGATATATTAATTATATTGTTTTAATTATTTTTCACTCATAGCGCCAACTTCTAGACGCATAAGGCCAGCGAAGCGTGCCGATTTGGCAAGTAAATTATAAAAACTGGTCCAAAACCACTCAGATAAACTTTCTCACATACGATTTTAGATTTTATATATCCTTAGCACAGTGTATTCCATTTATTTCTCTTTGTAATTTTGTAAGTGCATTTAATTGAACATTTCATAAAAATGTATCATAAAAATAACTCCTCTTGGGCGGGGAATCGAGCCCAGGGTCTCTCCGTCCGTGTTTTAAGCTATTTTCTCAGGAACTAGATTATTGTTATAGGCTCGTATTTAAATGGACTACATTTAAGATTATTTTAACCCAAATCAAATAGTATGCCAAATTTCGTGAATATTGGCCCAGTAGTTTAGGCTCCAGGTGTCTGCTCAAACAGAAGACATCCAGACAATTTTTAAAACCCACATATTTGGACTCAGGGGACCTAAAACGTGTAAATCCATCAAAATCGAATTTACGTACCATCACAAAACCTTCTTATTATATGAGAAAGTATAAAAAAAAAACCTGACTTAAGTCCTTCTTATCAGTTTGTTGACTGACTAAATTCATTGACCATAATTCGTAATAATCGTCTCTACCATATCAACTAACGAATGTGAAAATCGGTAATTTTCAGGAGACCCAAATAACTCCTATAACAATGAATAACAAAATCAGCTTATTGCCAAAAGGAGAAACATTTTTAATATATTGTTTAATCCTTTTTAGGATGATATTAAGCTTTAGCCATTAACTGTTTTTTTACTAACCTGTACGCGCATAGTACGTACATACGCAATAAAATAAAATACGTAAAAAAGATAAATTAAAAAAACTAATATAATTAAACCGCGAATCGCGATAACAATAAACAACACCTAACAAAAGGGGACGCTTAAGGGAGTAACATGTAAAAGGGGAAAAAATGGAGAAATGTAGAGTAAGGCTACCGAAGAAAGGGGAAAAAGGTAAAAAAGGGAAGGCACTTACGGGCTTATGAGGTTACCAGCTAGGGCACGTAACACAAGGCAAGTGACGTCTTGGAGCCAGGCAGTCAGATGCTACGCTGAATCCAGAGTACGTGACCGAGGGCTACGGTAGGAGTAGCAATTGCGGGCTTGCGCAAACAAAACTAATAACTAATTGACTTTAGTTCCGCACTGGACCCAGAGATGGCGCGGCAGTTGCCTTCTAGGGAAAGGTATAGGTGTAGGGCAGGTTTGGCGTCAACAAACCAAAAATAGGAGTTTTTTGGCTCTCCTGAAAAATACCGATTTTCACATTCGTTAGTTTGAAATGGTAGGGACGATGTTTAAAATGGTTTTGAAGAAATTTATGTCATCCTTCCGATTATTTACTCTCATTAATATAATATTATACATATTGAGTATATTGGAATAAAATTGATTGATCATTTTTGAGTATTGAACTCGAAGATTGTAAACATACCCTTCCGCTCGTCCGTACTCGTACACTTGACAACTTATGACATCCATTTATAGTTTACTAGCTGGATACCCTTGCTTCGCTACGGAGTTTGTTATTTTTAATTTGATGGGTTTATTAACTACTATGGAGAAACAATTAAATTATTTTACTAAGCCAGAATATCTAGATTCTACCCCTCCCCTTTTTTTCTGTACCCTCTCCCCTTTTATAAGAAAATTTGCAAATATTCCAAATTAGTAATTGATTCCCACTACCTAAGAAAAATTCTTAAAAGACAACTAACAAGACAACTCCAGTTTTCTTGATAAGAACGAATGATAAGGAAATTGGTTGGTGGAAGGATTTTCTTGAGCTTCCACAGTCCCGATGCCAAACCCGATCGAATGCCTAACATTCGTCGAGGAAAGCCGTGGAGACAAACTGCTTCTTCTCAAGAGCAGAGGATATGGCATCTACAATACGGTGGCATTGCTGGACAGTAGAATTTTCTGCTCGAAACCCAAACTAATTGTCAGGAAGGATATTATTGGATACTAAGATTGGGTAAATTTAAAAAAAAGAAGCAGCTTTTATCTTACTCATTACTGGAAGAAGGCTATTGGGTCTGTAGGAAGAAGGTAAATGGTGAGGTTTTGTTGTTTTAGGGATTATGCCTTAACTTTTTTTCGTGGATGTATGTATGGGTGTCTGTCGCCACCGAGGTACTTTACCCTCTTCTAAATACTTTGGCTAGGCGCACACTGGAGACAAAACAATCTACAGACTGTCTGCGGAGACAATCTACAGACTGTCTGCGGAGACAATCTACAGACTGTCTGCGGAGACAATCTGCAGACTGTTTTGTCTCCAGTGTGCGCCTAGCCATATTACATAGTTCTCACGCTTTATTATTAATTATCTTCCTTCTGCTTTAACTTGCTTATTCATAATCTTATCAGGTCCTCCTGCTATTCCGGTATTTAGCTTTTTAACCCTTAAATGCTAATGGTAATTCGTCGATTCGACTAACATATTATGCAAAAAATACATTTTTTGGGTTGAAACTACACTTTTATAAAGAGAAAACTATTAAGAACTCATTATTAAATCTTTTCTCACTAAATCTTTTAGTGAGTTATACAAACATTTAATGTCAAATAACATAGTAGGAACATCAGAAGAATCTGAAATTGAGTGAACGTTAATGCACCAGGTCCCACGCCAAAAGCCCTAGGCCCTTTGCTGAGTGCTCCAGGCCCCAGATTATTGGCCATTGGTCTCTTGCCCAAGGCCAATTACCCTAGGCCCATTGCCCCTTACCCCTAGGACTATTGCGCCTTACCCCAGGCCCATTTTCCCAGGCTATAGGCACATTCGATAACCAATTAATTCCCTACGTTTATAACTAATCGTTAGTCGAATCTACGAAGTAGCTTTGACGGGAATTTGCAAGAAAACGAGTTTATGCTCAAAAGGACACCGCTACACTAGCAGGTGTGTTACTAACCAGTGCAAGAGCACTGCAGAAGGATGGGGTTCCCATCACCATCGCATATGAGCGTAAATGGATAAGGTTGAAACTGTGCTCGTCGATTCGACTAACATTAGCATTTCAGGGTTAACAGCATATTCAACTTTATCAGTCTGTATTTCTTCTAACTATTCTTCTTTTTTAAGAGTAGATGACAAATATATATCACGCTTCCAAAATAGCGGCCATATTATCCCTAAAATAACCAAAACAAAACCTCTAACTTACTTTACTTATTTAAGAAACTTGAGAGCCAGCGTGGCTTTGTGGATTAAATTACTTACCACGTCTGTTCGGCCATCACTGAATCATGAGCGGTACGAGATCGTGGGTTCGATCCCTCGCCATGACGCTCTGATTTATATGGCTCACTATTGATCTCGTCATACTCTCTTCGTCGGTACAATGTACAGAGGTATTAAAAAGGGCCTAAGTGATGGCCTAATTGCTAGGTTGGAACAAGTGGTTCGACCTACTCGTCTAGTATAAGTACTAGGATCATACTATTTACTACTATTATAGAAACTAGCAATTTAATATAAATGGGGTAAAAATGTTTGTGAATGAGAAAGAAGAAATAAATAACAGATTGTTTTTAAAACAAACTTTTTTCCTTTTTTTTCCTAAAAAATAAAAAGCAATGGTTAAAAGAAATGTTGCAGCTTTCATTTTCATTTCTTCCATTTTTTTTGGAATATCTCAAACATAATAAATTATCTGTCGACGATTTCGTTTCTTTTCAACTGTAAATTACAGAAAATTGGTCAGCCCTAATTTTAGTTTCTTCTGTTATGTAGAAAATTATTTTTTTCTTAATGTTAGAAAAACGTGATCTCTTTGCAATGAAGCGAAGCTTTTACCCAGTTTTTTCGTCCTGAATATTTTCCTTATCTCTCACTGAAATACTAGAAAGTTCTGATTGTAAAGTAATACACTTTCTTGTCACGAATATTCTTCCATTTTTTTCATAATCACTCACAGTAATTGTTACTGCTCAGATCTTGAAACTTAATCTTAAAGTTTCAATTTAAAGTTATTTCGTATTTTCTTCTTATACGTTTGCATTAAGCAGAAAAACAAAACTGATAACATTGATCAAATAATCATTTTATATTGCTTCCGAGCTTACCCAAAGCTATGATTGTTCTGAAGAACCGAAATATTTGATGTCTCTAATCAAATTTCCAAGACAGAAATCCGTTTTAGACATCAGGGAACATTTGTGGTTCCGTGTCTGTGTAAAAAAAACTACACGTTCGATTTTAATGATATTTATATGGTAGATCATAGCACATTGTTGGCCCCATATAAGTTGTAACCTTCTGCGCCCACAAACATAAATTTATTTACACCTATAGCTTTAAAAGAACTTAAATTACTGGTTACTGGTATAAAACTTTCATAATTTATCGAACCGTCAACGCTCTTTAACTTTTGCTAAATTGATACTTTAATTCATGTAAAAAATCAAAACAATTTTGACAGATTTAATAAAAACGGGGGAAACAATTAAACAAATTAGACAATAATGGCTTGTATAGAAGCATAAAATCAGTAAAGTCCGTGATAGGATGCGAGGAAGCTATGTGCCACACCAATTGGCAGTCTATTTTTTATTATTTAAAAAAGAACTATAAATCTAGGATTAATCACAGTCAGATGGATATATTGCAGAAAACTTATACGAGAATCGAATGGATGAAAAATAAGGGGTGAAGCTGCATAGATTAGAGTGGAAAGGTAACATAGATTAGAGTGGAAATGTAAAAAAAATTAGAGTGGAAAGGTAACATAGATTAGAGTGGAAATGTAAAAAAAATTAGAGTGGAAAGGTAACATAGATTTGAGTAGAAAGGTAACATAGATTAGAGTGGAAAGGTAACATAGATTAGAGTGGAATGGTAACATAGATTAGAGTGGAAAGGTAACATGTAACATAGACTAAAGTGGAAAGGTAACATAGATCAGAGAGGAAAGGTAACATAGATTAGAGTGGAAAGGTAACATAGATTAGGTTATTAAGATACTGTTGAATCTTGCTTCCCTGTATTCTTAAGGGACCAGCAACTACCAAAATTTTGTATTTTGCAAATGACTTCCATAAACTGAAACTGAGGACAAAACATAACTTAGGCCGCTCCCTGACTTGTCGGTACGGTATCGGTATGCGGTATTTTCTGCTTTACCGACAGCTTACCGATACCGCCTTTATCTCCCCACATGTCGGTATACTTTCGGTAGAATCTTGCAGTCACGGGCGTGATTATGTCGTCGTCAGAAGAAGATACTATTGTAGCGTGTTATATTTATTTGCGATGCGCAAAAAAAGAAAGAAGTACTGGCGTTATCCTTTCATATATAATTTAATATAAAAATTTATAATTTTAAAATCAATAAATATAAACAGTAAATACCTGAAATTTTTGTTTTGTTTGAACTTTCCGACCAAGCATTCGCCGTCAGGTCCTTTCTAGCATATCCCGGTACTTTATAATTGTACAACAATGGATTTTTCTCAATTTCTGAGACCAAAATACATGAATATCTCCGTCGCCATTTTACGATGACACCTCGACCATGCTCAAAGAAGGAATGATAGGAGTTTATTAATCTAGTACTTTTTACCGCTTTTGTGTTTACTGCGCTTGTTCTTACTGACTCTCGGTATACCGATTCCTTACCGCCCTGCTCCCACGCATGCGCCCTAGTCAGGCCGCTCCCTCACTTGTCGGTGCGGTATCGGTAAGCTCTCGCTCGGTACCGATTCGGTACAGATTCTTTACTGGGCGGTAAGGAATCGGTATGCCTAGAGCCGGTAAGAACAAGCAGTAAAAACAGAAGCGGTAAAGTTCTCAGGGTGGACTCATTAAGATCATTAGCGCTCGGTAAAGAATTATACCGCATCGGCATACTAACTTACCGATACCGTACCGACAAGTCAGGGAGCGGCCTTACCTGACTCACAGGTAATAATAACAAAAAAATTGATACATTAACGACATAGCGGCATGTCAATGTATTTTTGGTGTATTAATTAACTTTTTTAATTTGGTACATAATTAATCTTGATGAAATATTGTTAGGTTATAATAACCACATTTTTGAGCATCAAATATAAACAATAAAATCTTGTCAAGTACTTGCCATCAAGTTACTAAAAGGGTTTCTTCGATCATAAATATCATTATTTAATTTTTTTTTAACCTAAATATGTATAATAAATTAAAATTTTGAGAAGCAAGATGTACATAATATTATTATCCTTTAGTATCTTAGGTATGCGCTTATTTGGTTCCTTTAGGAGTAAAATGGCCGCCATTTTGGAAACGCGATTTATATTTGTGAACCAAATTTCAATACCTTTAAAATGATACCCAACTTCGATTTTTCGAAAAATAAAAATTTTGGGTCTCCATAGTTACGGCCCCCTAAAATTTAACTATATTACATCAACTCCCGAAAATATCATTGGACCACAGAGATGTATATTTTTGTATTTTTGCCTTAATTTTGGGACCGGTCCTAATGGGGTAGTGCGGATTTTTCTTTTACGAATTGTTTTAATTTTTCGGGGGTAATATGGCCGCCATTTTGGAAATTCGATATATATATTTGTAATCCAAATTTTATTTTATTGTAATTTGTTTAATACTTTTAAAATGATACCCAACTTAAAAATTACAAATAATATACAATATGGCGATCAATTCGAAATTGATCGCTGATCGCAGAAATTTTGAGTGGTTATGTTCGCAATATTGTTTTCTGCTTTTGGGCAAAAAATTTTAATTTGTATACTAAATTTCAAATCAGCAGCTTCAGTAGGTCTGGAGATATACTCGGACGGACGGACGAACTACCAAAAGCATAAGGGTTTCTAAGAAGACCTCGAAACCCTAAAAATGAATTTGGCTTTCACAGGAACTGAAAGAATGTCAAGTGCTGGGCGGTACATTGAGAAATATAATTGAGTTATTATTTGCTTGGCAGGCATTCGATTGATATGCAAGCTACACCTAATTGTCGAGGAGATAAAGGGCTTGCTGTTTAGTTTAAGGTAGTAGCAAGTTAATCAGAAAATTATAAATATGTGATAATTAATTTTTACAGGGTGTCACAAAAAAGCTTAACGGGCTATTAGGAACCGGGTTCTATATGTGAAAATAGGTCGAAAATGCTCAGTACCTGATTTATGAGTTTGGCTTAGTTTAACCGTAATCCACCATTTTTGTTTTCTTTGGGAAAAAATTATATTTCAAAAACCCTTAGAATAATACAATATATAGAAGGAAGATCACTGATAACATTGAAGCCAACTTTGGTTGTGTCCCTTAATCCGCGTTCTTAAAATTCATTTTTGTAATTTGTGACGTCATAACTCTAAAATTATTTGCCTTCGGTTTTTTAATTTAATTTTTTATTAAATTATAATTATTGATAGTCAGTTTAGTTTATTGTAATATTTTTTTTTAGTTTTATCTTATTTTAACTTGAAATATGCTAAAAATAATGTTTATTATATCATTCTGGGCGAGTTGTATAAATGACGTCAGAGTGAAACGTAAACAATAGCCAATGGCAGGGTTTTGTCTTTTTGATGTTTGTGAGCTGGCTTGAATAGTTACTAAAGCATGGCCAACCTTCTCCTGTTTAAATGAAAAAAATGAGTGTTGTTATGTTGGCAGCCTGGTCTTAAGGACACAAACTCTCGGCAAAAGTTGGCTTCAGTCTCTTATCAGTAATTGCTTAGGATTCCGATTCTATGCTCCTTCTATATTTCTAAGCAAAAACCCTTCAAGATATTTTTATGAAACTTGAAAGATGTCTTACTAACTCCGATTTCTAAAATTTCCAAAAATATTAGTTTTCAAATTTTAAAATGGCGGCCTTCCCAAGGCCAATATAATGAAAACCTCAAAATCACCATTTTGGTAGTTACGAGGTATCACTTCTTAGCCATCGTTATGTAATTACAAATATCTATAAAAATTGAATTTAGGAACGCAGCAGCGTTCCGCCCCGCCAAGTCAAATAGTCAAAATTTCACAAAAGCTCCAGTACATATACTGTAGGTGACATACTAGGGTTTTGGAGGGTCTGCAGCGTGAAATACGTACAAGCTGCCTACAAAATGTTTTAATATTTTTGAAGGCCGTGTCCTGTAGATCAAAATCGGTCTAGTAGAAGTAGAGAAAATTGGTTTGAAAATGGTAGTTTTGATAATTATTCTTATTCTAATTCTTCCTTCATTTTACGTTGACGCACCTACAGCCTACACTACTAAACCGATTTTAATGAATGAGGGATTTTTGGATTCGTCTTGGGCCCTAGTGGATTCCTTGATCAAAAATTAGATAACTCATTCCTACGCTGAACGCGGAGCGAGAAACCAAGCTAGCGAACAGTCTAAAATGGGTAGAAACCAAGTAACACACCACCCACTTCGTCATACGAAGTGGTGAGCCTGACAATTATACGGAGGTACACCAGTGTGTTGAGTAGTAGTCTCGTGCTTGTCACATGACGTTTGAATTACTTCTATTTACGAGATCATCTTTTGAACCTTTTGAACTTAGTATTATAGGTTTAGTTCAACCTTACTCTCTTGAGTTCAAGAGGAAGTAATTTGTTTATTAATACATATTTCTGTTTATTATAATTTTATTTTATTATTATTTTATTATTATTATTTATTACTATTTTATTATTATTATTATTATTATTATTATTATTATTATTATTATTATTATTATTATTATTATTATTATTATTATTATTATTATTATTTTTATTTTATTCTTTTTTATGTTTTCAATGCTCCTACTATCGGAATGTTAAGTTCCTTCAATGTCATAGGTCTCGTAGTTGTCTAATCTCCATAGACCTTGTCAAGCTCTTAACTTCACTTTTATTTGACTCTAATGTGTGGGAAGAAACAGTTTAAAGAATCCTTCCTTAGGAACCGTACAAAAATTAATTTAATCTGACAAAAAACCACTTGTGTGGTACAAAAAACACCCCGCCAAGTTTGTGGTCCAAAAAAGTTGTTAAATCAAGTTTCTGTCCCGCCAAGTGATGTTGGCACTTTCTCCTGACCCAGCACTGTCAACTTAGATATTTATCAGCTTCTTCTCCTTGGCGGTGTGCCTGCAGTACTACCCAAAGTTAACTGGTTGTATTCCACGCATCCTCTGCAAAGAAAGTAGTAGTTGCATGGGGTCATTCCTTGAAAGCTTAATTTGTATATTACTTATTTCTATTTTATTTGCTTTTTGATAATGGGAAAGATTTACAGCAATGATCATTGTGGCATCGAGAAGAGCCTTCAACAACACTGTTAAAAGGCTTTCCTATCCAATATGCGCCTGCATATACTAGTACTAGTTGTCTAGAACTAAGACTATGAGGTGAACAACTATCTTTCCACACAAACCTCATGTAGCAAACGTGAAGGTGAAACAAGAAATTGTATTGGTGTTTGAAGAATATTAAAATTCCAGTTTCAGGAAATGACAAGGCACACCGCCAAGGAGAAGAAGCTGAAAAGTATCTAAGTTGACAGTGTTGGGTCAGGAGAAAGTGCCAACATCACTTGGCGGGACAGAAAGTTGTTGATTTCACAACTTTTTTGGTTCACAGACTTGGCGGGGTGTTTTTTTTACCACACAAGTGGTTTTTGGTCAGATAGTAACTGCCCTATGTGAAGGAAGACTATATTTATCGATTTTGAGTTACCTTATGATACGAGATCCCACGTACTGGTAATGTGGACTTCGATGAAATTTCGTCGGACACTCCTGGTATTAACAATGTACTAGTTAATATTATTATTAAAATTATCATTCATTTCGCCTAATTAATAATAATAATTATATTATTAATGGCTTTCAATCTATTTTTAACAGGGTTGAATTTAATTGATGGTTAGAGAAAGATGTTAGAAAGGAAATAAATTAAACACACATTTACTTATATTGTTTTTTATACATTTATTGACAAGACTCGTAAAATTATATTTAACAAAATGGTAGATAATTTGTTTTTTATGTATTTAGAAATTGTTTGTGTTATAATATCTATGTATAGTTGTACAAGGTGGTTTGACTCAGGCTGGTTAACTTTGCTCCAATATTACTTCTTCCTAAAATTCACTCATCTCACCCTCTCCCCCTCCCCCTCCCCCTCCCTCTACTTCATCTAACACATCATCAGTTCTTCTCTCATCATCGTTTTCTCTTCAACAGTTCCTGTTTACTTCTTCTTGTAGTGACCACTGCAACAAAAGAAAAAAATAAATAATTATATGCTGTATTATTTTTAAAATTATAAAATTATGGATATTATGTTTTTAATAAACTGTAAATTATCGGATGGTTGCTTCACGTAAAAATGTTCCCTGATGTCTATAATGGATTTCTGTATGAATTTTTCGAAATCGGAAACATGCAATATTTCCATTGTTCGCAGAACGTTCACATAGCTTCCATTGCCTGTAAGCTCGGAAGAAAAAATTGTACTTTTTTACTTAATATGGAAGACTAAATATTTTACTGAAATCTGAAGGACAATAGGTTCTACAGTTTTCTTAGCGTATATTTAATATCCCTTTGTCTTAAAAGTTACTTAGACAAAGGAACATTAACAGAGTAGTATAATATTCCTTAGTCTAAATTAATACTTGGACAAAGGGATATTTAGTCAAATGTACCTACCTTGGAACAAAGGAATGTCACACTTGTGTATACAAATGTATTAATATCCCTTAGTCTAATTAACTATTAAGACAAAAGAATATTAAATATATACAAAGAAAACTATAGAAATCATTGTTCTTCAGATTTCGGTAAATGATTTAATCTTACATATGATAAAAATAGCTTAATAAAACTGTCCCAGGAGTCTCAATGTCTTGGGGAGACAAACACAAACCTTAGAGACTTTTGACTTTTGTTGGTCAGACTATGGTCTCTAAAACCAAGGGGGGGGGGGGGGTTGCTAAAATAAAACAGTGCCACAAAAATTAAATTTGTACAATTTACTCAGATTTAAACCTCTGCCTAAGCTCCTACAAAAACACTTTTTATTAGAAATTTCTATATTTCATTTTTTAATTGACATTTCTACTCGTCATCATCGGCTCAGTAGGTGACCATTGTAGTAGTAATGAAGGTGACCACTAGTGGTACTGAAGGTGACCCCTAGTGATACTGATGGTGACCATTAGTGGTACTGAAGGTGACCACTAGTGGTACTGAAAATGATCACGAGAAGTTGAAACAGCTATGTACAGTTAAGATGATTTTAGAGAAGTGACTTATTTTTTAATATCTTCGGGAGAAATAATGAATTTTGAATAAAGAAATACTGATTGTATGGTTGAAGTAAAGAGTTATATAATTGGGTGGAGGCTGAAAGCCCACGAATTCATAAAGGTAAGTTAGAGGTCGATTTGAGGGCAGAACAGATCTACTGCTGTGTCTCACCTCGCTATTAGATAACATCTTTCTTACTCTCTGTCTTTAATATGAAAAAAAAACTTCTTACGACCTTTAAAATCATTACAACGGTAGAAAGCCAGCATTTTTTGGGGGGGACTCGGGTCGAACCACAAGGGTGAAGTCGGTGGAACAGTGCCGCCAACCTACGACTACGCAATACCCCTATAATAGCTTTCAAACTATATGGCTTTTACCTAACTCGTTAATAACTGAGTGAGTGCATTAGAGTCGAATTATGTATTTAAAATAGGTTAAAATTATCAGACACGAAGTTCTTGTTCTGGCATTGTGAACCATAATTTTAGAACCAACCAAATTTTATCTATAAAATAATTTGGGGTACTTTTTTACTTTGTTACCCACCCTAGGGTGGGTACAAAAGTAAATTAGGTCGGATGTGGCAAGATTTTACTTGGTTACCCACCGTTTGTGTACATTATTGTGTTTGACATTTAATTCAAATTATTGACAATTTTAACTGCGGAATGTTCAAATATTTCTTTGGGACAAAGGAATATCACACTTCTGTATATAAAAATGACAATATCCGTTAGTCTAACTATCTAGTAAGGCAAAGTAACCTTTAATCCAACAAATTTTGGACAAAACTATAGTTCACTTTGATTTAATAATAAATAAATAAAAAAATAAATAAATGATGGGTAACAAAGTAAAAGAGTGCCATAAGGGGTACTTATAACTTCTTTAGATTGTTACTCCCATTATGAAAAAAACAGAGGGGAGTAACAATCTAAAGAAAGTGTGCGGAGTGTTCTTCTTTAGACTGTTACTCCCCTCATAAAAACAGAAGTGGGATATTCCTTTGTCCAAAGTACATTGGACTAAACATCCCTTTTTCTTAAAAATTATTGAGTTAAAGTCATTTATATTCTAAAAAAAAACATAGGGGAGTAACAATCTAAAGAAGTACCAATATATTCATATCCCCTCAGTTAATTATAGATCTAATTTTAGGCATTGAATCCGCACGTTTCAACGCTTTTTCAGGAAGTAGAGAAAATCAGTATACATTTTTATCTGAATGCATTTGTATCCATCTACTTATAGCATATCTAATTTTATAAAAATTATTATCAAAATTTTAATAAATAACCTTCAAAATTGTCTGCCAATTAGTGTGGCTCATAGCTTTCTCGCGTCCTATTTCGTATTATTGTATGATTTAACAACCTATTATTGTCAAATTTATTTAAATTTCCCTCTGCCTTTTAAATGTGTAAAAATTGTTTTGATTTTTTACATGAATTAAAATTGAAGTATGTAATTTAACAAAATTTAAATAGCACAGACGGATTCTGGGGCTATCATCCTACATTTTGGACGCAAAATTTTGATGTTTTTTGACAAAATGGCGTGGAAAATTAAACACTATCCACAAGTGTTATATATTTTTGTAATCAATTCTTCAATACCTTTCATTTGATACCCCACTCAAAATTTTTAAAAAATATTTTTTTCGAGTGAGGTTAATAATCCACCATTTTGGATTTGAAGAGCTGATAATTTTGAGTTTGCAATATTTTTGATCTTTAATACTGGAAAGTTTTATCTTATTATCTCTTTTGAGTCAAAAGTTATTGGAACCGTACAGAGTGACAGACAGACAGACACAGGAACGAAACTATAAGGGTTTCTTTTTTTGGTTTTACCAACGAAACCCTAAAAATGGTGGAAACAGTTAAATAAACTAGACATTATTGGGTTGTATAAGGATAAAGTCAACCAAATTCGTAATAAAAAGCGAGGATGATATGTGCCACACTAATTGGCAGACTATTTTTTACTCTCTTAGTCTTTAAAAATATACGCAGTGTAAAATAATCAGTAAACTAATGATGACAATACTCAGCATTTAGCAGAAGTCAAAACCGGTATCACATAATTGTTATATTCATGTGGTCAAACAATGAACTGATTCATTCATAGATGTGTGTTTATTATTTATTTATTCAGTAATAATATCATATAAAAATACTATCAATAATTTACATGTACATTATACGGAATTAATTAAGCAATTATTGACTTTGTAATAAACGCAAATCGTGAGTTTTCTCTTTTCAGTTGTTTTTATATCAAATTTATTGATCAAGTTACATATCTCTAAATTATTCAACAATTATTAACAAGACATATTTGTCTTATAAAAAATAATTTAGGAAATAGTTACTTTGTGACATATGACGCAAGAATAAAGGTGTAAAGGTAGTTAATAATAAAAATAAAAAAAAAAAAAAAAAAAAAAACGATAAATATCAAATCCGTTGTAGTGAAAGTATAATTGACACTCATTATAATTTATTATTGATATTTTAATTTGGTAATTTTATATTAATTAAGTGCTGAAATGTAAACTAAGTTAGGTTATCATAATAAATCATCTAGAGATACAAGTTTTCTTGTCTTTATTTTTTATTTCGTGATATTTACAAAATAAGATATATAGATAGAATCAATTTGACATACATGCGATAACATTTTATGTCAAATAAAATTAAATATAAAATCAGTTATATATTTTTAATTTATTTCCTTATTAATATACGTTTTATGTTTATAATAAATTTTACTAAAAGGAATGAAATAATAATACTTTTGGCCCATCTATACGGTGTCTAATAAAGAACGTAACTTTTAAACAAGTAAGTTAATTATTAAGTTTAATAGTTGCATATTCTTATTCTACATTTTAAGACCTTTAATTTGATGTATAACATGTCATGGTGACTAAAAAAGTTTTTAGTCACCTGCCATATTGGCCGCCATCTTGAAAATATTAGGTGTGGAATTTTAATAGTTGCATATTCTTTTTCTACATTTCAAGACCTTTTATTTGATGCATGACATGTCATGGTGACTAAAAACATTTGTTTAGTCACCCGCCATATTGGCCGCCATCTTGAAAATATTAAGTGTAAAAAACGAAAAAGTTTCTAGTTGTCATAAATGCCGAGATGTACCTGTGTGCCGAATTTCATGTTCCTAGCTACAGCAGTTTATGAATTGAAACAAGCAACGGACAGACACCAACAGACAGACAGACAAAGCTATTATATAAGGTTTCTTTTTGTACTTTGTACAGAAATCTAAAAGTGAAGTCAAATTTTAACAAAAATGTATATTTATATATTCACAATAAGTAGCATCTCCAATTTAATAATGATAAACTATATTAGTCATATGAGCACCCACCCCCATTGAATCAGCATGCATGAACACGCTCAACAAAATTTCATATATCCCGCTCACAGACATCTGGATCAATGTCGGTGATCATTTTAACGATTTATCCCATCAGTTCATTTGTACGCGTTCGTTGACATACACCTTCGACTTTACATACCCCTACAAAAAGAAGTCGCAAGGACACAGGACCATGTTATCAGGACCTGGTTACCTCTGCGGGAATCACTCGTCCTGAGGAAGCTTATCACATTATGGAGAGTGATTTATTTATTTTAAAGTGTGGCAGATTGCAGCATCTTGTTCAAACCAAATGTCTTGAATTTCCATATTCTCAATGGAAGGTAAAAACCAAATGGTTAGCATTACACGATTAATGTCCAACGTTTAATGAAACAGTAGCTCCTTTGTCGTCCTCAAAGAACAATGGGCGTATCACCCTATCCGGACCAAAGACCACACCATACAGTCGTCATTTCTGGATGCATTTCGTGGTCCTGAACCTATAGTGGATTTTCACTCCTCTAAATCCAGCAGTATTGTCATTAGCAAAACCACTAAGATGGAAGGGGGGCTCGTCACTGAAAATTATTCTTTCCGTGAAATGTTAGTCCACTGCCAGTCTCTCTTCAATCTCTTGACTAAACAGCATTTTTCTTTGATGATCCGCAGACTTAAGTTTTTCGCCAGTTGGATTTTTTATGTATGAATGTAAAGGTCTTTTGTCAGAACGCTTTGAAGTGAGCTTCGTGGAATAGTCAACTGCTGTGACGAATGATTTTAAATTAATTTTGCTAAACTCACCATAACACAATGCTGCACGATAGTGGTTTGTTGATCGTTGGCTGAAAACGATTTGGCTAGGCCGCTAGGCGATTAAAAATTTGCAACAGATCCGGTGGTTTTAAACTTCCTCACCTTGCAGAACTGTTGATTTATAGGGAGCTTCATTTCTCCCAAGGATTCCATTCTGCCCAAGTCGACCGAGTTTTTATCGACTCACTAGCACTTTCACTGTTTTAAAAAGTTTCACTATAAGAACGCATTGTTGGTTTATGTACGACTGCTAATCAAATCCTAGCGACAGTTTATTAAAAATGATAAAAACAAGGTTAAAATCAACAAAATTTGGCACCAAATTTTAAAGTTTCGTTCTTTATGGGACACCTTATAATATGTCTTACAGAGAGAAATGATAATGAAATCCCCCCAAAAATGATTTTGTTTTCAGATGGCATTAGTTATTTATTAGGCATTATTTACTTATTTATATTTTTAAAAAATCGTCTGTTAAGTATGCAAACACATATGCCTTAAGTACTTTGTCGATTTTGATCAAATTTAATTAATCCATTCACCTCAAACCACTATCCAAATACTAATCTTTGATTTGAATCTTTACACGAATAATCATACTAGTAGTTGTATGAAGTGCGTAAGCTATCCATTTCGTAAGGACCTAATAATGTGATATCAAGGACATAAATATAAAGCAAATAAACCAATTAATACATTTTATTGTGAGCTATCAAAAAACGAATTTATTGTTATATTAATTAAATTCTATCATGGCTTTTGATATTTAAATAAACCGAGTGAAGAAATTATTTAATGCATTCAAAATAACCTTAATATTCTTGATTGAATCCTGTAATGTAATATAATCAAAAAATGTAAGAGAAACAAAAATATTTTAATGATGGAGTATATACTGTTACATCAACACACTCCTGCTTTGCGGGCTTAGCACCTCTTTAACATTTTAAGATATTACTAAATTTAAGTATTGTAAATATAGTATTTTTTTATATTATTATGAATAATATAATATATATTTAGTATATATGATGAAAATGCAATAAATGGTAATCAATCAATCCCTCTACTTAATTAGAATCTGTCCGATACAATCTACACTAAAATTCGAATTTACATCATTTCAACGTCTAGTGCTTTCTGTGTGTTAGTTGATTTGGATTTGCAAGGTTAAATATATTTATTATTCAACATTTATCAAACTTTAATGTGAAAATAATTCCTCCCTGCTGGGGAATCGAACCCGAGATAATATTTTTTCCCCGTAAAAACAACGAATGGCTAGATTCGTATTAGAACGGACATTTTATATAACTTTTAATCAATATCGACAGAATCGTGTAAAATATATATATATATATATATATTTATTTTCATGATTATTTAATGTTAAAATCCTGATTTCACCTCAGGGTATGATTTTTCTGAACATGTCTGCTTAAATGTATCTATATCAACCTTGTAGTTTAGGCTCTACAGCACAGACGACAGACACACTTTTTTAAAAACTAATTTCTTGGACTCAGGGGACCTCAGAACGTGTAAATTTCTACAAATCAATGGAATATTTATGCCATTACAGTTATTTCTACACATATAGAGTAAGTAAGTACATGAGAAAGTCAAGATCAAGCTCTGACAAAACTTTCTTCTGTAAACAGTGAGACAGTATTTAAATTTAAGAGTATAATATTTAAAATAATTTATTACTAACATTTTGTGAAAGGTAATGGTTCGATACAGTTTCAATTGCTAGTGGAGTCTTATCAGTGGAAATATTATGATAATAATAATAATAATAATAAGCTTCACGGACATCCTTTCCAGGACAGAAGCCTCTCCCTAAGGAGGAAAAAGTCTGTATTGAGGTTAAAAAAGTCTTTTTACTATATTGTCCCAACACTCGCGGTCCCTAGCCACTTTATACCAGTTTTCTCCAACTCTACTAACTATTTCTTCTCTCCATCTTAACATGGGTCTTCCTTTCCTTCTTTTGTTTCCTCTGGGTATCCATTCCGTTAAGATTTTGGCCCATCTGTTATTCTCCAATCTAGCCAGGTGACCTGCCCATCTCCACTTGGAGTGGTGAGCTTCCTTCAGTAAGTTCTTGAGCCTAGTTGTTTTTACTATTTCTTTGTTACTTATCCTGTCCATGTCCATCCTTTTTATGTTACTCATGCTCCTTGCCATACTCATTTTCGTTGCTTTTAGCTTATTACTCATCTTCTCTGAGAGAGACCACGTTTGGGCACCATACAAAATAGTTGGGTATACATAAGAAGATAATAATATTATGATAAATTATTATTAAATATTTCATAAAAATACTTAATACTTGATAACTTTACGCTTAATTTACAATACTTTGAGACAGTGAAATCTTTTAGCCCTACTTCTAAATATAGATAAACATGATGAGTATATAGAGGGGACCAACAGTCTTTTTATTTCATTTCTTTTAGTACAGATTTAAATGTGTTATCTTAAATTGTTTTTGTTGATTTAACTGTACTGTAGAAAACGGCCTAAATTTTATATTTCATAAAGAAAATTAAGTAAATTAATTTAGACATCTATTTAGGTAAGTAATTATACCTATTTGAAGACCGGCAAATCAAAACAAACATTTATTTATTTCTGGAATAAATGTGGTTGCCTTAGCTTAGCAATAAAAAAACATTTCGAGGTGAGTCGTCGCCGTCGTCGGGACACTACTCGAGTATTCAGGGGGTCACAGAATTACTATCCCTAATTTTCCGGAATAATAGAGAGCATTCAAATAAATATATTTTATCAATAAACTAGTGTCCGGAAATTTCTCGGTGTCAAGATGAACTATAATTCTTTAAAAGCAATCTCAATTACAACAAGAAAGAGTAGTTACTTAATAAATTAAAGCAGTTAAGTTAAGGAACATTTTATTAAAAACAATACTGCATCAAGCTATACAAAGATTATTCAAAGTTACGACCATTTTTTGCGATACACAAGTTGCAACAATGTGTAATCGACTGTCAAGTAGCTCCGAACGTTTAATGATATCATCAAATGCTATAGAAATTCGAGCCGCAAACTCTTCTTCAGTATTAATATTTGTCTCATAAACCAGTGGCCAATAAAAATCAATTGGAGTCATATCTTCTGGTGAACGTGCAGGTCAAGAAATTGGCTCTCCTCTTCCGATCCGCATTCATTTGGATATTGTGAATTTACATCATTTAATCCAAAGTGTGCTGCTGCACCAGCATGCGGGAAAACAATATTTCTTCCAATATAAAGTGGAATTTTAAGTAGGTATGTTCGAATATTAAGTCACTTCTAGGAGGTATATTCCTGAAAAATTCTATACAAACGTATAGTCCGTCCACAGGCCACCATAAGAAATCGCTATAGAATCGCTTATGGAATCGCTTATTTATGCCTTGTCCACCGATGAATTGGGTATATGGCAACTGGGCGCTGGGCCATTTATTTTTTGTTAACATGCCAAACTTGCCCTTCTGCGGGAACATTGAAGAGGGATAGATAAAGTTTTGATTTTCATAGGATCGTTTAATTAAATTATTTCAAAAAAAGTGGTAAAGGTGGCCACCGATACGAGTGGGCCGTTTTCTTTTCAACGTCCCCGCAGAGCGATATATTTGGGGCGGTGGCCACCCCAAACGGCACACTCTTATCGGTGGCCACGTGTACCACTGTTTTTTAAATAATTTAATTAAACGATCCTATGAAAATCAAAACTTTATCTATCTCTTTTCAATGTTTCCGCAGAAGGGCATGTTTGGCATGTCAACAAAAAAGAAATGGCCCAGCGCCTAGTTGCCATATACCCAATTCATCGGTGGACAAGGCATAAATAAGCGATTCTATAAGGTAAGAAAACTTTATCAATCAGCGACTTACTTCTTATGGTGGCCTGTGGACTAGTATTGTGTACTACCGGGAAAGTCCTGGGGTGACAGCGGATTTACTTTATTTTATCTCAATACAGAAGAATTTCTGGACTCAATTTTATTAATGAAAAATGTTTATTATAGTGTCCTCTATCAATTCTGAAAATTAGGAATAGTTATTCTGTGAAATCCTGTACAAATGATTACATTATTGGTATTTACCTACGTTTATAGTTATGATTAAGACAGAATTAAAATTACAAATCGTCTAAGAATAAGTCCAATAAGAAACATAGTGGAATCTAACGAAATGTATGGAAAACATTTCTTCACGTATGGTTACATATTCTAGATTCTAGAGGGGAAGAACTGGTCTGAATGCCTAATGTCTCTTTATAAAGAACAATGGACAATTTTTAAATGTCCTCTAAATAATACCGCAAGTACAGTGTACAGTTCGTTGACACACCTTATAAGATGCATATAGTATATGTGAAGATGTACACCACTAGATCTGTGTATATGATGTACACATAGTAAGGGCCATTAAAGTGTATTGTTTTAATGGCGTCATACAAATTATTATATATTTCTAGTATACCTTTTTTACCAGGACCCGTTCTTAAGGCATTCTAATTTACATATTACGTTAGTTTTAACTCGAGTTTTGTTTACATGACTAGTATGATTTGTTGTATTGTTTAGTTCAAACAAAATTATCAATATATTTGTGATTACTGAATAGTGTTTTCCGGTTACCCCAATACTGTTACCCAATAGTATTTTTGGGCTAATACCATATAATATGGTTGTAGAAATGATGTATTAGGTATTAACCTGAAATAGTGTGTACTATTGATAAAAAAATTAGTAGGCCTATAATTATTTTTTAAATAATATTAATTTTTTATAACTACGTTTTTAGTGCAAACTGGCAAACATAATATAAAGGTACCTGTTTACATGACTAATATTTGATGAAATGAATTACAGTAAGTGAATAGCCTGTAATATAATCATTTTCTACATTTATTCACTGCCTGCAATCCACTAAGTATATGCTGTGCTACAGCAGTACAATGGTAGACAAAGACAGTTGGTTGTAACCATCTCTTACGTGGCCAACGCAAGTTAGTTGTGTCGTTCCCGTTTTTTACCGTTGTTCTGGAAATAATAATAATAATAAATAATTATCCGAAAATTTTCCCCACCCCAGAAATTTCCGCCCTGCGCAATTGCCCAGTCTGCCCATTGGTAATTCGGGGCCTTGGTGTGCCGTCTCAGTTGGGGACACTACTCGATTATATAAATGATATTTTATCAAAAACATTTAAAGTATAGTTGTTCAGTGTTGTATTTTTAGCAACACTTAAATATTCAGAGTGACTGACGTTATATGTGAAAAAATGAAGTAGGTTGTTCTACTTCTTATGGGCCACAAAAAACGCTATATAAACCATGGGTCAAATCTTAACCGTTTTCCCGCAAGGTCAATTTTTATGATTTTTTTAAGATCGCATACCTTTTCTTATAAAAACACGTATTGCTCCAAAAGTATAAAAGCTAGAACAAAATGTTTGGTATAGCTGACAAATGTTCCAATAAGAAAAGTGTCATATTAATTTTCATGCCCTCAAATTACATGACAAACAATGTATAAAAATTTTATATTTAAGAAAAAAATTAAAAAATCAATTGCTTTGTGGTTCTATAACTTGTTAAAGAACCGAGCTTTAACTTTTCGGACTTCAGGAAAAACTTCCTTATTTACTAACGTTTCGATCGATATTAATATTATTACCCATTCATTGGGCGGAATTTTTATTAAACTTCACTGAAAGTAAAAAAGAAACGTGTTTATTGTTGCAATTCTTGACTTACTGGTGAGTAAATAATTAAAAACAAGCTAGGTTGGTTTAGTATTATTCATCTTTGTGTCAATAATAGCAACAATAAACCATTTTTTTTTTCACTTTCAACGAAGTTTACTAAAAATTCCGCCTTATGAATGGGTAATAATATTAATATTGATCGAAACGTTAGTCAATAAGGAAGTTTTTTCCTGAAGTCCGAAAAGTTTGTGCTCGGTTCTTTACCAAGATATGGGACCCTCAAAAAAAATAATGTTTATATTTATTTTCTTAAAAATAAAATTTTTATAAAATTTTTGTGATATAATTTGAAGGCATGAAAATTAAAATTTCAGTTTTCTTATAGGAAATTTTATTAGCTTTACAACGGTGCCAAACATTTTATTCTAGCTTTTATACTTTTGGCGCAATAAGCATTTTTATGAGAAAAGGTATGTAATCTTAAAAAAATCATGAAATTTGATTTTGTGGGAAAACGGTTAAGATTTGACCCATGGCTTATATAGTGTTTTTTGTAGCCCTTGAGGCGAAGAACAACGTACTTCATTTTTTCACATATATCGCCAGTCACCCTGTATTTCAATTTTGATCAGATTTTTCGAAATAGAAAGAATTTTTGTTTTCCCTGTACGATAATGATATCGAAAGAAATGAATTTAAGTAAATTCACATGTAATATTTATTAATACACTCCTATAGTAGTTTCATAATAAGAATTGATTCGGACAACAAAGGAAAATAAAAATGGAGTAGAAGTCCAATTGAAATAAATATGAAATAGAGAGCAAATGAGAGCTCAATATTGTGTCACCTGACCCTCTAGTAATCAAAATATCAAGCTCTTATTGGCTCTTCTCGATTTTCCCGTATCTGTCAGAATCAATTCTAATTGCAAGGCTACTGTAATAGCTATTCTGTCCTCTTCTTATCCAGGCTAATGACAGTTAAAGATAATCTTCTATCTTACCAGGCAGGAACGTCTTCTATATCCTCGCATGTAAGAGAGTTGTGATCAAGAACTTTGCCTTCTTCACAGTGGATAAGTCTGGGATGTCCGTTGACGCAAGTTACAAGCCTGTCACAGTCTCCGGGGATAGCGAACCTTGGGAAGGGAGCGAACTTAGCTGAGATGCTGTGAGGGTCAACCTTGTCGGGGCAAGTGAATCCCACAACCTCTGAAAAACAGATCAAAACAAAACACAAGTTAATATTGGAAAATAGATTGCCCATTAGTGTCATAATCATGGGGGATCACCTGTGGGTCAGTCCTAAGTATCCACTAATTCAGAGAAAAATCGCTTCGTTAGACCTTTGAAATTGATTGGGCCATATAGGGCATAACCTTCACAATACCTGAAAATTTCACTACATAGTCCAGTTATTTTAGGCATATATAAGGCTTCTGAAATTTCTTTATACAAAGAGGTTGACAGTAAGAAATTGTTGCCAAAAAGAATAATTACATTTGTTTAGTAGTGTAAATATCTGCTTAGCAAGTTAATAGTACATTACGCGTCTAGTGCAGAAAGTAGAATTTTTTTTGCATGTGAGTGTGGAGTTTGCACCCGAGCGACAGCGAGGGTAGTAGAACCACACGAGCAAAGCAAAATGCCATTTTCGCACGAGTTGCATACCGTACTTTATTTACGATTGATAGATTTTAATTATAAATTCAGAAAAAAAATTTTAACTTCCTGTATGTAAGTTCGTATTTCTCTTTCGATAAAGATGACATTAATTCATTAGTTGTATTTTGTGACGAATTAATTATTTCGGGAGGCGTCTTGTTCTCCTCATATTCGTCATAATCACTTAAATAATTTATTTTCACAAAAAAAACTCTATATAAACAGTTACTTTTATTAAAAAAAAACATCGAATTAGTTTTGTTAAATGTAAACAAACTCGCTAATCGTGCGTAAAGGTGAAGAATTCTTCTTTTTTACCACCCTAGAGCGGCAAAAAAGAGGAATTCTTCAGAATTATAAGACACGCATGCGCAATGAATACAAGAACGTAAAGAATCACTTTCTAGGCATCTAAACAGAGATACAATGTTTATATTTCGTAACAATCGTAGATAAAAGTATTAAAATAATAATAAAATAATGAGTAAGAAAAAAAAACATTATACACTCTCTGTTTTAATATCAAAAGACACATTTTCTCTAGGTAAAATTTATATTTTTCATTAGATTGTTGTTTTGAAAAAAATGTATTTCAAAATGGTGACACTGTTGTGTAAGACACAGCTGAGAGATGTGGTTTTTTTTATGTTGCTGAATGATAAATGATATTTAAATGATTATACTAGGAGTTAAAAATTAATTCAATTGCAGCTTGATAATGACCCAAGGTGGGGTTGAAATATAGCAAGAATTGTTTTATAAAAATGAAGAATTAAATGTTTGTATAAACAATCTACCCATCAGGCCATTTGAAATAGTTTCTAAAAAATTACAAGATAAAAAGAACTTTTTATATACTACGTTTTTAAATTTTCTGTCATTAATCATAAATTTGAAACCCGTTAAAATAAAGATTGTAAATATGGGATATGTCAAAACAAATAAAATAACTTGCGGATTTTTTCCGAACTAACTCTCTATACGGCAAAATTTGCTAAAACGAATTAAATTCCGCTGAAAGATGGCTAAAAGTATTAAAATAATGTATTGTCATCGTGTTCTAAGCTATTCTAAAAGTTTCAAACTTCTAGCTACTCGGGAAGTTAGTTAAAAATCGATTGCAAGATTTGTACTGGACAAACAAACAAAGAAGAAAGCAAGCTAATAAAAACGTAGTAAAATAATAATAATTTTAAATATGTATATGGATTGTAAAATTGGCTGTCAAAAGTGTTTTTATGGTTTTGCTGTTTACAGTCTAAAGTGATAAATCCGTAGAGTTAGCCAGAATCTGTTTAACCTGCGAGAACCAATTAAATTTGACCATGTTATTAGGTACAGACTCTAGGTATAACAGACGCTGAAAGCATTTATTGGTCACTAAATAAAACAGCTGATTCTTGAATTCGTTGATTTTCATGCACATGATAGAAATTCACTAAATTTCCTTTGCCACCAAAATTTCACATTTAGTAACAATCCATTCCTGCTTTAACCTCTATTTCAACCAAAATATAAATTGTACTCCCCTTGGCTTGAAACTTGAACCTGGCCTTTGGCTTGAAACTTGTACCTGACCCTTGGCTTGAAACTTGTACCTGACCCTTGGCTTGAAACTTTTACCTGGCACTTGGTTTGAAACTTGTACCTGACCCTTGGCTTGAAACTTGTACCTGGCCCTTGGCTTGAAATTTGTACCTGACCCTTGGCTTGAAACTTGTACCTGACACTTTGCTTGAAATTTGAATGACTTTACTTACCCTCGGGGCTGCAATGGTCCAGGAGAAGATCAGGCCAGTTGCAGGAGTGGGACTTCTCGTCGTAGGCAAGACCAGGTTCACAATGGTTGAGGTAAGGATAGCCATCAGCGCACTTAACGTAGTTAGTACTGCAATGAGGTCCTTCAGGGTAGATCCCGTACCTGAATTCACATCCTGGAGAACTGATGGGTATCACTGCACAAAAAAATACACACTTGTAAGTATTTATGCAATTTAGAAAAGGACAAGAAACATTTTTTCTTTTAAGGTTTTATTTTTTTAAGAAAGAAGTAAGGGATTTGATTTAAGTTCAGAAAATACTTAAATATTAGTATCAAGGATACGACCTTCTAAAATATGATACAAGAACCTGCTCATCTTCACTTACTTACAAAAAACATTTATTTGAAAAGGAGAAAACATTTTAATGTCCTTATGTATTCCTTGCTGGTACTTTTTTTAATCAACTTGTTTTATATAAATATATATATGTATATATAAAAATTTTAATGAATAATTTTAAAGACTTTTTTTTCGTACGGTATTATATTCGAAATGTGAACAGGTCTCTTTTGCTGTTTTATTCCAACTTGTTAACACGAAAAAAACCGGACACACTGGTACCTGAGCCTGGATATCATCTGCCAAGGTCAGATAACCATATCATCGAGGTCACAGTGTAACCAACATAAAACAAATGAATGATGATCCTGATTAAACTAAATTAATTAAAGATTTCATAGTGATGATAATATCCTTAGCTAAATCCTTGATTAATATGTTAACTCGAATATATCTTCAGTAATTAATTTTTTCAATCATAAATTTATATTTATTGTTACTAATGCATCTGATAACACTAAGAAAAAAATAATTGTCAAAATTATTAATGTATTCTTTCGCCAAAGTGCATTAATACATGCTACCATGTTTATAATGCTTTCTTAATTAGTCACAACCATTTGTTGCAAACAATGTATTGTGGTGGCGTTAATATTACAATTTAAGATGTTAATGGATTTACACGTTTTAAGCTCCCCTGAGTCTGTGAAGAATTGAGGAATCTAAATTTCTGGGATGATTTCGATGAGATTCGAAATATACGTTAAAACAAAAAACACCCAAGAATAGAATGTCTTGGAAATGGATTCGACCCTTTTTATTAACCCTAGAACGC
This sequence comes from Gerris lacustris, assembly GCA_951217055.1. Lineage (NCBI taxonomy): Eukaryota > Metazoa > Arthropoda > Insecta > Hemiptera > Gerridae > Gerris > Gerris lacustris. The sequence continues at coordinate 151,232,380 of OX578276.1, forward strand.
TAACCATATTTTTTAACCTCTTATGACTAACCTTGAGTCATACTAACTCCCTAATCTATTATACCCAGTTATATTAACATATAAAGGCCTAATATGTACAATATTTTTTTAACACGTTTTAGTGCTAAATGATGGGAGGAAACTTGGGTGCTTTGTTTGCCATAAAAACCCTTTTTTCCTTTTAATTCCGGTTTTCAATCTGGACTACTATTACATATCCGGTATTGTTATCTACCGGAGTGGTTTTATTTACTTTTTTCTATGTAGCTTTTTTCTTTCCTTTCCTTTGGTTTTTCTATATCGTAAATTGTTTCTATTAATTTATAATTTTCCTCATCATCGCTGATGGGATCAAAAAAGGCATTTTCTGTTTTCAAATCAGCGTCCATATCACAAGCGTCACCATTATTGTCGAATACGCTCTTTTTCATAATCGGTACCTGAATCGGTCATTTCCTTCATCAAGCGATAAATGTCGTTTGGATCATTGTATTTTTTCTCCATTATTTGACTATATTCATATTCTATTAACTTTATATAATTTAGACGTATAAAGACAAAAAACAATATAACAATTTATACTTATAAATGAATAAATTACAATTATATTATTATCTTTAATTCGAAATAATTATTGAATTAAAAGTTATATAATATCTAATTTATAAGATTTGAAATAGCCAAATAAACAATAACACTACATACTATTCTAAAAAATACTATTCTGCGTTAAAATTACCTACAAAAAAATTTACGTATAAGAGTAAACAGGAGTCAAAATGACTCCGTGATTGCAGAAAAACAAGCAATTTGTCCTCTTTAGAATCTGAATGTGAAACTGATAGAAGTGTAGAAGGCTCATTCAAGGGTGGGAGATAGCATAGCTGAGATGTGTAAGTTCTGTGTTTTACAGACACCGTGCATTCGTAGTTAAAAAAAAAAATGGGAGTCATTTTGACTCCAGGTTAGCTTTCTAGGGTTAAACAATCATAAAATTTAGTCTATTAAAATATGAATCTCCAAATTTCGTCAATTGGGCCCAGTAGTCAATAGGCTTAACACGTCTGCACAGACGACTGACGACACACAGCATTTTTTTAAAAACCACTTTTCTTGGACTCAGGGGACCTCAAAACGTGTAAATCCATCTAAATCTCAAAATCGAATTTGCACTCCACCACAATGCTTTCTTCTAAAAGTAAAAAAGAATATTAAATAAACGCTATGAAAACTATAGAACTCGTTGTCCTACAGTTTTCTGTATAATATTTAGTCTCACTCATGATAAAACAACTTAAAATAGCGCAATAAAACTACCCCAGGTGTCTCAATGTCTTGGGGAGACAAACACACAAACCTTTGAGACTTTTGTTGGGCAGACTATATTGTTTAGAACCAAGGACGGTGAACTTTTGGGCCTCAAGAAAATGTTATCTAAACTTTATGTTTACGAGGTTGCTGAATCCGAATCTGAAGTCAAAATTTCTCCTATACGTACAGTTTTGCCAGAAAATGCGCCTAAAGTTGGTAAAAATTGTGTTTTTGGGGGTTTTCGACCCAATTTTTCGCCCAAAATAATATCGTAAAAAAAATTGGGCGTTTAAATATCTTCAAAACATGAAGAACACTACTCTAAAGTCAAAAAATCTGCTGTCATACAGCATTTGTTATACCTACTAATCTAACAAATTTTAACTTTGTCTCAATGTTTTTTATAATAAATTTAAATTTAATAGTTTTTAGGTATTTGCAAGAGGTATGGATTATAATGATGAACAGAGAAAGATCTTTTAGAAATATCAGTTGGATCGGGGCAGTCGATACACCTGGCAACTGTCCTTTTTCTATCTTGCTTCTTGTGTACGCCAACTCCAGTACTTGTCAAAGTTCTGCTTCCGGGAGCAACTGTTACGCTCCAAACACTGGAGTTTTTGGCATCCTTGATAGTTGAATGTTCGCTCGCCACGCTTCCGTCCATTGTTGTGGTCATAGCGCCGTACAATCTGCTAATCAACTTAGGCGCATTTTTAACAATAGCATCAATCTTCTTGTATTCCGATGATGCTGTGTGACGATAAACTGGAAACTTTTTAGGTGGTTTTACCGGAGTTCCACACCCGCCGAATTGACCTTTCATGTGATCGACACCGCTTCTATCGTGGACATGTCGATAAACACTCACGTATCGTTTTCGATCCATTTTATTTTCTTTTCTTAAATTAAAATAAAAAAATCAAATTGTCGAATTAACTTCTTGAGTTCCAAAGCAAAAATATATATTTTTTTTGACTCACGTCAAAATAATAAATCAAGTCAATAAATAATTTTGACAACTGTAAACTGTTTTCTTACTGTATAATTATAGCCTCGTCCAGATTGACGTACTGAATCGTCTGAGGTGTTGACATGACACTGGGCATGCGCATCTCACACTGGGCATGCGCATCTCATACTGGGCATGCGCATCTCATACTGGGCATGCGTACCTTACACTGGGCATGCGCAGGGACCAATGCTCTAACAATTCCTCTGTTCGTGCTTGCCGTTCTGGACGAGGCTTAAATAAATTGATATATTTGACTGTTACATTTAAAGAGAACCGGAAAACTTAAAATATAAATAAAAAGAAAAATAGCAACGAGTAAATTATAATCATTCCTGACACCACAAGAACTAAGTCCACTAAAGTAAACATTTTTCTTTCAAAACCGAATAATTTGTAGTTTTCTTAAAAACAAATTAAATTAATTAACATTTTTTTTCATATTTATTTTAATTATTTACTAAAAAAAAAAAAAAAAAAACCTAATGGCTTCATAGAAACTGAGACGTCATTCTCATTGCCCAGGAGAAAGTGTGCTAAAAAGCGTGGCTAACATCAAGCTAGAAGTAAATCTTGTGGTGCCATTTAAGAATATGTGGTCTGGAGGACATATCTTGTCTATAGGCATTTGAACCCCCCCCCCCCCAGTGGCGCACCCAGGGGGGGGGGGGACGTTCCCCCCCCCCCCAAAGCAAGACCTAAAATTTAAGTATACAATTCCGCCGCACGTGTTAGTAATAGTGTTGTGATAGTCAATAAATAAATAAGTAATTATATACCTAGTTAGCCCGACATTTTTTTTTGGGGGGTTTAAAAAGACGTGCCCCCCCCCCTCCCTCAAAGCCAATGACGTAAAATTTAAGTATGCAATTTCGCAGCACATGTTAAAGTAATAGTGAAAAAAATAAATAAATAAGTAATTATATACCTAGTTTAGCCCGGCATATTTTTTTGGCGTTTAAAAAGACGTGCCCCCCCCCCCCCTCCTCCAAAGCCATAGACTTAAAATTTAAGTATGCAAATAAGTATGTATTTTAAATAAGTCAGTATCACTTAATAAATAAGTAATAATCTACCTAGTTTCGCCCGACATATATTTTTTTGTGTGTTTAAAAAGAAGATGAATAAAAAGAATAGAAGTAAGTTAAGTTATCAACCCGTTTAGGTTAAGGATCTATAATAGGGAGGGAGCTTATAGCTCCCTATAATAGGGTAAAAAAGTGTCGTCTATTGAACTTGGAAAAATCTGCATAAAATTACGACTGTGCATGGTCAGAACTTTTTAGTGGGACGAATTTTTTTTCCGACTATTATCCATTGTTTATTTTGAATGAAAGGTTACAATATAACATTTTTAAATCAAGTTTTTAATTAAATTTTTCTTGTTTTAAGGGATTTTATTTTAATCTAAAGTTTTACTTTAATATGTTAATTAAATTTAATTAAAATAGTTAGTAGCAGTCATTAGAATAGTTTTTAATTATCGAATAATTAATATTAATGAATTTGGAAACGGGTTCAATTGTAGAATAAGATTTTAAAAATTGCAGATACGCAACCTTTCGCAAGGAAGACTATTTTTTGTACTTATTGACTGGACTATTATATACCCTACTATGTTTATTTTTAACCTAATACAATCAGCTAATTTCTGTTAAACTCAAAACATTTGGCGTACTTTTTTTTCTTTTTTTTTTTGTTAATTCATAACTAAAAAAATTTTAAAATGTACCAATTTATTTTTCTGGCTACTAAAATAAAACATTAATCTATTAACTTTTAATAATAAAATATTATTAGTATGTATATAATTTTGTTTAAATAAAATACCCCGGTCTTCATGTCCCGTTCATAAAAAACTTAAATTTATTTGTATATAATAACATTTTAGATGCTCTTAGAATAGGCTAAAAAGACGTTTTCAAGTAACGTAAACTATAAAAATTTTCCCGGGGGAGGACCCCCGGACCCCCCTAAAAGAGAGCCCAGCCCCCCTTCAAAATTGGCTGGATCCGCCCTTGATATAAAGTAATTAAGAACAAAGAAAACCAGACTGGTTAATTGTCTGCGATTATGCTAAGCCCACATTACATCCCCCCCCCCCTTATTTTTTTTAATCTGTGCCCCTCCCAAAAAAAAATCCTGGGTGCGCCACTGCCCACCCCCCCCCCCCCCCCCCCACCAAAAAAAACCGGTGGAGAACGGCCATATCTTGCAAACTATGGTGGACAATTTTATTTTCATGATCCTGACTACGAAATTTTTATTTTTTCACTTGATTGGTAACCACTTTGATTTGGAGTAATATTTGAATATCTAAGCTATCAAGTGACAAACTAACAACTTGATTTTCAGTCTACTGACTAATTTTGTACTCAGGATCATGAATATCTCATTGTCCACCATAATGGGCAAGACATGGCCGCTGTCCACTGGTTTGACAAAGTCTGTTGGTTATTTCAAATTGGAGTAATATTCGAATATCTAAGCTATCAAGTGACAAACTAACATCTTGATTTTCAGTCCACTGACTAATTTTGTACTCAGGATCATGAATATCACATTGTTTACTATAATGGGCAGGATATAGCCGCTGTCCACTGGTTTGGTTATTCCAAATGCCTATTGCCAAGCTATATCCTGCAAACGAACTTAGCCGACCACATATTCTTAAAAGGCACCATAAGATTTACTTATACACAAACATCTAGCTTGATGTTAGTTAAACACTTTTTTGCACCTTATCCCCTGGTCTCGGACTAGTAGAGACATGTTAACTTATATCATCTATGTAATTCTTAAATAAACAAATAGTTTTCAGACTTGATAATGAGGTTGAAAGGTCCCCAATTACATAGCTTGTTGAAATTGTTTACTCTTAAATAGAAATAAAGCTTTATCTATTTCTTTAGGATTATGACTGAGGGTTCTAACTCTGTAGTTAATAAATAAATAGTTATAAATTTTGTACAAATCTTATATATATATATATATATATATATATATATATATATATATATATATATATATATATATATATATATATATATATATATATATTAAGGGTTGAATACTTACAGTCGGCCTTCCTGTGGCCGCAGTCTACAGCCCAGTGGTAGTTGCAGTGGTTGTGTACATTACCCTTGCCGTCATATAGAAGACCGTTCTCACACTGTTCCAAGGAGAGAGTACCGTTCACACAGAGGAAAAAGTGATCGCAGGCTTCAGGGTGTTCGTAAGTTTGAACTCCGAACGGTTCATGGCATCCTGGGCCGTCAAAAACTGGCAGAGCAGCTCCTAAAAACAACAAAGCATAAATTCATTTAGAATCTAAACATATAATAATTAATATAAAAATGCAATTTTTCAAAACTGGTCTTATTTTCAACTTTTTTTTTTTTTGGTTTCTGTATTCTTCACTTTAGTTGTATCTATGTGCAAAATTTGGGGAAGATTGAATCACAGGAAGTGGTTCAAAATTGGGATAATAGGTGTGCGATGAAACTTAAAAAACAAATAAATTGGAAGCATTTTTTTTTTTTTTGGTTTCTGTATTCTTCACCGTAGTTGTGTTGCTATGTGCAAAATTTGGGGAAGATTGAATCACGGGAAGTGGTTCAAAATTGGGGAAACGGAAATGTGCGATGAAACTTACAAAGCAAAGTAATATAAGACCAGTAAGAAATGATTAAATGAATATAAAATTTCCAATTATACATTTTAAGTACACGCAAAGGGACCGAAGGGAATTTAATAAATCTAACCGTCCAATTTGTTTGAATAGGTACAAAAATAACGAATATAATATATGTGTACTCTAAACGTCTTCTCCTTTCATGTAACACCTCACTGAGACAAACCTATTGAGTATCTTTTATTTATTCATTTATTTGTATCTATAGATTGTGTGATCCCTTAATTTACTGTGTAAACTCTTATTTCAGTATATTGTGCAGTTAAAACTTTAATGATTAGTATTTTAACATTTCAATTATTTATTTGTTAAGTTAAAAATTATCGACATTATAAACATTTTTTTTTTTGAAAAATTATGAAGTAAATTGAAAAAGAACAGGTTGGTTTTTTGTCTCCTGAAAAATTGTATATACGATCTTACAGTGACACTGTCATAATATATTGTAAAGAAGGATGGAGACCTTAGGATGCCAAGAAATTTCATATGATATTTCACTGCAACACCAAAATAATAAATTGTAAAGGAGGATAGAGACCTTACGATGTCAGGTAATATTATTATGATGTCTCGCTGCAACACCATTATAATATATTGTGAAGAAGGAAGGAGACCTTAGGGTACCAAGTGATTTTATATGCTATCTAACTGCAACACCATCATAATATATTGTTAAGGACGAAGGAGGCCTTAGGATGCTATGTAATTTCATATGGTATCTCACTGTGACGTCATTATTATATGTTGTAAAGGAGAACTTTAGGATGACAAGTTATTTTTTTATGATGCCTCACTGCAACACCATCATAATTTATAATTGTAAAGGAGGAAGGAGACCTTAGGATGACAAGTAATTTCATATGATGTCTCATTGTGACACCATCATAATAATATATTGTAAAGGAGGAAGGAGACCTTAGGATGTCAAGTAATTTCATTTGATGTCTCACTGTGACACCATCATAATAATATATTGTAAAGGAGGAAGGAGACCTTAGGATGACAAGTAATTTTCATATGACGTCTCACTGTGACACCATCATAATAATATATTGTAAAGGAGGAAGGAGACTTTAGGATAACAAGTTATTTCATATATATATGACGTCTCACTGTGACACCATCATAATAATATATTGTAAAGGAGGTAGGAGACCTTAGGATGACAAGTAATTGTCATTTGACGTCTCACTGTGACACCATCATAATAATATATTGTAAAGGAGGAAGGAGACTTTAGGATGACAAGTAATTTCATATATATATGACGTCTCACTGTGACACCATCATAATAATATATTGTAAAGGAGGTAGGAGACCTTAGGATGACAAGTAATTTTCATATGACGTCTCACTGTGACACCATCATAATAATATATTGTAAAGGAGGAAGGAGACTTTAGGATAACAAGTTATTTCATATATATATGACGTCTCACTGTGACACCATTATAATAATATATTGTAAAGGAGGTAGGAGACCTTAGGATGACAAGTAATTTTCATATGACGTCTCACTGTGACACCATCATAATAATATATTGTAAAGGAGGAAGGAGACCTTAGGATGACAAGTATTTTTCATATGACGTCTCACTGTGACACCATCATAATAATATATTGTAAAGGAGGAAGGAGACCTTAGGATGACAAGTAATTTCATATGATGTCTCACTGTGACACGATCATAATAATATATTGTAAAGGAGGAAGGAGACCTTGGGATGACAAGTAATTTCATGTGATGTCTCACGGTGACACGATCATAATAATATATTGTAAAGGAGGAAGGAGACCTTAGGATGACAAGTAATTTCATATGATGTCTCACTGTGACACCATCATAATAATATATTGTAAAGTAGGAAGGAGACCTTAGGATGTCAAGTAATTTATACTTTCCTTGCATCCAATTTTTTTTTTTTTTGTTTTCTTTTTTTTTAAATATAATTAATTATAAAATATCTACTTATATATACATAAATTAGTGATCGGGTAACGAAGACAAAGGATAATAAGAAACGAAATGGATATAAAGACGTTTCAATTTATATGTTTTGTTATCAAGCCGTTATAAAATTATAAATAAAAATAAAATGATAGGCGGGCGTGTAGATGGGGTGAGGGACGCTTGTGTTGGGAGTTGTCAGGGTCGCCGGGTCTTGAGGTGAACGGTTCTGTTTTCATATGACGGGGAACCGAGTAGAGACTGCGCGTCAAGCAAGTTAGGCCCCGTGGCGTGTAATGTACTGCAAGGGAGCACAGCTTGACGCGAGCCAGACCACCAACTCCCGCTTATTATATTACAACACTTATCCTTCACTTTTACTTTTAACCACTACCTTGTCTCTCCCTTTTTAACGAATATAGCTTAAATAATAACTGTAAAATATATAGTCTACTTGTGGTTTTAAACAGCTGTCTTATTTATTCATTCATTCATCATTTATTTCTGTTAAATTATCAATTAAATTTAAGGAAGACAATTGTATTAATTACAAATAACTATATTTCCTTATTGTTTAATTCATTAGTAGAATTTTAAAATACTAAAGATACTATGAAAGTATGACCCAAGGTGTTAGCAATATTTCAATGACATACATAGTTAGCGTTACTAAACGATTATTGTTACTTGTAATAACTTATAACTTATGACTAGTATCCGTTGAATAAAGATTGTATAGCAACGTGACTTAAGCGTTTTAAACTCGTTGCTTATTTGACACACTCGCTTTAAAGACAGCTTAAATATCACAGAGTTTTCGCTACATCAGTTTAATCTGAGAATAAATTCTAAGGAGTTATTTTCATCTATAATAAAGAATAAACGAAAGAGAGTGTCAATTAGTGTGGCACATTGCTTCCTCGCCTCCCATCACGTACTTTATTGATTTTATTCTTCTACAAGCCATTATTGCCTATTTTATTTAATTGTTTCCCCCGTTTTGTTAATCTGTCAAAATTGTTTTATTTTTTTACATGAATTAAAGTATCAATTTAGAAAATATTAAAGAGCGCAGACGGTTCAAATTAATCTGGGGCTACCTGCGGGTTACTTTCGATAAACTATATAGTTCCACTCAAATCAGTTAAGTACTTTCGAAGCTATAGGTGTAAGTAAATGTATGTTTGTGCGCATGTGGAAGAGAAAAAAGTGGACGCAGAAGGTTAAAACTTATATGGAACCAACAATGGGCTAATTATGACCTACAATCCAAATTTCATTAAAATCGGACTTGCAGTTTTTAAGGTATACAGTTTTTAAAATATGACACACCGACAGACAAACACGGAACCAAAAATGTTCCCTGGTATCTGATACGGATTTCTGTCTTGGAATTTTTGAAATCGAAGACATAAGATATTTTCGTTCTTCAGAACGATCACATAGCTTCCGTTACCTTCGGTAAGCTAGGAAGAAAAACGAAAAATAAAAGAAGTATCCAATTCAGTTTTTTTATTCATAGATGTTTGGTTTCTCCCTCCCACTTGTATTATTTATTATTATTTTACTTTTACTTATATAAAGAAAAAGTATTGTTTTCACCCGTAAAACCACGAAACCGAGAATTCAACAGAATTATGGATTTTGGGTTTTTTTTAACCCGAAACTGGTGAGATTGGGTGTCAGATACCCATGCAATACTTTCTTGATAAATTATCACTAGAGGGTTATGGTGGGGCCTGTGTCCTTTCATGTACCTTCAAATCAGTTTATTTTCTGTTGGTTTGAAGATCTTAGGTTGCGCTAAACGTGAGTTATTTTGTTTTTTGGGCTATTTTCAGAAATTCAGGGTATTCCTAACCCAACCTCACCAGTTAAGTAACTCATTTTTAACTATGTAATTTGTATAGTAAAAAATGTTTTTATAAAATAACAATTTAATTTTTAATATTTTTACTAGTATTAACATTAAATTTCATAAATATAATAATATTTCCTCAAAATTTTAATTAAAATATTCAAATTTTTTTAATTAAACTATACACAAAATTTGTATCGTACTTTTATTATATTTTTTTTTACTTTTCTTATTTGATGGCCCCTTTTAGTTTTTATGTTTAAGGAATTGTTTTATATTATAAATAAAAGTTACTTTTAATACTATATGCAACTATTTGTTATTTATCCCAACTAGTAAATTGGCTGAGAGGGGGAAAAGTTCTGGGTATCTGTAACCCAACCTCACCAGTTAAGTAACATAAAAAGCACCTCACCAGTTACGGGTTAAGACCATTTAAATGGTTTTTAGCTGGATGTCTGTCTGTCTGTGTCACGCATAAATCCCACAGTGTTTAAACTAGATGGTTGAAACTTAGTAAAAAAAAAAAATTAGTCCGACACAACTCTAGACAAACTTTCTCATATACTACGAGTTCATAATTACTTAGCCCAATGTTGTCTATTTATTAGTTTTCGAGTTTTCTTATAGATATATTTAATTGTTCAATAATAATTAAATGCATCATGTATATTTAATAAAAATTTAACATGAAAGTAACTTCACCTCGGCGGAGAATCGAACCCAGCCTCTCTCCGTCCACGTTTAAACCTTTTCTCTTAGGAACTAGACTTTTTCCGGGGATCGTTAGATTTGTATTTAAATGGACTACATTTTAATTTTTTTTAATCAAAATCGTCGGAACCGTTTTCGAGATTTTTTTTTTTTAAGTATTTCAGAGTTTTTGGGGGATGGTCCCCCAAATTTGGAGCTAAAATTAATTTCTCGCACAACTATTTTATTTAGTTACGGTTATTAACACTCTTAGATTAACATTGTTAATTTAATAGTTATTTACGCACCAAGGGAGTAAAGTTAGGCATAATTCCCTGAGCAATGAAGTTGATACCTAAGGCGAAAGCCGAAGGAATCATGAATTTAATTCCCGAGGTGAAGCTGAGGGAATTAAGTATTGCTCTGGGAATTATGAATTTTTGCTCTCGTGGTGCGTACAAGATTATACCTTCAGAAGAGAGAAAAAAATACATATTTATACGACAAGATATTCCTTATTTATCTATTTTACGTAACTAAATAGTTAATAATAGTTAGTAACTTAATAGTTTCAAATTTAAAAGAAGAACTAATTAATTAAACTAAAAACAACACAATTAATAGAACATATACTCAAAACACGCAGCGTTTTAAAACAAAACAAAGAAATTTTTAAAAACAGTTGATTGCGAGTAATGTTTGTAATAAACAGTGTTGCTAACTTAAATCTTCGTAAAATCCATTTAAACGCAGTTCTTTTACTAGAATTAAGTTGGCTGCACTGAATATACAGGGAGTTATGCCATAATTCCCTGCTATAACTCCCTGTGGCTCGGCCAGGCAGTTAAATAACACTTAATACCCTAAAAACCAGGCAGTTAAGTTAACTTCTTCTCCCGCCTGGAGGTAAACCGTATTAAGACGTTTAATTAGATACAAAGTGTGTCGTTCAATTATATTTATCAATTAAATTGAACCGTCTAAATACAGCTCAATGCTTCGTAGCTCAGAAGTAAGAGAATACGTTCAATTGAACTGATTCGTGGTTTAAGCGTTCTTATTGCTTAACGGTTCTTCTCCTTATTGCATTAATATTAATATAAATGAGTTAAATTAAACTTAATTTAAGAGAACACCCTATTTGCAATAATTATATGTAGTTATGATAGACGGTGAGGTGTAAGAAGACACTAAACTCAGAAATGTTCTCTGGTTTATGAATTCCAAGAATTGAATTGTTATAATTAATGTATTGATGATTTGTTTAGAATAAATTGACTGAAGATGACTCTTCTATGAGTCGAAACGTCTCACTAATGAAATAACTTCTGAGTTTAGAATATTCTTACACCTCACCGTCCATCATAACTACATATAATTAATATTAATATTAAATCTATAAATGTAAACATAGATTGCCAATTTATTCAGCTTCGTTTGTAGTTTATTCAGAGAAACTACAAACGAAGCTGAATAAATTGGCAATCTATGTCTAGACATTTATAGATTTAATATTAATGTTAATGCAATAAGGTGAAGAACCGTTAAGCAATAAGAACGCTTAAACCACGAATCAGTTCAATTTTCTTTAGTATAGACTCGCAAAATGTGAAAATCTATTAATATTTTCGAATTAACACTGTACACAAAAGCGATAATACATTAACAGACATATTACAGAAATTATTATGATTTAACTTGTAATTTATTTTACTCATTAAATAATTTAATTAATTTCGTTTTATAATAATTGTATACTAAAAAGATTGTTGATCGTTTGACCCACTAAAAGCAAGAGTTGAGAATAAAAGAGGCAACAGTGTACACAAAACAGAGAGGTTATGTTGTAATATATCCCTGGGAAAACAGTTTTATAACCTCTTCCTCTACCGTATTCTCATCTCTAAACGCTCTCAGATTAGAATCATCTGCATTATCTTTTCTTACTTCATAGTCTCTCACTATATATAGCTATAAAATGTATTAATATACATCGAGTATCATTATTACATTATAATAGTTGGGAAAAAATACATTAATAAAATCAATAAAAATATAACTTTCTGACTCCTGTTTGAATGGGTTTACTATAAGTACAAGAAGATAGGTTACAGCATTCCTTATTATTTAAACTAAAACCCCTCTTATCAGCCTAATCTAAAGATAATGAAAAATGGAGGGTTTTCAATTATAACCATTATTATTATATTATCAATAGTGATAGTTTCATTACAAGATCGTGTCATGCATTTCCCGGGTGATCGTCCATATAATGATTTTCTGAACTTATTGAAGGTAATGGAAGCTGTGAGATCGTTCTAAAGATGAAGAGTTATTCATGCACCTAGGGAGTAAAGTAAGCCATTATTCCCTGAGCGAAAAAAGGTTCATGAGTGAGGTGAAGCCTAAGGAACCATGGTCCCTAAATCCCGAGGCGAAGCCGAGGGAATAACTCTAATTTGCACCCGAGGCACAGTCGAGAGAGATAATTATCGCGAGGGGAATAATGGCACTTTACTCACGAGGTACATACAATATTTTATCTCCAGTAGGAAGAAAATACACATTTTCGTCCATTGCACAGTTTTTATTAATTATTTTAATAATTATTAGCACTTTTAATAGCAGATATAAGAGATTCAATATAAAAAACAAATAAGAATTGGAATTAAACTCAAATAGAAGGTTATTTAGATGCAGGTTATAAACAAAGATAAACATGGTCGAAAAAGCAAGTGTCGCCAACCTGATTTCAACAACTTCATTACATTAGCCATACATTTTCTAATATTTATAAAATAATTAAGTTGCAATCTTTACTTTTTTGCCCTACTTTACTTTTTCGCCCTACTTTTACTTTTTCTCCCTACTTTTTGAGCTCAGGGATGAAAAGACTTACTTTAGTCCCTCTAAACTAATTCAAAATAACTCAATTAATTCATAACTTTTTCTCCCTACTGTAGATAAAATATTTTATGTGTCCTATTTTAAAAATTCCAAGACAGAAATCAGTTTCAGACATCAGGGAAAATGATTGGTCCCGTGTCTGTCTGTCAGTCTATCAGTCTGTCTGTCACTCAATTTTGCAAGCCAACCTATCTTAAAAACTGCTTGTCCGATTTTAGTGAAATTTAGTTAGTAGGTATTACTTAGCCCATTGTTGGTCCCATATAAGTTTCAACCTTCTGCGCTCATTTGTTTCTTTTCCACATATACATTAATTTACTCATATATCTTTAGACCTATCTGATTTTTATTAAATTTGCATGGTCTAAAGTAGCCCCAAGATTGTCCCTGATTAATTTCAAGCATCAGCGCTCTTTAAATTTTGATAAATTGATACTTTAATTCACATCGCGTCCATTCGTCCCCTTATACGTGTAAATTCCAAAAAATAGTCTTCTAATTAGAGTGGCACATAGCTTCCTCGCGTCCAATTTTGTATAAATTAATTATTATATTCCCGCCCGTTATTTAAACCTGTCAAAATTGTTTTTACTTTTCACATGAATTAAAGTCTTAATTTAGCAAAATTTAAAGAGTGTAGATGGTTGAAATTAATCTTGGGCTACCTGCGGGCTAAATTCGACGAACCATCAAAATTTTATAAAAAATCAGTTGAGTACTTTTGAAGATATAAGTGTAAATAAATGTATGTTTGTGCGCATGTGGAAGAGAAACAAATGAGCGCAGAAGGTTGAAACTTATATGGGACCAACAATGGGATAATTATGACCTACCACACGAATTTCAATAAAATCAAACGAGTCTTTTTTAAGATATGTTGGTTCGCAAAAATTGAGCAACAAACAGACAGACAGACACGGAACCAAAAATGTTCCCTGATGTCTGAAACAGATTTATGTCTTGGAATTTTTTAAATCGGAGACATAAAACTTTTTTGTTCTTCAGAACGATCACATATCATCCGCTACCTTGGGTAAACTTGGAAGTAAAATTTTAATTTTCGATGAAAAGTAATTTTTCATAAAATCTCCTTTTATGATCAATAAAATCTTAAAATCTTAAATTATGATTTATTGTATTACTTTGTGTTCAAAATGTACCCTGTACCCAAAAAGTACAATTTTCAAAAATCTTACAGAAGGAAACAAGACCAAACTTCGACTATCCAAGAATGGTCTACATTCAAGAATACACAATTTTCGCGCCATTACAATACTTCCTCTTTATATGAAATAGTATAAAAAGGACAAAAGCCCTACACTAACGCTGAAAAATAATATTTAGTCAATAAACATAATAAACCAAAATTTTTAATACCATATTAATAAATAATCCTTTTCCTTATTATTCTCCCAGGAGGACGAAAATAGGTCGTATAAAAGACTAAAATTATTAAAGTATTCGAAATAGGGCGCGAGGAAGCTATGTGCCACACTAATTGGCTCACTATTCTTTTAGTGAAAAACACCGGCATATTGGTACTCGAAATATTTAATAATGACAACCGGAAAAAAGTCGCTCTTGAAACGCCGAGAAGGAAAACTGAATGTCAGTTCTCTGTAAATAGATGTATTTCTAAAAAGGTCAAGTCATTGCAGCGATAATGATAAACAATTATTCACTCATAGTCGATCTCAAGAGGTGAAAGCATTGCGGAGTTCATAAGAGGGTATTATTTGTTCGAATCTCTGTGATGAAGTACATTTTTATTTACATTCCTCCCTTCATAATATATACATATTAATATTAGTGGTTTCTCGTGCTAGGTTGTCATTTACAATAATATCATAAGACATTATTTCTTGTTTTAAATTAATAAGTAAGAAGTTACATGCAGGTTTCTGTAAATATACATTTTGTACTTATAACTTTCCTGTAAATTACAGTAATCAAATGGTTAGATTAAATCACTTTTATGGCCAGGTAATAAGTCTGAAGAATCTAATAACACGTGTATTTTGCTTTAACGACAGGATTAAGGCCGGGTTCACAAACAGAGATTTGCCACTAATCTAGAAACTAATTGTAATTTATTTAATCCAATCTAATACAATTGGATAACTGACTAGGTATAGACGTCTTTGAGACCTTCACCTAGTCCTTCACTTACTTTGAATATACTTCATTATAGATCCTGACATATCGCTTCCAAAGAAGTTATTGGTTTTTTTACTGTCTTCACTTTCTCATATAAAGAGAAATATTTGATGGCCCGATAATTCGTTATTGATGGATTTACACATTCTGAGTCAAAAAATGTGTGAACCAAAAACTGAAACAAAAACGAAAAAACAAGAACGTCTGTCGTCTGTCTGTACAGACGCCTGGAGCCTAAACTACTGGGCCGATTTTGACGAAATTTGGAATACATGTTATGAACAATCAAACCCCGAAATGAAATTAAGATATAATTTTAGGTCCGAATTTTGGGGCACTACCTTTCCCCTCCCAAAAAGTCTGAAAAAATGTAAAAAAAAAAAAATTATTTCTCGACAACTGTTCCGATAATTTTGATTAAAATATTCTAAAGTGAAGTCCATATAAATTCAAGTCTAACGATATAAGCCATTTTCCTATGCATAATCTAGTTCCTGAGAAAATAGCTTTAACCGCGGACGTTGAGTGGCTCGATTACCCGTCGAGAAGTTATTTTTATGATATATTTTTATAAAATGTTTAATAATACTTAAATTTACCTACGAAAACTAATATATTGAAAACACTAGGCTAACACTGGGGTAATAATGAACTCGTATATGAGAAAGTTTGTCTGAGTTATCTCAGATGGTTTTTTTCTTCCGGGGGGTTTTACACGCACGAACGCAAAGATAACTTAAGTGTCCACTGAACAAAACCATGGGTAAATAACCAATGACTTCATATTTATGTGACGCCTTTGGTTTATAACCATGTTCCAATTGGTCTTTAATCATGTTTCATGGTTGAATATTTAAATCATTCTAGAGTGGCGATCATTGTTGGCCGAAACCTGGTGGTGCTTCTCTTTCGAGCAGCTACTCATTTGTTTAATGCTGGGTGAACATTAAGCAACGGGCCCGGTCTGGCAATTGAACCCAGGGCTGTGTGGTCAGGCAGACACCCATCCAATTTCTGACCAAGCCTGATGCTGCTTAACTGGAGTGGTTGTGGATGTCACTCACTAATCATTCCCTACAACTGGCTACCCAGGCCCGAAGTTAATTTTGTTATCAACTCTACCATAAATATGAACACCCTTGAAAATTTCCTTCTGCGTAAGGAGCTGATCAACTGGTCATAATCTCATCGAGACGATGTCACTACTAGTAGGCTTAGAACATAATAACTTTACTAAGCCAAGCACTAGAGAGGCGCTATAGCTAATTATCAACTTAGGTATCTGGTACGATCTGCCACAATTATTTTCTATCAAGTGCTTTCATCCTCTACGATCATAACTATCAAGTTATCTTTAACTTTGTCTTGGTAAATTAAGTTCTCTTTAGCTTGTCTTATCTTAACATTGTCCATGGTCATCTTCCTTTTCTTCTATCTCATCAATTTTCTTGTCTTTTGTATTTTACCAACCTTGCCCAAGCTATCGTTGTAAATAACATAGTCGTCTTACCCTCTGAATTTAAAACCAAGCATTGTTCTTTACACTTATCAGTTGTGCTAACGCAACACCCATATGCTCTTAATAAAAGAAAGCAATAGTCTGCCAATAAATTCAAGACAGAAATCCGTTACAGACATAAGGGAACATTTTTGGTTCAATGTCTGTCTGTTGGTTTGCTTGTCGGTCTGTCGTTCAATTTTTGCGAACCAACATATCTTAAAAAACTATGCAGGTCAAATTTTAATGAAATTTGGGTGGTAGGTTATAATTAGCCCATTGTTGGTCCCGTATAAGTTTTAACCTTCTGCGCCTATTTGCTTATCTTCCACATGCGCACAAACATACATTTATTAACACCTATAGCTTTATAAGTACATATCTGCTTTGAATGAAACATTTATAGTCTATCAAAAGTAACCTGAGATAGCCCCAGATTAATTTGAACCGTCTACGCTCTTGTACTTTTGCTAAATTGATACTTAAATTCGTGTAAAAAATCAAAACAATTTTGACAGATTAAAAAAATAACGGGGGAAACAATTAAACCATTTTAGTCCCCAGGCCACCATAAGAAGTGAGTCGCTGATTGATAAAGTTTTCTTACCTTATACAATCGCTTATTTATGCCATGTCCACCGATGAATTGGGTATATGGCAACTGGGCGCTGGGCCATTTCCTTTTTGTTGACATGCCAAACATGCCCTTCTGCGGGAACATTGAAAAGAGATAGATAAAGTTTTGATTTTCAAAGGATCGTTTAATTAAATTATTTAAAAAAAACAGTAGTACACGTGGTCACCGATACGAGTGGGTCGTTCACATTTCAACGTCCTCGCCGAGCGATATGTTTGGGGCGGTGGACACCCCAAACGGCCCACTCGTATCGGTGACCACGTGTACCACTGTTTTTTAAATAATTTAATTAAACGATCCTATGAAAATCAAAACTTTATCTATCTCTTTTCAATGTTCCCGCAGAAGGGCATGTTTGGCATGTCAACAAAAAGGAAATGGCCCAGCGCCCAGTTGCCATATACCCAATTCATCGGTGGACACGGCATACATAAGCGATTCCATAAGGTAAGAAAACTTTATTAATCAACGACTCACTTCTTATGGTGGCCTGTGGACTATTTAGATAATATAGGATTGTAAATGCATAAAATCAAATACAGTACGTGAATAGGATGCGAGGAAGCTATGTGCCACTCCAATTGGCAGTATATTTTATTTAAAAACAGTTCAATGTTAAGTAAGCTGTGCCGTTCTTGTAGTGAATCATAGGCGAATCCAGTCCATGGAGTAGTTTGAGAATTGAGTGAGTCAGTCGGTCAGTGTTGCTTAGTTATTGAGTAGGGTGGCGTAGCCAGTGGCCGATATACTCTAACCGGGTCATGATCTGCCTCCTGGCCCCACATCACGTAATTACCTCGCCGACTATTATAGACCGAATGTGTTTTTTTTAAAAAAAACCAACCCCCTTCTTAAGATTCAAAAAAACTTGCTACACTGTACTGCAGCTAAAAGCTATTCACATCGGCAAAGAGTTTCGTAAAAAAAATTCTTTCAACTCATTCCAGACACAACTTTCGATTCCCCGACAACGAACTTATCCTGTTATATGATCATTTTTCCATTCATAAAGAAAAAAAAAATTCAATAGAAAAATAATACATATTTTTCCTTCTTTAACAAGGGAGGCACGCTTCTATTATAACTACCTCCAAAAGGAAGTAATCTATTTTTTAAAAATTAATTCTCTATTTGTTTCCCTCCAAAAAAAAAAAAAGAAGAATTTATGGCCTTTTTATAACTTAAAATAAACCATTGCAGATAAATAAGTACATTGCGTTATTGTTAGAACCCAATACGAAAATTTATAACAGTATATCCGTGCACAAGACACGCCTTTCTCAATTGTATTTACAATTACTTTATTATGCAGAATAGAATAATGCAAAGTAATTTCATAATAAATTTATTGTTATAACCTGAATTATAACAAACAAAACTTAGTTCAGACTACTTTTAACTTTGATTGATAAATAAATATATATTTGTATATTTTAATTTTATATAATATAATATTATATATCGTAAGAAAAAGCCTTCTGAGCGCTTTAAATTAATCCTTAATACATTGTTCTTTGCAGCTACAGCAAAATGCTGAAGAAGTGGCAGTAAATTATTAATAGAAATTACAGCACCTTTAAAGTTGGGGGTCAATCGAAAATTGTAACCTAATTCTTATTGATGTCAGATTTACTAATATTAATTTTTACGGTAACTTCATGCACTACAAAATTGCGAAACTATTCCACTTTAAGTAATTGCTTTCAACTTAGGGATCCAATTTAAACTGACTAAGCTATAGCAGCATTTTAAATATAAATTTTGGATCAAATAAGAATTGAGAATAATGTGGATCTTTCTAAGAAAATAATTTTAATTGTTTATCAACTGACGTTTCGGAATAATATATGATCTTCTTCAAGATATAAATAAGTAATCATTGAATTCTATATTGTTTGCATGGATATGCTTTGGTGGTCACACAAAATTTTCCGCCACGCAAACTGCAACACGAAAAATGAGGCTCTGGCTGCATTTTTTTAAAAAAAATATAGTACAAGGGAGTAAGGAGCTATCAGGTAGTACGGTTTTCATTTTGTAGTACTAAATTTCACTAAAAGAAGCGCTGAAGTAAATATTTTTTTTATTTTTTTATAAACAATTATATGTGAGCTTCTAGTGCACCAAAACTGATTTTCTTCTATTGCGGAAAATTACTGGCTTTCGAAACTAGGCAACCTTATTAGACAGGGTGAAGGTTGGCTAGAGTGTTGGCTCAGCCATGAATCTATGATTTTCTATGAAATGGAGAAAATTTTATGTTGACACCTATATTTTATAAGTTCCTATGCGATAGGAAAATTCGACGCTCTGCCTTGGTTTATTGGAAAAGTCAGAACTGTTAATTTTCCTCTTGTAATTTATTATTGAAAATCAATACAAAATGTAATTTTGTTCTACTTCTTTGTTCTATTACAACATTGAAAAATTAAAATAAATATCTCTGTTCTGCAAAATTTAACGAACTTTCGGGACCAAAGAAAATTTTTTCTGAACTTTATGTTTACGAGGTTGCTGCATCCGAATCTGAAGTCAACATTTCTCGTATACGTATAGTTTTGCCGGAAAATGCGCCAAAAGTTCGGAAAAATTGTGTTTTTGGGGGTTTTTGACCCTATTTTTCGCCCAAAAAAATAATCATAAATATATGTATATATATATATATATATATATATATATATATATATATATATATATATATATATATATATATATATATATATATATATATATATATATATATAAAATCTGCTGACCTTACTTTTTTTAAGAAAAATGAAAAATGAGAAAAAAAAATCAATTTTTCCTCATATTGAGACTGTATAGAGTGGTAAAACAAATGTTGTGTGACTTTTCTCTGACATTGGTGTAGAAAATTGCAATATATGTGACCGAAGGGGGGGGGGGGGACAGAAGGGGGATTTTTTTAAGTATCCTTTTCGAAATCAAGTTTGTTAAGTTTTGATTTAAGTCGATATTAAGTTACAAAATGTTTTACTCGGCTTCTAATTTCGAAATGCTTCCCAACTTATCTCGTTTTCAGTTTACATTAAGCCAGAACTGAATCAAAATGCAATGTTTTCATCGAATGAAAATATATAACGCATCAAGTTCTTTTAAAATCACCAAAAAAAGGAATTTAGAATAGAAAGACAAATTATAATCTTAGGTTGTATTTTTTTTTTTTCGTAAAAATAAAGTAAAAGTTGTCTACCTTCATAATATTGCCAATAGATTATTAAAAATAATTAATACAATAAACTGTTTCCAATATAATCCAAGAGATAAATACTCTATATTTAATATTACAATGCAAGAAACTGATATTTGTATTAACGTCCCTAAAAACATCATAGTTTTTATTCTCGATCGTTTTCATTATTAGTGAATTTTCGAAGAAAATTAAGCTATTGCAATGGCTTCAAAATTTTTGTAATGCGAATTTTTGAAAATTTTCTCCATATTAGAAAGCCGTTTTAGACCATTCTGAATTGATTACTAAAATTTAACAATTTTTTATGTATGTATGTATATAAGTAAATATATATATGCGTCACTCCAGACGATATCTTCCCTTAGGATGCACTTAAAAATGTCAAACAAATTTTAAAATGTCAATAATATCAAAAGAAAGGATGAGTTCGTTAGCCAGAATTTTTGGAGTTCATTTAGGAGTCAAATTTTGACAATTTAGGGTCAAAAATAGCATAAAAACATGTTTTTCCATTTTAACCCCCTCTTATATGAAAAAAAGACAAAAGTGTACATAACAACAATTACTGTACTCTTAAAGAGCTTTCTAACGACATGCATCTTTTTTTTTTTTTTTTTTTTTTTTTTTTTTTTTTTTTTTTTTTTTTTTTTTCACCCATCCAAATTCTAAACCAAAATTTTCCTATATTATTATAAGCCAATAATACGCAGCTTTTTTTTTTGTTGAAAATTCGCTCATTAAGTCATGGTGCATGACTGGTTATGATGATAATTTTATAATGGGGACAGACCAGTGAAAAAGGCGTGCCCATAAGGAAACACTATTCAGGTTCGCCAAAACTTAAAAACATTATTTATGAGACAATAGATCACAACACTGTACCAACCTTAAATAAATAAATGTTTTTTCAATTAGTAAAGGGTTCAACCTACAGTATCCTTGAATCGAAAATAGATTAAAAATAAAACTTTATGTCTAAACATTAATGTATTTCGAGTAAATGTAGATAATGACACTTATAGGGGATATATGATACTAAGGCATATAAAAATGTTTGACATTCTTTGCTGCAATAGCAGGACATTGCAGTTTAAACAATTAGCCAATGCATTAGTTAATATTGCATTAAATTGTTATTTGCATAGTTAATGAGTTAGTTACATTGTTATAATATATTGCATACGATTAGGAAAGTATATTTAACTGCTATAGAAAGAATCAGTGAAGCAGAAAAGATGCTTACACAGGTCGAGTTTACCCGTGACGCTAAATGGTTACTAATAACAATAAATTGAACGTAGCAATGGAATGAGGAGGTAACATGTGTCTTATAGGTAGTAACGGTTATAATTACGCATATGCATTATTCATGAACAATATATACAGTATAGACGTGAAGTAATGTAGCAGATGATTAATTAATTAATTTTTTCCTATATATTATATTTATTTGTAAATTATGTATATAATAATGTTATTAGTGCCTACATTAAACAACAAATTCCACTACCAAATATGAGAAGGACGTTGTTTAAAGATACATACGGTAATAATACATTACGCGTTTAGTGCGGAAAGAAGCATTTTGCATGCGAGTGTGGAGTTTGCACCCGAGCGATAGCGAAGGTAGTGAAACCACACGAGCAAAGCAAAATGCAGTTTTCGTACGAGTTCCATACCGTACTTTATCTACGATTGTTAGATTTTAATAATAAATACAGAAAAAAATATTTAATAAACTTCCTGTAAGGTCGTATTCCACTTTTGATAAAGATGACATTAATTCATTAGTTGTTTTTTGTTCTGAATTAATTATTTCGGGAGGCGTATTATTCTCCTCATTTTCGTCATAATCACTTAATTCATTCATTGTATTTCACTAATAACTTGATATAAATAGTTACTTTAGCAAAATTAGTTTTTGTTAAATGTAACCAAACTCGCTAATCGTGCGTTTAAGTGAAGAATTCTTCTTTTCTACCGCACTAGGGCGGAAAGAAGAGGAATTATGAGACGGGCATGCGCAATGAATACAAGTACGTAAAGAATCCCTTTCTACGCCTCTAAACAGAGATACAATGTTTATATTTCGTATCAATCGTAGATAAAATAATTTAATTCTCTTAATATAGGGAATAACAGATTTTTTTTTTTTTTTTTAATTAATAATCGCTTAACTTCTATGCTTTGTTATGGTGTGTAACTTTTTATTATTATTACTGGTCTTATATTACTTTGCTTTGTAAGTTTCATCTTTTTTAAACACATTTCCGTTTCCCCAATTTTGAACCACTTCCCGTGATTCAATCTTCCTCAAATTTTGTACATAGATACAACTTAGGTGAACAATACAGGAACCAAAAAAATAAAAATAAAATTTCAAATTTATTTGGTTTTCAAGTTTCATCGCACACCTATTACCCCAATTTTGAACCACTTATCGTCATTCAATCTTCCCCA
The DNA here is from genome assembly GCA_951217055.1 of Gerris lacustris. Classification (NCBI taxonomy): domain Eukaryota; kingdom Metazoa; phylum Arthropoda; class Insecta; order Hemiptera; family Gerridae; genus Gerris; species Gerris lacustris. The sequence continues at coordinate 151,255,769 of OX578276.1, forward strand.
AATTTTGCACATAGATACAGCTAAGGTGAAGAATACAGAAACTAAAAAGGAAAAAAAAATAAAAAATAAAAAATAAGTTGAAAATAAGATCAGTTTTGAAAAATGGAATTTTTATATTAATTATTATGTATTTATATTAATTTGATAGTTTTATAAACTACCGTCCTGAAACATAATTGCCGTATATTTGCACATAATTGCACATATATTTAGATACCCTTATGTATCAAATAAAAATAAAATGTTTAAAATTCTAATTAGTAAACTGGGTTCTACTACTGGAGAAGCATTTTGAATTTTTTTTAAAAAAATCAGAGGTTATTGCTTAACTTAGAACTGTAATCCACCCTAATTTCTTATCGCATACCAGAATGAAATATGATTTATCTTTTATTATTATATATTATATGCTTACATCCTAAAAGTAAGCACATTTTTAATTGTAATAACAAACTTCCTATAATTTCAAAAGACCGGTCTGGACATTATTACCTTTCTTCTTCTTTTACTTGCAATAGTAAGCTAAAAATAGTATTATCAATTATGGCTTACCATCTAAATGGCTTGCCATCTAAACTTTAATTACAATGTTCAAATAGTTTTGATGTCTGATACGGATTTTTGTCAAGACATTTTTTAAATTTAGAGATATCAACAGAAAAAACCATAAGACTATTAGATGATAATTGATGCCATTAATAAGCTGGAAAGAAATAAATATAATTAAAAACGTATGTCTAGACATTTCTGTCTTTTCTTTGGGAAAAATTAAAAATGCTCTGGTTTAGTCGTCAATGCATTATTTGCTTGAAGCAATAACAAGGTAAACTAGAATGAGTTAACATGATTACATAAGGGTATATAGTACATTCTTATTGCAGTATTTGATCTTAGTTCGTTTCATAAAGGTCATTCGTTCATTTGGAATCCTTTAGAACATTGTGTTCTTCACAGAAAATCTCGAATCATAATATAACCGCAGAAGAACTTTCTCAACTATTCTATCAAATGATTTTATTGAAACTCAATTTATTCGACGTAAACTATGACAACGTATTGTGATTACGATCATCCGTCATAGTGGTAGTACACTCGTATATCGTCTTATCCCGATGGTGTAAGAGTAAATTTCAGAAAATCTTAGAAAAATAGACTGCCAATTGGTGTGGCACATAGCTTCCTCACATCCTATCCACGTACTTTATTGATTTTATGCTTTTACAAACCATTATTGTCTAATTGGTTTAATTGTTTCCCTCGTTTTTTTTTTTAATCTATCAAAATTGTTTTGATTTTTTACACGAATTAAAATATTAATTTAGCAAAAGTTGAAAAGCGTAGACGGTTCAAATTAATCTGGGGCTATCTGTGCGGTACTTTCGATAAACTATAAAAGTTTCATTCAAATAGGAGTAAATAAATGTATGTTTGTGTGCATATGGTAGAGAAACAAAAAGGCGCAGAAGGTGAAACTTGAATGGGACCAACAATGGGCTAATTATGACCTATACCACCCAAATTTCATTAAAATTGAACCTGTAGTTTTTAAGATATGTTAGTTTGCAAAAATTGAACGACAGACTGACCGACAGACAGACATGGAACCAAAAATGATCCCTGATGTCTGAAACGGATTTCTTGAATGGAGTTTATGAAATCGGAGACCTAAACATTTTTCGATCTTTAGAAATATCACTTAGCTTCGGAAGCAAAATAACTAATTCATTCTAACGTAACATTTAGACTCACTAAAAAACTAAAACTAATCAGTAAATATTTAATAATTAAACGACATATTTATGTGTACGAATGTTATCAGCTGAGGTAAAGGAAAGTTTTCAAGGTTGTTGAGAACCCGTTCACTTGAAACATTCAAGGTCTTGTTCCTTGTGACCGACCACTTGACCACTTTAGTTTTTTATCACTTTGATTCCATATAATGTCAAAGATATAAAAATAATTAAGATATTCCAGTTTCACTGTCCATACTTCTTTATATGTAACACAGGTCAGTAGTAACATTAGGATCAACAATGACATTAAGAAGTTACGAAGTAAGTTTATTTCAAGGTAGGTTTTTTCAAATGTAACAATAATATTGAAAAATAAGTGTGCAAGTTCTACAATTTTGTTTTTCCTAAGGAACTTTATGACAAGGTTGATGTCATATTAACTTACTTCCATCTAATTGAGATGAGAAAATTTTTAAATTTGAAGTTTGGGAAAGAAGCTTCACTTTATAGCCTCGAGGAGACATACAGGGTGGCATTTTTTTGGCGCACATTTTTGAACACTTATAGCTCAGCTTCTGTAATACATATGGGGTTTGCGGGATCTGAAAACTACATTCTACTACTTTAAATTTCATATATATGACTTAAAATACTATATTGTGTGAAAGCCATGCAATGCGGTTTGAAATTGGGTTTTAGAGGGGGGGGGGGGGTGTCTTTGTAGGTAAGTAGGAGGAGTCCCTCAGTGTTATAACAAACATTGAAGATGTGTTAAGCACAATGTTGCCTGAAGTCTGGGCAATTCTCTTGCAAGTATTGAATTGTTTGCAAGGAGCGATGGGACGGGGTAACATCTTGCATAAACGTGTAATTTAGCATTTTATCTTCATTTTCAGGCAACATTGTGCTTAACCCATCTTCAATGTTTGTTATAACACTAAGGGACTCATCCCACTTACTAACAAAGAACCTCCCCCACCCCCTCCTCCTGAGTATAAGGGTGGTTTCCTTATATCTGACGTAGTTTATTTCCTTTATCTTTGACGGTTGCCCCCATATAATTCCAGGGAGAGAAGAAATTTATACAGTGATACTATTTGCTATAGAGTTTTCCCGCGTTCAACAGCTATCAGTTTTAACTGTTATTGTTAATTTTTGCTTGATCCAACTTAAGGACACATCCCCATATTATCATTAAGCATATCTATTTCACAAAAAAAAATAGAAGGGAATATCAATCTGAAGAAGGTGTAGGAAATGTTCTTCTTTTGACTGTTACTCCCCTTATGTGTGTGTAACAATCCAAAGAAAGTGTACTGGATGTTCTTCTTTAGACTGTTACTCACCTTATAAAAAACACAGGGGTGTAACAATCTAAAGAAGGTGTAGTAAATGTTCTTCTTTTGACTGTTACTCCCCTTATAAATAAAACAGAAAGGAGAAACAGTCTAAAGAAGTTGTACGGAATGTTCTTCTTTAGACTGTTACTCTCCTTATAAAAACAGATGTGTGATATTCCTTTGTCCCAAAGTACATTGGACTAAACATCTCATTGCCTTAATAGTTATTAAGACAAAGGAATGTATAAATAATTATATACATTTATATCCTTAAAAAAAGCATAGGGGAGTAACAATCTAAAGGTGTGAAGAAACTTTTGGGATGTAACATATTGTAGATTTTGTTACAATAACAACAGGTAAATGTGCTTGACTTCTTCTAATTTAGATAATTATTGTTTTTTTTAACCCTGCAGTGCACGGGTCGGGTCTGTCAGACCCAGGGTGTCACACTCATTAGCAAAACACTAATAAGGGAGGTTCGTATAACACCATCCCCTCCTATACCTTCAAGTCAAACCTTCCTCAGTTCAGTACCACATTTTGAACAATTCACATAATATCTTTCTGTCTATTTGTTTACCTCAAAATTACTCCTGGGGCTGTGAGACCCAACCCGTGTACTCATGTAAGTTTTTTTTTTATAACACGTAACAACATTTTATTATATATATTCGTTAATAACTCTTTAGGTTTTAATTTTATTACATGAACTTTATTTAATATTAATTTCAGGTAGTATACAAAGTATTTATAATGACTGATTATTTTTTTAAATTTGATTTTTGATCGTTATTTTAGGGTTTAATTTTGGATTTTTTTGTGACTTACCGATATTGACGGCGCAGAAAGCGAGTGCGGCTGAAAGAAGAGGGCGCATGGCTGTAGGATCAACTCGACGGACAGATAGACTGAGATCTGAGAGTAATACAGCCCCCTCCTTAATACAAGCATTGGGGCCCCCTCCCACGAACCATCTTAACATTTCATCCCTTCCCCTCCAACAATTACACCTTTTCAATGGATCATTAAAACACAAGCAACAGGTTGCCAATCTCTTATTAACCTCCCGAATTATTATCTTAAGAAACAAACATTATTATGGCATCGAGAATGAGTTCCTCTATTCACCTGATGAACCATCTCGTGAAAACCGCTCTCAAACATTGGGAAACCATCTGGGAGATCTGGTCCATAAACTCTAACTTCCTTGTACCACCCCAATTTCATATTAAGATATATTTTTTATTTTTTGCTCTCTTTAAACAAATTGCTTAATTTTGTGACAATCCATGGCACTCATTTCTTTACATGCAAATCAAATCAAAAGATTATTAACCTTTCTAGACATTCTGTTATAAAAAGAATTTACAGGAACTATGCATTTTCACAAATGGCATAAATTCACTCATGCATGCACATCTACAATCACAATTAACGAACACACACACGCACAAGTAAATAAAATCTAGTGAAAGTACACTAATTGTTTAAGCCCGAAGGGTTGAGACTTAAATTAAGCCCGAAGGCAAACGGGCTTAACCCCAAGTTCATATTATAATTGTCGACCCCTTCAAAGATGTAAACTTACTGCAAAACCCTCAGCATTATATAAATACTCTATTTCCCTCTATTACCATATATATATATATATATATATATATATATATATATATATATATATATATATATATATATATATATATATATATATATATTAACTGATTTTTACTTTCTTATATGAAGAGCAATAAAGAGAAATTACTTTGAAAGTTCAAAATTTCCATTATTAGATTTTGTATAGAATTACGCTTTTAAAGATCCCTTAAAAATTGTTTTTCAAAACAGTTCTGGCGTTTATAATACTAAATAATTATCTATTGTGTACTCTATTTAAACATGAATTTACTCATTTAAGCTGTTTTCCTGGATAAAATCAACTAAACATGCATCCATAACCTAAAGTAACTACATAGAATTGCGATTTTGCCTATTTTTAGGGATTTGTAGATACTTCTCAAAACCCTTATGCCGAGGGTGATGTGTCTGTCCGTCCGTCGCTCTTTGGTTCATAGAGCCCGAACCGTTTAAGCTAAAGTGCTGAAATTTAAAAAACTGGTGCAACTTTTTGTTTCCATAGAAAACTAGAGAAAAAATATCCAGAAGTTAAAAATTAAATATGCGCATGCGCAAGTCGCAAAAATGTGGTATACTCAAAAATGTATATTTTTTTAATTTTCGAGTGGGGTATCAAATGAAAGCTGCTGAATAGTAGGTTACAAATATATATATACACTTTTTAAAATGTTTTATTCCTTATTGGTTAAATAAATCAACATATCCCCCCCCCCAACCACTATATAACGGATGGTCATACAATTTCGAAATAATTCATGGTTATACCTTATTGTGGGGCGATGAAAATTTCGGGAGTGCATCCCCAATTTTCAAACATTGCCAATTAATGTGTAGTGCGCCCAAAATGTTTTTTTAAAATTTTGATTTGGGTATCAAATGAAAGCTGCTGAAGAGTAGGACACAAATATATTTATATATATATATATGATTTTTAAAATGTTGCATTCCTTATTTGTTATTTAAGTCAAAATATACCCAAAATACATTCCCTCCCCCCCCAAAAATCACTATTAACCCGTAACTGGTGAGGTTGGGTGTCAGATACCCAAGGAATACTTTGTTGATAAATTATCACTAGAGAGTTAAGGTGGGGCCTGTTTCCTCTCATGTACCTTAAAATCAGTTTATTATCTGTTGGTTTGAAGATCTTAGGTTGCGCTAAACGTGAGTTGTTTTGTTTTTTGGGCTATTTCCAGAAATTCAGGGTATTCCTAACCCAACCTCACCAGTTAAGTTACTCTTTTTTTACTATGTAATTTGTAATAGTAAAAACTGTTTTTATAAAATAACAATTTAATTTTCAATTTTTTTACTAGTATTAACATTAAATATCATAAATATAATAATATTTCCTCAAAATCTTAATTAAAATAATAAAATTATTTAAATTAAACAATACACGAAATGTGTATCGTATACTTGTATTATTTTTTTTTACTTTTCTTATTTGTTGGCCCCATTTAGCTTTTATGTGTAAAGAATTGTTTTAGATTATAAATAAAAGTTACTTTTAATACAATATGCAGCTATTTGTTATTTATCGCAACTAGTAAATTTTCTGAGAGGGAGGGAAAAGTTCTGGGTATCTGTAACCCAACCTCACCAGTTAAGTAACATAAAAAGCACCTCACCAGTTACGGGTTAACGGCTGGTCCTACAATTTCGAAATTATTCATGGTTATACCTTATGGAGGGGCGATGAAAATTTCCTGAAAAATTTCATTTATCTTGTCATTATTACCGAGAAAAACATTGTGACCCCCCGGGGGATCGAACCCAGGACCCTTGAGATCGAAGAAAAAATATCATAATTACATAACGGGTATGCTTTATCATCGACAAAACCCTAAAATGTACTTGGACGTATTAGTAGTAGTAGTAGTTACCTATAGTACTTCCTACTAGACGGGTAGGACGAACCACTTGTTCGAACCTCGCAATCAGGCCTACAGTAGACCCATTTTACTTCCCCGTGGTGGAGAGTTCCAGCTACTTCACACATCATACATTTGTACGTTGTACCGCCGAAGAGAGTATGATGTGGTCATTGGTAAGCTATATGAACGTGCTTCAAAGTGTGGGGGAAGAGGACCCCTCGGGGGGTCCCCTCGTACCTTGAACCATTGATACAGATCACATCTCATGACACGGATCGAACCCACTAGACGACGCGACGTGGGGGAAGAGAACCCCTCAGGGGGTGTCCCTCGCCCTGCTCCGTCCGCGATTCATAGATGCAATTCAGAATATCACGGCCCGGGATCGAACCCAAGACCTCGAGTTGCCTCGACTCAGTGATAGCTGCGCGGTGTCTTTAGCACCTCGGCCAACCTGGCTCACTTACTTGGACGTAAGTACTTCCCTCTGATTTGTTTTTATTATCATTTGCCCATTCATCAAGCAATTTGGACTATCAATTCGGATCCACTCGTATGAGCTGTTTTTCTCGATAAAATCAACTAAAAATGCATATATAACCTTAAAAAAATCTACATGAAATTGCGATTTTGCCTATTTGTTTTCAATTCCCCCCCCCCCCAATGTTTTAGGTGTCCCTCCCCTAACTTTTCATAAATTTGAATCATGTAGAATATCAGTAATAATCAGAAAGCCACAAAACATTCGTTTTAAGACTGAAAAAAAAATTAATAAAAATACCAAGGCTATAAATTAGAGGAAAAATAGACTTTTTAATTTTATAGTTTTCTTAAAAAGTATGGTCAGCAGCATTTTATAGAATTAGATTTTGTGCGTTGTTTAAAGATATCATTTAATCTTCCATGTTTTTTTTTACGAAATTTTATTGCGTGAATAATTGGATCGAAAAACCCTAATAACATAAATGTTCCGAAATTTAAGCGCATTTTTCGGGAAAACTGTACTTACAAGAGAAATTTGGACTTCCGATACGGATTCAGCTCTCAAAAGAAAAATCTTTATTTGTGACCCATTATTTGCAATGGAAGAGACTCTCTATAATTAGTTTCTAGCATTTATACATAAAATTGTGCACGTCACCACACACGTCGTCATGCCACATTTCCTCCTGACATCCCTGATCAAGTTCCTATTCCTCAGTCTAACTCCGTCCGATACCTTGGCCTTACCCTTGACCGTCGATTAACATGGCAACTACACACCAAAACAAAACGTGCTGACATCACACGACGATTCATGTTATAGCTCGGTCTTCAGGATTGTGGGTCTAAAATTTCTCTAAGCAACAAGCTACGCATCTATAACGTAGTTCTAAAGCCAACTTAGACCTACGGTTTGAACTTATGGGGCAGCACCAAGCACTCCAACTCCCGTCGTTTCCAAATCAAAAGTCAAAAAATCTTAGATAAAAATAAAACTTCATATACATCGTCAAAAGTAAAATTGAAAGAGGCATGTAAAATTTCAACTTGATGCAAGCAGAGGTTTTTTAGTTGTGAAGTGAAACATTTATAAAATTTTTTGCATGCGAGTCTGCAAGACAGTGAGGCATTTTCATGTCTTTGCTCCGCATAAGCTACCCACATGAAATGTCGCCAGATTCGCTTCGCGGTGTTAAGAGGTGGTAAAAGTGACAGAGTGACTGAGGCATCTAAACAGTCAAGTAGCCGATGGGGAGGGGAGACCCTAGCTAGAGCGGACAGGCTTGAGTGCACTTACCTCCTTCCTCCTCCTACCCTCCTAGTACAGTGTAACGCTTTTTAGTGTCATTTTTTGGTAACGCTTTTTGAGTTTATGTTAAAAATTAAAGACATTAAAATGTCAAAATTACCGATACTCCTGACTATGTTTGCAACCTTACACTCCATGAAGACCTCAATGTTCCTTTTGTCCGAAATCTATCCGAATCCCGATATAAAAAGTTCCATGCATCCTTATCCCATCATCCTAATCCTCTTGTACAACTCCTATCCTCTCAACATATTTATATTCCAGGTAACCTTCCAAGACATCTGAAGAGGCAGTGGCCTAGAGATCTACTCCTTTAAAATATATCTCATATTATATAATTATAATTATCATTTCAATCTATTATAATTATCTATTTCTCAAATCTTATATGCATTATAATCCTACCTTATCATTATATAAATATGTTGTATTATAATTATTGTACTATATACATTGACAATGCAGTGTAGACAATGGAATAATTCTTCTCCACGTTGCTCCCGCCATGTTAAACAATGACAGCAATATTACTACTTGTAACAATGTAATTATTTGTAGTTTTTTAAACAATAAAAATGTTAAAAAAGCTATTATTTAATTTTTTTTAATTTAATTTCCACGCAGATAGTTTTGCTTCATACGTCTTAAAATTTTAGTGTTTCAATAATTCCGCAAACAACCTTTGCTCGCAAACTTCTAAAAGCATATTCTAAGATAATTGCTAATAGTAGAATTGAAAGTTTTTGATCGTCCAGCATTTTTTTTTTTTTTTTTTGTAAAGTAAGTTCAAGAATTAACTAGCTGACTAGAAGACGGACTTAAAACTTTAAAAATTCTGCATCTACAATCGTGCATACTTCTAATAAAACTATGGAACTAATACATAATGGTCGGCACTTCATACCTCCCACAAACCCTGTCCCATGCCCCAGTCAGGTCAACGTCCAACGGTCTGATGAGACAGACCGTTGGACGATGGCTCCCTCACATTTCACGGGATAGATAATATGATCCACCGGCCCCATATTCAGCCCCAGGACCCTTTCCAAAATCCAATTTCCCCATGCCACTGGACATAAGCCCCAGGCCCTTCGATAACTCTGATTCCATGGCGTTGGTCCATCTGCCCCATATTCAGTCCCTGGACCCTTTCCAAAATCCTATTTCCCCATGCTACTGGACATAAGCCCTAGGCCCTTCGATCGCTCAGATTCCATTGCATTGGTCCACCTCCCCATATTCAGCCCCAGGACCCTTTCCAAAATCCTATTTCCCCATGCCACTGGACATAAGCCCCAGGCCCTTCGATCGCTCAGATTCCATGGCGTTGGTCCACCTCCCCATATTCAGCCCCAGGACCCTTTCCAAAATCCTATTTCCCCATGCCACTGGACATAAGCCCCAGGCCCTTCGATCGCTCAGATTCTATGGCGTTGGTCATCGCATAAGTATATTCTATACGAAAAATAATTCCGGTTTGAAGTGCAATTTTCTGAGGAGGAACCATCCTTTTATTGAAATCTCCAGTTATGGTAATTAAATGCGGTAATACTCAACCCTATAAAGGAAAAGAGGTAATAGGAAGAAAATGGAAACGGGCCGGACACATAACACGCATTGAAGATGGTAGGTGGACAAAAAAAATTATAGAATGGACACCTATAGACCTGAAAAGAAAAAGTGGTTGACCAATAATGAACTGGGACGCCCAAATGAGAAGGTGAAGTGGAGGTGCATCCTGGTGGAGAGTAGCGGTCAACCGAACAGAAGAGGATGGAATTAGTATAAAAAGAAGAATGGCTTCCGAGGAAATAAGAAAAATACCTATTCATTTAAATTGTTATTTAATCTGCTACATTATTATTATTGTTAATTATTTAACAAATATAAATTAATAATTATAGCTTTAGAATTATATAGTGTTTTTTTAAATTTAAAAATTTAATAGATGTTTATTTAAAGGAAATAAATAGTTAAAATATTATCTTTAATGGTAATGTTTTACTAGCTAACGTTACCTATTAATCTACTGTATAGAAGTTTATAAATTTAAAAAAACAAAAAAACAATTCAAGCTACACGCACAGCCTACGGCTGATTTGGAAATTATTTACATACTGTTAAAATATGGTTTAAAACATGAAAAACCGATTTTTTCCCCCCCCCCCCCCCCAATAAATGGTTATTATTAATATTAATATTAATATTAATATTAATATTAATATTAATATTAATATATTAATATTAATATTAATTTACCCTTCGGAAACAACATGGATCAAAACGAACACCAATGCCAATCATTTCTCCTCACTCATCCATCTCCGACCAAGCATTTAGTATCTGTTATCTCTTTTTTTCCTTCACTTTTTAGTAAATTTTTAGTAGTTCCTGTATTATTATTTTCGTTATAAATTATGTCTGAATCTAGAAAATGATGGCAATAGAGCCTAGTCTGTTCTAGTTCTAGAAAATTATGTCTGAATCTAGGAAATGATGGCAATAGAGCCTAGTCTGTTCTAGTTCTAGAAAATTATGTCTGAATCTAGGAAATGATGGCAATAGAGCCTAGTATGTTCTAGTTCTAGAAAATAATATAAAATATTTTACGATTTCTTAGCTAGGTAATTTTTATTTTTCAAATGATTTTTTGATTTTAGAGTGAGATCGTGTTATTTTAAATTCTAATTTGTGGTTTTGAGGAATATACTTGTCGTCAAAGGAAAAAGAGAAAAGGTCAATTTTGACTGTTCTATTCTATTTATAATTATGATAATTTTAGAATTTCTGCATATCTCAAGTTTTTCTTAACAATATTTTATTTCAAGTTTTGTGTTCTGAAATAAAATATATATTTACATTATAATTCTGTATCCAATACCGGTGAAAACACATTGGGGTCGTGGTGGACCCTACCTTGTAGAGTATGCAATGTGAAAGTATGTTGCCTTCGGTTGATAAATTTAATTTCTATAACATCAATTGAATATTGGAACTCTTTTATTCTTGCTTTTACGAACAGATCAAATCGCCTTTGTTTCATCCTTCCTATAATTTTTATGACTATTTCCTAGTATCGAACCCCAGTCAAACAGTTCAAACAGATATATCTAATATATATAATATATATATATATATATATATATATATATATATATATATATATATATATATATATATATATATATATATATATATTATATATATATGTATATATATAGTAGCAAAAGAAAAAAAAATTCAGAGATGGTAAGATACAACTCTATTTATCGTTTTTAATATATATATTTTTTTTATTTCGCGTAATTTGCTCTTTACAAATTTTTATGTCCATAACAAATAAATTTAAAAAAAAAACCAGGTGGCATTTGACTTTAGTTGGGGGTAAATAAGGAGAAAGGCACGTGAGGTACAAAATGATCCAATTACACGTCAAGGCGTACTCATAGGAGGTACATTGAGTAACGACCTTGGTACATTTTGAAACATTCAGACTCCGCACTGAGTGTTGAGGCATATTAACAATATCATATTCACACATAACCTGAGAAACAAAATCAACCCCTCATTCTACCTTCTTTAATTGATTGTACCCTAATTTCTTTACATCTGTATTTTTATTTTTTTATATTTTTTTTCTCTTTTTTTGAAAGCATTATATAATATAATAATAAAAAATTACTCAATTAATAAATTAAAACTATATTCATAATTTCATGAGAAAAAAATGTTGATAAAATGTTTGCGAGAATATTATTTGTATTTTGTAATTGTTTCAATTATTTCTTTTTTACATTAGATATTCTTATTTCAGTAGATTTACTAATAGCTGGTTTAGATTTGCTTGAATGACTTTTCAGTCAAACAATCTCTTTTAGTATTTTTTAGAATAATTGTGAATAGAGTTCAACGAGTCTGTTCGTTAGAAACAGTTGTGATACGCCTTATTATTTAAAGTAATTAATAGAAAATAGTGTGCATATTAGTGTGGCACATAGCTTTCTTGGGTACAATAAGAGGGTATGTTAGCAAGATGTTATCAAATAAAAAACAGTGAGAAAGTTTATGCTAACGTTTCGCAAAATTTATTAGCATCATCAGAGCAAGAAACAAAGTATATAATAAATAAGTAAGGTACGCTTCACGTAAGTTGGTACTTCAGGCGATAATCGCAGGTTTCTGTACGATAAAATTAAAATGATTTAAGTGAAAACTTTTAATAGTTACATATTCTTTACGTATAACATGTTATGGTGACAACTTTTTTTTAGTCGCCCGCAATATTGGCCACCATCTTAGAAATATTAAGTGTGAAAACTCCAAAAAGAAGTGTACAGTCGTCACAAATGTCTTTTCGTACTTTTTACAGAAACCTAAAAAAATAAAAAAAAGGTCGAGGTTGTCTCTACGACATGTTATAAAGTAATGAATGGAAGTGTGGATGAAAATCTAGAAACTAGGAGAAGGTGTCAGGTAGGTGGATTATTATTATTAGCGGAACAAGATTTACCTATTTAGAATACTAACTATAGCTAGAAATGCAACAAAGAAAAAGTACTTACGTATATGAAAAAAAATGAAACAAAAAATAATGAAAATATATCAATAATTGTATTTTGTTGTTGCTCTGATGATGCTAATAAATTTAGCGAAACGTTGGCATAAACCTTCTCAGTGTGTTTTATTTGACAGTATCTCGCTAACATACCCTTTCATTTATATTTGAACTGTCAATAATCACCTCAATTGTTCCTATACTTCAATGATTTGTTCTTTAGAAAACTATTCCTGTCAAATTTATTTCATTTTCCCTCCTTTTTTTAAATCTGTCAAAATAGTTTTAATTTTTTACATGAATTAAATTATCAACTTACTATTAATTAATTAATAATTACTATTAATTAATTGTTATAATAAAGTGGTGTGTGATTTTGAACTATGGATTGTGAAAGGCGATCATTGTAGGATCAAAAATGTAAAAATATCACAACCGAGAAATAAACTAAGCTGTGGAAGGAAGTAGCGGAGCTATTTCAATAGTTTGTTCTTTAATCATTTGTGAACTCCGTTAAAAATTTTTATAAATCTATTTCGGATTTCATAAGCATCATTCATACTTCAATTGAACCATATTCTTGGAATGATTAGAGATGATCTGTGATTATGACATGCTTCAAAAGTATCTGAATACCTTCCAAATTAATAAATATTTTATGAAGCAAACAGATGCACTTAACAACACAACTGCTTTATCAGGATAAATTTCCATTTCCGCTTTCAAAACTCTCCATTCATTATTTATTATTATAATTATTTTAAAAAAAAAAATAAATAAATAAATAAAAAAAAAAAATGTTAAAAGCCTTTTTAGCATTTACGTAAGTACGCGAGGCGAAAATCGCCGGTTGCTGTACAATTAAGTGGGAAATTTTATTGTTTCATATTCTTAGTCTACACTTCAAGGCCTTTAAATTGGTGTATAACATGTCATGTTTTAAGTCACCCGCCATCTTGGAAATATTAAGTGCACAACTGTTACAAATGCCGAGATGCACAGCACATGTGTGCCGAATTGCATGTTCTTAGCTATAGTAGTTTCTTATGAATTGAAACAAGCCAATGGAGACAGACAGAGCCGTTATAATATAATATAAGGTTTCTTTTCGTACTTTGAACTGAAATCTAAAAACACCTATAATATGTACTACTTAAACAATTCTGCATTGCCTACGGACCCTCGCTGTGTGCTGACTAGCACACACTTGACCTGTTTATTCTTATTAAGCAGTAACGAAAATAAACTTCTCGAACCTTATTTATTTACGCATTTCTTTTGAGGAACTTTGAATTTAAAGACAGATTAAAGTTTGTTCTCAAAAATACTAATTATGCTTCCATAAGCTTCGAGAAGCACAAAACCAAAATGAATCAAATACAGAACTAAAGATTTTCGAATTAAAGCTTCTAAATAAAATTACCATAAAATAATAATAGTTTTATTTGTTTTAAGCCCGTGAGTAAAGAGAATGGTACTGTACCGGAGAGAGTATAATGTGACAAATCCATTATGTAAGATGGTTACAGACTCTGTCATAGGTTTTGGGGTTCAGCAGAGCTTTCACCTCTCCTTTTCTTGTTAGCTTAACCTAATATTAGCAATCTATTATTATTCATTCAATCACAAATATGTACCCTCTTAAATTAGAAATCTAAATTTAAATTAGGATTTGAATTATATCTTATTATGATTAACTATACTGTTTAACTACATTTAATTTGTTGTTTGTTTAATAAAGTAACTATTTATATCGAGTTTTTAGTGAAACACAATGATTGAATCAAGTGACTGACGAAAATGTGGAGAATAATACTCCTCCCGAAATAATTAATTCGGCACAAAATACAACTAATGACTTAATGTCATCTTTATCAAAAGAGAAATACGAACTTACATACAGGAAGTTTATTAAATTTATTTTTCTGTATTTATGATTAAAATCCACAATCGTAGATAAAGTACGGTACGCAACTCGTGCGAAAACTACATTTTGCTTTGCTCGTGTTTGATTATTAGTAAATTTTGAATATTACCTAAAAATAAATTACAAAGATTATTTTATTTTCTTGACTTTTCAAATTTGATCCAGTTTCCTCTTGTACGGTTTTAGAAAATTGTACTTTTTGGGTGCAGGGAGCAGAGTACATTTTAAAAAAAGATTAATACTGTAAATCTTCATTTAAAGGTGGGATTCCTATGCTGCGTCAGATGGGAGGGATTCCTATGCTGCGTCAGATGGGAGGGATTCCTATGCTGCGTCAGATGGGAGGGATTCCTATGCTGCGTCAGACGCAGAGCACTGCTATAATGTAATTCAATGGGAGGGATTCCTATGGTGCGTCAGACGCAGAGCACTGGTACAATGTAATTCAATGGGAGGGATTCCTATGGTGCGTCAGACGCAGAGCACTGCTACAATGTAATTCAATGGGAGGGATTCCTATGGTGCGTCAGACGCATGCGGCTGACACTAGGTCGCTCTGGTCGTGCGGCCGTACCGGTTCGAGAGCAGTGCAGACGCAGATGCGAAGAAGAACGGGTCCTTAATATATGTACTTGATCACCCACATTATATTTGTCCGATTTACTTTAACGAGTTTTTTTAAACTATTCCTTTTTTATAATTTTACAATTTCCAATCTGCCACCATTTCGGTAAATTAAATACATATTTTTTTTTTAAATATATATATATATATATATATATATATATATATATATATATATATATATATATATATATATATATATATATATATATATATATATATATATATATATATATATATATATATATACAGAAAACAAACAAAACTCAGTTTTGTTTGTTTTCTGTTTATATTTACGGTCGAGAATTTATTCATATATATATATATATATATATATATATATATATATATATATATATATATACAGAAAACAAACAAAACTCAGTTTTGTTTGTTTTCTGTTTATATTTACGGTCGAGAATTTATTCATATATATATATATATATATATATATATATATATATATATATATATATATATATATATATATATATATATATATATATATATATATATATATATATATATAAATTCAACTCGGCGACGGTCAGGTATTCTATAAGAAAAACATATTATATTAAGAAAATTTTCATTATTTTAAGAAAATTAACTATAATTTCATTAGCCAACGTTTCGACAACTCAAATATGTTGTCATCATCAGGGCAACTGTAACATACATAAACACAGTGAATTTATTAAAAGAAGGCGGCAAGGCTAGAGAACAATAGAGTAAAATGATAGAAGATCAAAATTACTCGACAGAAATAAAGGTAACAGAGTATTAAAAAAAAGAAAACTTACATGAGTATATAGAAAAGTGATTACAATAATTTAAAAAAGGAGAGCATAAGTGAATGGTAAATTAAGACTGAGAAATTTAATAAAACTTTGAAGAAACTAGAACAGGAATTCTACTCCAGACTCCAAAACGTAAACAAAGTGTAAGGTGACAGCTGTGATCAGCGCCCCAGCAGTGGAGGAACGAAGTACTAAAAGTGACATATGGGCCAACAGGTGGTGCAATCTAGCGGCCCAGACGAGTACCAGAAAGTCTAAAATCGAGGGGAACCAGAAGAACAAGGAAGGACAACGAAGAATGAGAAGAGATATTATAGGAAGGAGTAAATTAATGATATAATAGAAGAGGAAAATAAAGACGAGGAAAATAACAGAAGAAGAAAATTGAGGAAGGAGGAGAGGAAAATTAGTGATAAGGCCCAGTGCCAGGGGCCAGAAGGTGTTTGTATAAGTCACTAACGCCAGCAACATCCGATCTATAATTCATAGCGTTAGCATTATTATGAATATAGAGCATTTCTAATACTCGCCTCTTTTGATTATTCTTTTCAGTGCGTAAAATACGTACTTCATCAGCCTTAATCCTGGCTTTATGCTTGCTATCCACGCAGTGACAAGCAAGGGCTGTAACATTCCGCATTCCCCTATCAACAGAGTTCTTATGAGCATTAAGTCGCTCACGGAGGTAGCATGAAGTTTCCCCGATATACACCCTGTTGCAATCGTCACACCCTATCTGGTAAATTACATTAGACATGCGTATTAGAAATGCTCTATATTCATAATAATGCTAACGCTATGAATTATAGATCGGATGTTGCTGGCGTTAGTGACTTACACAAACACCTGGCACAGGGCCTTATCACTAATGTTCCTCTCCTCCTTCCTCAATTTTCTTCTTCTGTTATTTTCCTCGTCTTTTATTTTCGTCTTCTCTTATTTCATTTATTTACTCCTTCCTATAATGTCTCTTCTCATTCTTCCTTGTCCTTCCATGTTCTTCTGGTTCCCCTCGATTTTAGACTTTCTGGTGCTCGTCTGGGCCGCTAGATTGCACCCCCTGTTGGCTCAAGATGTCACTTTTAGTACTTCGTTCCTCCACTGCTGGGGTGCTGATCACAGCTGTCACCTTGCACTTTGATTACTTTTTGGAGTCTGGAGTAGAATTCCTGTTCTAGTTTCTTCAAAGTTTTATTAAATTTCTCAGTCTTAATTTACCATTCACTTATGCTCTCCTTTTTTAAATTGTTGTAATCACTTTTCTATATACTCATGTAAGTTTTTTTTTTTTAATACCTAATCTGTTACTTTTATTTTTGTTTCTTTTCTGTCGAGTAATTTTGATCTTCTATCATTTTACTCTTTTGTTCTCTAGCCTTGCCACCTTCTTTTAATAAATTCACTGTGTTTATGTATGTTACAGTTGCCCTGGTGATGACAGCATATTTGAGCTGTCGAAACGTTGGCTAATGAAATTATAGTTGTTTTTCTTAATACCTGACCGTCCCCCGAGTTGAGTTGTAGGAGTTACTTCTTCTTATCTATATATCTTCGGTCGAGTTGAGTCACCTGGCGTATTCCTTTATATATATATATATATATATATATATATATATATATATATATATATATATATATATATATATATATATATATATATATATATGTGTGTGTGTGTGTGTGTGTGTGTGTGTGTGTGTGTGTGTAATTCCCCATCCTTAAAAAACCCTTGGTTTCCAATTTTCCCGTATATACGTGAGTGGATATTTAAATAAATATATTTTTTAAAAAAACCATTTATTTCCCGAAACGGCGGCGCCAGGTTAAAGGTTGTAAAATTGTAGAAAGGAGAAGTTTTTTTTTTTTTTTAAAAAAACAACATTGTCCATTGGGCAATTATAAATAGGTAGTTGTTCAAAACAACCTTCCTCAATTCTTGATTTGAAAATAGGGTGTGCAGCAGCATTACCCTGACTTATTAGTTCCAGTAAAATGTCTTCGTCTTCAATCTCTTCTAAGTTCAAATAGAAGAGCAAATCGCGGACACTCATTATTGTCACCCTCTCACTACCGAGGCCGCAGATCAACTGAACGTATGCATAGGAAACCCTCTAACCTGCGTCAGACGCATGCATAAGAAACCCTCTAACCTGCGACAGCCGCACTGCGTCTGACGCAGCATAGGAATCCCGCCTTTAGAATAAAGCAGATGAGGGACTTTGCTGCGAAAGTTCACAATTTTTTTCATTAAACGTATTGGCAACCTGATATATTATTTATATTCAAGGGGGAGGGGGGGGGGTGTTCTCGGTTATATATATTTATTATACAACATTTTATTATAGAAATAATTAATACCTAGTGGGGAATTGAACCCAACCTCTCGCCCGCTTGAAATGTATTTATTTTTTATATCAATATCTCACGAATAAGATTTATTTTACCGGGAATCTGACTAAAATGGTAAGATTTAATAATATTTTAATCACAATTGTCAAAACCGAGAATTTGTTTGAAGGGCTGCGCGCCAAATTTAGAGATACAAATTAATTTCTAGATTTCACCTCAGGCTATATGATTTTTCTTAACATGTATACCGAATTTAATCGAAATCGGCACAGTAATTTGGGCACCAAAGAAGAGTCTGCATAGAAGACAGACTACAGACAGACATTTATTTGGAATCAGGAGACTTTAAAACGCGTAAATCCATCAAAAAATCACAATACTTTCTTTCTATGTATAATAAGCATAATGTGAAAGAAAATAAGAAATCAATTATTCAAAATATTTTAAAAATAGAATCAAATAAATGATTAGATATTTTATCAAAGTTTTGTGGTGTATAAATTAAAAAAAAGAATTCATTTTAAAATTGAAGTCCTTGGAATGTAAGGTGAACGAGCAGACCATATGACCAATCACACTACAACACCGACTTATCAATAACCTTTACACGAACCTTTATTAGTTTGTGTGTATATTTAAATTGCATTAGTGTATATGTGTTTGTTCATGGTATATACTGGTTTACAATATACACATTCGTATGTATGTTTATATATATATATATATATATATATATATATATATATATATATATATATATATATATATATATATCGTCTATGTTACTTGTTGTTCCCAGGTGCACACCTGCTACCACATATATGTCTTTAAATGCCTACATTATAATTATATTTCTTTAATTAATAGGTGCAATAAAAATGTATTCTAGTGCAAGGCCAAAGCTTTAAGCTTTCTCTGTTAAACAACTCACAATGTATTTTATGTGTAACTTATAATTTTATTATTGGTTTGAGTAAATTCAATTTAACCGAAACTGTATTGTAAAATTGTACTTTTTAATTAACTAGTGATGCGGTGCATAAAGAACTCGCGTAGAATGGTGCTTTTATATCAGAGCCGTACTATGTTCTCAATTATAATATCAGGATAATATTTCAGTAAAACCTGACATCCTTATTCAACCTGAAAAGATCATTCAAATTATTTTATCTACGATTGATACGAAATATAAACATTATATCTCTGTTTAGATGCGTAGAAAGTGATTATTTACGTACTTTATTCATTGCGCATGCGCGTCTCATAGTTCTGAAGAACTATGAGTACGCACGATTAGCGAGTTTTTTTACATTTAACAAAACTAATTTGCTATTATTTTATTAAAGTAACTGTTTATATCAAGTTTTTAGTGAAAAACAATGAATGAATCAAGTGGCTTTGACGAAAATGTAGAGAATAATACTCCTCCAGAAATAATTAATTCGGCAAAAAATACAACTCAAGATTAATGCCATCTTTATCAAGAGAAGAGATTCGAACGAAACAGCAAGTTTATTTTTTTCTGTATTTATTATTTAAATCTAACAATCGTAGATAAAATACGGTACGCAACTCGTGCGAAAACGGCATTTTGCATTGCTCGTGTGGTTTTAATACCCTCGCTGTCGCTCGGGTGCAAACTCCACACTCGCATGCAAAATGCTACTTTCCGCACTCGACGCGTAATGTACTATTGTCCATTATCTTTATTTGATAATACTAACGCAGGCTCGCTACGCTCCTCTTGATTCAGTATTTGTAGTAAATATTTATTAAATAAAGTTATTGTAGGCTCGCTACGCTCGCCTGTTTATACTGTAAATATAGTAATTATTTAATCAATTAAAAGAAGGTTCGCTACGCTCGCCTGTTTATACAATATTTGTACGTAATCATGATTTAATACGATTAATGCAAGGCTTGCTATGCTCGCCTGTTTATACAGTAAATATTGTAATTATTTAATCAAATTGAAGAAGGCTCGCTGCGCACGCCTGTTTGATTAAGAATTTGTAGTAAATATTTATTAAATAAAGTTATCGTAGGCTCGCTACGCTCACGTGTGTTATATAGTACTTATACGTAATCATTATTTAATATAATAAATGCAGGCTCACTGCGCTCGCCTGTTTATACAGTATTTGAACAAAATCTTAAGTTATGAATTTTATACGGCATAACATTATCCAGAAATGCTAAAATAAACAGGTGAGCATATCGAACCTGCAATAAATCAGTTAAAAGAAAACTAATTTTAAATGCTGCCTATACAGGGCGAGCGCAGCGAGCCAACAATAATAAAATTACAACTCCTGTATAAACGTATAGCGGGCCTGCAATTACATCTTTTAAATAGCGTTTAACTAAATTTCCTGTTTAAACTGCTTAGTATGCAATAATTATATTAAATATTAATTATCTACAATTGTTTTAAAATATATAGAGTAAAGTTTTAGTAGTTATTTACTGTTTTCTTACTTCTATAGACCTTTAAAACGATGTATAACATGTCATACTGACTAAAAATTTTTGTTTAGTCGTCCGCCTTATTGGCCGCCATCTTGAGAATATGAAGTGTGAAATTGTATTTGTTACATATTCTTTTTCTTCTCTTAAAGACCTTCAAAACGATGTATAACACATTATGCTGACTAAAACTTTTTTTTTTAGTTGTCCGCCATATTGGCCGCCATCTTGGAAATATTTAGTGTGGAATTTCCAAAAACTATACAGTTCTCAAAAATGCTGAGATGCAACAATGTGCCAAATTGCGTTGAAAATGATTAATTTTTACTCCAGTTATCGTTGGACAAACAAACAAACACACAAACACACAAACTTTTCAAAGACCAAGTCTCTGAAATGAAGAACTCACTATACGCTCGTTCGATTGCTCACCTTGATTTATTATTTACTTTTATCTACGATTGATACGAAATATAAACATTGTATCTCTGTTTTAATGCGTAGAAAGTGTTTTTTTTACGTACTTGTATTCATTGTGCATGCTCATTTCATAATTCCTCTTTTGTTCAGCCATAGTGCAGTAAAAAAGAAGAATTCTTCACCTTAACGCACGATTAGTGAGTTTGTTTACATTTAACAAAACTAATTTTCTGTTTGTTTAATTAAAGAAACTGTTTGTATAGAGTTTTTAGTGAAAAATAATGAGTGATTTATGTCATTATGACGAAAATGAGGAGAATAATACGCCCCCGAAATAATTAATTCGGCACAAAATACAACTAATGAATTAATGTTATCTTTATCAAAAGAGAAATACGAACTTACATACAGCAAGTTTATTAAATATATTTTTCTGTATTTATTATTAAAATCCAACAATCGTAGATAAAATACGGTACGCAACTCGTGCGAAAACGGCATTTTGCATTGCTCGTGTGGTTTTAATACCCTCGCTGTCGCTCGGGTGCAAACTCCACACTCGCATGCAAAATGCTACTTTCCGCACAAGACGCGTAATGTACTATTACATAATATATATTTATTTTTTATAATTTATTCTTCATATTGAAATGTTTTCTTTATTAGTTTACTGTATAAATAAACAGGTTAAGTGTGTGCTAGTCAGCACACAGCAAGGGTCCGTAGGAAACCCTGTATATAGCTTAAGTAGTACCCTATTGATGGTGTTTTTTAAAATGCTAAAAAGCTTACTTTGAACTATCCTATGGGTCTGATATTCTCAAAACACATAAACAAACTTCTGATAAAGTATTTTTTGCCACTGAACCGGTCTACAACCATATAAATACATCGAAAAGACCATAGTTATAAAAAAACGTATTTTCAAAAAGTGGTATCTTTACTTTTGGTCGAAGAATGTCAGGAATTTTTCAGATTTTTTGCACTTCACATAAGCGAGATAGAAGGGGGGGGGGGGGGGGGACACGTTTCACACCCACTTCAAACTTGCCTTTGATCGTCCTATCAAAGTTATAACCAAATAATTATATATTTTGTAATCAGCTCGACGTATTCTTTCATATGATACCCCTCACGGTGTCGAAAAAAAATAAAAAAATGTTAACTCTTAAGTTTTCTTACCCTAATTTTTTTGAAAAATATGTTTTTTAAGTCGCTATATTTTTAAAATATGTGGGTAGATACACGACACATACATGCCAAATTTCATGGTGGACGGACAGACACACGCAGCAAAATATAAGGGTCCTTGGTTTTGCCTACGGACCCTAAAAACAATATTGAGTATAATTTCTTTTGGTCTTTTAATGGTAAATATAGAATTTGTTTTCTTCACCTTTCTAACAACGTTATTTCGCCCTATTCTATATTTGGGCTTCTTGAGGCTTTTAAAATTAACAATTTAACCTATTTATATATAAATTATAATACTTGGTTGGCTCCGTGAACAAGTTACCCGGCGGGGGCTATGAACTTGCCTCCTGCATATTCCAGGGAGAGAGGACTTTGATTCCCCTTATTTATCAGAGTGGAGCCTGGCAACACTGTTTTTAGCAACCTTGTCGCCTCCATCAGTTATCTTATCAGTGTTACCAGTGATAACTGATTTTTTCTGTGCCGAAAATGAGTGAACCTCCCCCACATATGTAATGAAATCACTATTAGTTGTAACAGTGTGAGGTGAAAATCTTCTGAAAAGTCCAATTTAGGATAGATAACATGCTGATTAGAACATAATAATAATAATGATAAATAATTAGTTGTTTTGACTGAGATTTTGTGGTAGCACTTCATAATTATGACTAGAGATGTTGGTAAAAAGTAGCACAACAATATTGTCACCACAATTTTTTTTATAAACTCACAAACGCGTTTTGACATATAATAATAGTAGTTCTGTGAACAGTAGACCTCGCTCGTTAAAAAAACAAATCGGGTTTAGAGCTTAGGTTAAAAATAATTACCAAAAATTAACCGAAATAAATGTGATTTCAACAAAAAAGACCTGAAACGTGAAAAAGTAGAAAATGTTTTTACACAACTATAGAGTACTCTTAAAGGGCATTCCAACGATACCAAACACGGCCGGTCAGCTACTATTTTTACCATTTCTAACAGAGAGGTACAAAATTATGTACCCCTCATGGACAGGGTACAGTAATAAATTTAAGGCTCTTCTTTCGCGCACACTTCACTACTATAAAGTAGTAATTGCCATATGAGTTTCAGCCCGATCCTATAAAAAGAAAAAAACGGTACAATATAACAAATAAAAAGTGCAGAATTTTTGCTTATTTCGACAAACCGGTACCAGAAGTACTCTTTTATATACAGAAATAATTTTTTTCAGCATAACCGCATTATAAAGCCTCAGAAGGCCTAATAAATGCCTACATTATAAGACCTTTACAAAACACATTAAATTAAAAATTGACCTTTCACAGTACCCAGACTTTATGAACCTTTTTTACCAAAAGTACTAAAGGTACTTAAATTAAATGTCCATCTTGGGTTGTAAAATATTATTCTGTATAAGGTTCTAAAAGGACAATCTTGTCACACAATAATCTTAGGAGCAAAGTGGTCAACAGTGGACTCACCTCGCACTTTTTGAGAGCCCGAAAAAACTATTTATCGTTCAAAAGGGTCTGAAACGTGACTTTCTTAGATAAACATATGTACCTTTCTAAAGTACGTTTTAAGGGCTTTCCAGCGGTACCAAACACGGCCGGCCAGCTACTATTTTTACCTTTTCTTACACAAGGTACACAACTTTGTACCCATCATGTACCCAGTATGGAAATAAATTTTAGATTTTCCTTTCACGTACACTTTACAACTATAAAATACTAAACACCATATGGGTTTCATCCCCATCCTATGAAATGCAAAATCGGTATAGAACAAAGACTAAAAAGTAGCGTTTTTCGACCGATATTTCCAAATCGGTACAATTAGTACAAAAAAAAAAAAAAAAAAAAAAAAGTAGAAATAAAAAATAAATTTCAATAAAATGGGTACAAAGGCAATAAAACCCACACACTTTTGAGTAAAAAGCTGCAATTTATTTATTTTTTATTTCTACAGTATGCCCTACAACTACCGTGGTACTAAAAGTACCTCTGTACTCGAACCCGCAAAGGTACAGGTACGAAAAGTGTACAGTGCGTTCAAGTGTTATTTGGCGCAACTTTTGACCGAAAGAAATTTTCGAGCTGATAAATCCCTCGACGCTATTAGCCCCACAGTGGGGTGACCTACCCCCTACACGGCACTCTAAAAGTACAAAAGGGTACTAAAGTACCAACCAAGTACATTTTTTCGAAAATATTTTTTTACTCGTTTGGTACATTTTAAAGGCCTTTCCAACGATACCTCTGTCAAATCAGTACAACATCCCCTTCTGGTTGCGGCAACCCAAGGAGGACGTCCTTCACATAGACGTAGCTCCCGAAGTAGAAATCAGAAATATAAAAACAACCCGGATTCTTAAAGAGGACAATATTACCTAAAGTCCAGTACCTTTTTGAACCCTATCCGATTAAAATTGCGAACGATACAAAAGGTCAAAGTCGAAATTTCGGAAAAACACGATTTTCGCCGAGGTACTCGACTTCCCCCCCTCGAAGGTACTTAAAAAAATGGATTGCGCTTACCCCTTGAGAAGGACATTTTTAGAACATACGAAGCAGAGTAGAAGAGTACTTTTGTCTTCTCCGTACGTACCTCCTATGTACCATCTTGAATCTCGAAATTTAAAGTGCCTTATCTCAAAAAGTAAAAGTACCATCGAGTTTAAAAACAAAACGCCAGGAGAAGAATTTCATAGGCTTTTTGGGCTCAAAAGCCGAATAGCGTCGTATTATTGCCCTAGGAGGAGATTCGTGAACCATGTAGAAAACCGTTTGGAAAAAAGTGGTAAAAAGTGTTTTTTCGCTTTTAAGGGCCTGAAACGTGAAAATTTTAAAAATGTTTTTGCATAAATTTTGTACTCTTCCCAAGGGCTTTCGAACGATATACGACACCCCGTACCAAATATCTTTAGTTTTCTAATCGGCGAAAAAAAAAAAATTCCCAATGTCGCCCCTAAGCGGCGGTGCACGTAAAAAAAAGTTCTCGTTACCAACTATAGACCTCTGCGGGATCTACAAAAGCCTTGAAAAAAAAAATTAAAATTTTCAATTATTTCAAAAGTTATACGTAAAAACGTGTTAAAAAAAACGCCCTTTTTGACCGTAGACGATTTCCCGATGAAAATAAACCCATTTCCCGGAAAATTTCCCGGCAGATAGAATTTTTCCTTAAAAATGAACTATAACCTTAACAATTTCCAGAAAACTGCATGTCTCTACGACAAACACACCCATCAGTACGAAAATCCAAAAAACACCCTATTTCGCCCTTTAAGGCCGATTTTCACCCTTAAGGAGTGGTTTTAAACTGTCCATACCCTATGTTTGGTCAAGCGATTTTTAAGGTTCCTAACCGATTTTGACAATACCAACTCAAAATTTTTCCGAAAATCAAATGTCGGGTTATAATTATTTTTTTGTTTTTTGCCGTGGCGCCTTAAAATGAAGTAAACATTTCAACAAAATCCTGGAACTTGTCCCGGCAACATGCTGCGGGACAAATGTGTTGTAATGAAAACGGGGCAGTAAACACGAACACTGAAGATGATGTTATTTGTCGAAACACATTTGTGAGTTTATAATAAAAATTGTGGTGACAATATTGTTGTGTTACTTTCTACCAACCTCTCTAGTAATAATAATAATAATAACGATAATAATGTTTATTTCCACATTACAACAAAATAGTGCTAGGTATGGGAATTATTACGAAAAACAAATACAAAACTCAATTTACGTTAACAAAACAAAGCCTGTGAGAGCCCTCGATAGCCTAATTGGCAAGAACGAGGGCTCAATTTTGTTTATACAATCAGTAATATTCAGTTTATATGTACAATCTCTAATAAATAACAAAAATAATGTGATTTTATTATCTCTTATAATACCCATTGTAGCACATCCGACCGACCTAGTACATAAGTTGTAATTGAGAAATGTTAGATATACCAAAGGACCTATAGAATTTGAAGAAAAGCTGTGGACTGACCTGAGACCTGATGAATCTGTATCTCGACTTGATGCGACGTTTTCGATGAGTGGGCCCACTCTCGACGGCGATCCTTCTTCTCTGGTTCTTCTACTGCATGCCGAACCGAACCGAGCTCGGAGAGAACATATATATTATAATACGGAACCGGGAACCGGCACACGACCAGGTCGAGCGGACGTTGGAGACGGAACGAGATACGAGGTTCAAAGTTATAACGGACACTCACCGTCGCATGGTTTTTAGTTTGAAGGGCTCCCGCTAGAGTGCAGGACGAGTAATTAAGAAACAGCCGCTAGATCGCAGCACTTATACACCAATTCTGAACATACCCCTCACCGAAACCAAGGGGGTTTCAAAGAAAAAGCTTTACTTCGTGTAAAGAAAAAGAAAATGTTGACTGAAAAAAAATAAGGGCCGAACCTATCTGCCTAACGAGAGAAGGAAAGAGAAAGCAGAAAAGAAACTTGAGTGATTATCTCACTTGATAAGAAAATAAGAATACCTTCAATAAGAAAAAAAAGAAAAAAATAAAGTACCTTTAGGATTAAAGAAAAAGAAAAAGTCTATGGCCCTGGAAGAGGGGCTAGTTTGACCACTGGACGATTAAAATCTCCTTGGGCTGTTCGCAATCTAACAGCCCGAACAACCTGATCAGGACCTGGAAAAAGGGCTATAACTCGTGCCAAGCGCCAGCACGGAGGGGGTCTACGACCCTCATTCAGCAATACCAAATCACCAACTGCGAGATTTGGCTCGGATTTGTTCCACTTGTGACGTTGAGTTAAAGTGTTGAGATATTCACTCCTCCAACGGTCCCAAAAGTGCTGTGATATCTGACGAACGATTTCCCATTTTGAGAGACGATTAAGTGGAATGTCATTTAATGGAGGTTCTGGAAGAGCAACTATGGGGCCACCTATGATAAAGTGAGCAGGTGTGAGGGTGTCCAGCTCCTCAGGATCAGTGGAGAGTGGGCACAGAGGCCTTGAATTGAGCACTGCTTCCGCTCTGGCGAATACAGTAGTGAGACCTTCAAACGTCAAGACACGATCTGAGACAGCACGCTTTAATAGATGTTTTGCAGATTTGATACCTGCTTCCCAAATTCCTCCCCAGTGACAGGCCGTCGGAATATTGAACTTCCAGGTAATCTTCTTCTGGCTCAGCCAGTTATGGATTTTCTCTCTATTGGGACGAATACTGAGCATTTCATGAACATCAGTAAGATATCTTTTGGCTCCGACGTAATTACTACCGCAGTCCGAATGAATGACTGAACTAAGACCTCGACGACTAAAGAACCGTTCCAGTGCCGCAATAAAGGCATCCGTGGAAAGGTCCGACACCACCTCAAGATGGACTGCCTTTGTGGCAAAACAAATAAATAAACAGAGATACGCCTTAGAGACTCGAGCTTTCTTAAGGTTACTCTCCTTGACTAGAAAAGGACCACCAAAATCAGTTCCAACCGTTTGGAAGACTCGAGCTTGCCGAACGCGAGCTGGAGGCAAATCTGACATAAGGGGTTGTAAGTGAGATGAACGCATCTTGAAGCACGGTAAACATTTACAGAGTTGGGTCCGAATGAGTTGGCGAGCTGAGAGAATCCAGTACTCCCGTTGAAGTAATGAATGGAGAGTTCGAGGTCCTACATGTAAGTAGAGAATATGATAATAATTAATTAATAGTTTTGCGAGACAACTATCTTTAGACAGAAGCAAAGGATGACGTGCTTCTGCTGG
Source organism: Gerris lacustris (assembly GCA_951217055.1). Lineage (NCBI taxonomy): Eukaryota > Metazoa > Arthropoda > Insecta > Hemiptera > Gerridae > Gerris > Gerris lacustris. Next base: position 151,284,216 of record OX578276.1, read on the forward strand.
CAGGTCAGCATGTCTGATCCTGCCCCCCACCCTAACCAAACCTTTTGAATCGAGGAAGGGACGGAGTCTACGAAGCTGGTTGGAACACTCTTCCCCCTTTTCCAGTAGTGAAATATCTTCCTTGAAAAATACACGTTGGTCGAGGTAAATTAGACGATGACTACTTTCAACAAGTTCTTTGGCTGATAAAGGACCACAGAGACGATCGTGAGGGGAACGTAAGTTAGAGAAGTACCTTAACCACCAGGCTGTGAGTCGGACTAAACGAGTATACTGAGAAAATTTACTGATAAAGTCTGGACTTTTCGATTTTATAATATTAGCTGTGAAATTTGAAGTAGATGGTCGCATCTCAGGTACTGCCTTTGGAGGAGTAAATTCATGATTAAGTGGCCACTCCACCCGATCTGTAGACAGCCATGAGGGTCCATAAAACCAGAGGTTATGATTTACGATTGCAGAAGGAAACAGACCTCTACTAACACAGTCAGCAGGATTTTGACTAGAGCTCACATAATGCCATTGAGAAGGATTAAGGGCTTCTCCGATTTCTACCACCCTGTTAGCAACGAATGACTTTAACTTATGAGGGGGAGTTCTAAGCCAAGCCAACACTGTCATTGAATCAGAGAAGGCAAGAACTTCTTGAATGCTAACTGATGATAAAGCTGAGAGACAGGTTTTAAACAGTCGAGATAAGAGAAGAGCTCCGCAAAGTTCAAGGCGAGGAATCGAAAGAGATTTTAAAGGAGCTACTCGTGACTTCGCGAGTAGTAGAAAAGAAGAGTTAGTGTCCTTAGAAAGGCCTACTAAATAAATAACAGCACCGAACCCAATCTCACTTGCATCCGAGAATCCTACAAGAATAAAAGAAGTAAATAATAAAGGTTTCACAAGACGTGGAATTTTAATTTCAGAAATACAAGGTAATTCCGTGATAAATCTTCTCCAGTCATCACGAAGGTCCATAGGAATCTCTTCATCCCAGGATAAACCAGATAACCAAAGCCGTTGAATGAAATGTTTTGCAAAGAATACAACAGGAGAGAGCCATCCCATAGGATCGAATAACCGGGAAATGTCGGATAATATTCCTCTTTTAGTGAAGCAAGGAGTTAATGAATTTATTTTATAAGAGAACATGTCCTCCTTTGGAAGCCATTGAAGACCTAGAACCTTAATAGAAACAGATTCTGAATCAAAAGAGAGAGGTGATTCACAATCCTCAGGAGGAAGGCTAGAAAGTAAAGTAGGATGGTTACTACTCCATTTCCTCAATCTAAGGCCAGCTTGAGCTAACAATGAGATGATTTCTTGCTGGAGTTCAACAGCTTCTTCCACTGTGTCTGTTCCACTGATGACATCGTCAACGTAAATATCCTCCCTCAAAATCCGACTAGCTCGAGGATAAGATTCAGCATAGTCAATAGCAAGTTGTTTGAGAGTTCTACAAGCAAGATATGGAGCAGAACGAAGTCCATATGTAACTGTAAGTAAAACATAAGTAGACACAGGTTGATCTTCAGAATAGCGCCACAGAATGTGTTGAAAAGCGGTATCCTCAGAAAGTATCTTGAACTGTCGGAACATTTTGACTATGTCTGCAGTAAACACCACCAAATGAAGACGGAACTTGAAGATAACATCATCGATATTTTTTTGAAGTTTTTCACCGGTATAAAGACAGCAATTAAGAGATAGACCAGAAGTAGATTTTGCTGAACCGTTGAACACTACACGAAGCTTTGTAGTAGAACTTGAAAGATTTAAAACAGGGTGATGAGGGATTACAAAAGAAGAAGTGACATTTGGGTCGTTCAGCTTGCGCATATGTCCCAAATCCTCATACTCCTTCATGAAAGAATGATATGCATTTTTGAGGACTGAGTCACGATTCAACCTTTTTTCGAGATTTAAAAGGCATCTTTTAGAGTAATTGTAGGAATCGCCTAACATAGAACAATTAGGTTTTAACATAAGAGGAACCACATATCTTCCTTCATCACGTCGACATTTAGAGGTGAAAAGTTCTTCACAAATTAAATCCTCGGGATCACAAGATTCCCTTTCAGGAGATTGTTCTAACTCCCAAAACCTCCTTAAGGACTGGTCTAAAGATATTTCAGAAACGAAAGCTGAAAGCTGTGACGAGTTACTTACAGCTCCTATGATAACCCAACCGAATATACTACTCATCGCACTGGGTTGGCCTGGTCCAAATGAACGAGAGGAACCATGGTAAATATATGGTATCAGCTCCGCACCGATAATTCCATCCACACCTGAAGGAACATCGAAATTTGGATCAGCTAATACTAACCCACGAGCATGATTTCGAACTGAGGCTGGTAGATGATGAGAAGGTAATCTACCTGTAAGTTTATCCATGACAATAACTTCAGTAGATAGGATTGGTTCACTTGATAAACGAGGTTTTATCGAAACCATCGAACGACCACGAGCATGCGTAACTGAAATTTGACCAAGTCCCTTGACAGTAATATTAGATTTTTCAAGGGTAAGTCCGAGTTTAGAGAAGAATGAGCGGGTAAGAAAACAAGCTTGCGCCCCCGAATCGAGTAACACACGAGCTTCTACAAACGAGCCACTACTATCCTTTATATGGACCACTGCTGTCCCGAGAACGACCATAGACAGAGGCTTTTCCGAACTTACAGAATGAACTTGAATGTTTACATCAGTAGATGACGAGTGACCCTGATTTTGATTAGAACCTTCTGGTTTATCATAACAGTCATGTAAAAGTGTATGATGTGAAGGGCTTTGACAGCGAAAACACTTTGATTTTGAAATACACTGATCTGAAGAACTATGGCCCAAACATTGAATGCACCATTTTGCAGAGGTAACAAGCTGCTTTCGATCTGCAGGAGAACTATTGAACATCTGAGGGCATTTGTATGTCGAATGACTTGATTTACATAAAGGACATGTAGGGGGAGACCAAGATCTGTTAACAGGTTTAAAAGAAGTATTGTTATTATTAGAGCTTTGCTTACGATCAAAAGGGAAACTACTTTTCTTAGACTGAGGTGTGGTGACATAAGCATTTTTTACACGACGAAAATCTGGTTGAGATTTCGAAAGAGAATTGTTAGACTTTTCTGACGAGTCATGACTTGATGATGTCATATTTGATGTTTCCAACACTTTACAATAAGACGAAAGAAACTCTAACAGGTCTTCAAATTTAGGAAGAGATTGAGAAATATCCTGATTTACTGACGATTTAATTATATTTCGACGCTCTGACTCGAAGAGCTTACGAGTATTAATATGGAGATTGCGAAAGGCCATATGAAAAAGAAGAAAGTCAGAAAGGTTGGATACATTTAAGGCTTTTAGTGCAGAATAATTTTCAGAAAGGGTTTCATAAAAAGAACGAAGAGGTTTATACGAATCTGTTTTTATAGGCTGAATATTAATAAGTTGATCCACATAAACAGCAGCGAGATGTCGAGTAGATTGATATCTATCTTTAAGTATATTAAGAGCTACTTGATAGTTGGAATCTGTCTTAGGAAGATGTTTAATTAAGGCTAGAGGTTCGCCTTCTAAGCACCCTTCTAGGTAAAACAGTTTCTGAACAGGAGATAAGTTTTTATTTTCATGAATTAAACTTGTAAATAAATTAAAGAAAGGCATCCACTCAGTTAATGACCCTTTAAACCCTTTCAGAGAAATTTTGGGAAGATTAGGACCCATATTACCTAAATGATTACCAGAGGTCTCAACCTTGGCTGACGAGGATGAAGGCTCGCCTCTTATCCGGCCCAAAGGACCAAATTCTTATGTAGCACATCCGACCGACCTAGTACATAAGTTGTAATTGAGAAATGTTAGATATACCAAAGGACCTATAGAATTTGAAGAAAAGCTGTGGACTGACCTGAGACCTGATGTATCTGTATCTCGACTTGATGCGACGTTTTCGATGAGTGGGCCCACTCTCGACGGCGATCCTTCTTCTCTGGTTCTTCTACTGCATGCCGAACCGAACCGAGCTCGGAGAGAACATATATATTATAATACGGAACCGGGAACCGGCACACGACCAGGTCGAGCGGACGTTGGAGACGGAACGAGATACGAGGTTCAAAGTTATAACGGACACTCACCGTCGCATGGTTTTTAGTTTGAAGGGCTCCCGCTAGAGTGCAGGACGAGTAATTAAGAAACAGCCGCTAGATCGCAGCACTTATACACCAATTCTGAACACCCATCCTTAATATATTCTTTACAATTATAAACTTTCCGTCTATGTTAATGCGGACAAAATATCTACCTTCTGATGAAAATACTACTTCCAGCAGTTTTTATCCAGATTGGTCCCCAAGAGCCTTAATATTTTCTACAAGGTGGGCAAAAGAAACCGTACTTTTTTGAAGACTTATAGCTCAGCTTCTGTAATAGATGGAGATATGGGGTTTGCGGGGTCTGAAAACTACATTCATCTACTTTAAATTTCATATCTATAACTTAACTAACGATTGGGTGAAAGCCATGCAATGACGGTTTGAAATAGGGTCTTAAAGAAAGTCGTTGTCCGGATAGTAATCGTTATCTGGTATTATATTTTTGATAGAATAAATAACCATATGGTAGAGTGGGGGTTCTTTGTAGGTGAGAGGTAGGAGTCCCTTAGTGTTATAACAAACATTGAAGATGTGTTAAGCACAATGTTGCCTGAAATTGAAGATTAAATGCCAAATTAAACGTTTAAGTAAGATGGTGCCCCGTCCCATCGCTCCTTGAAAACAATTCAATACTTGCAAGAAAATTGCCCAGACTTCATTCAGCCAGACGAGTGGCCACCTGGCAGTCCAGAACTAAATCCAATTGATTACTCTGTCTGGGGTTGGTTAGAACAAAGATTGTACGTGGGGGGACAGAATAAAGGACGTTGATAAACTTTGAAAGAGGTTTCTTCGTACCTGGGATGATATGTGTCATTCAACTACTGCTGGGGCCATACCCCACTGGACAAGGAGAGTGCAGGCTGTCGTAAATGAACAAGGAGGACATATTGAACCATACAACAAGTAAATCTGTAACATATGCATTAGTTGTTTTTTGTTTATGATTTTTGTAATTTTGTGAAATCCATTTTTTTAATACATTTATTTTATCAAAACTGCCCGGACAACGACTTTTTTAAGACCCAAATTCAACCGTCATAGCATGGCTTTAACCAAATAGTTTTTAAAGTTATAGATATGAAATTTAAAGTAGAATAATGACGTTTTCAGACCCCGCCAACCCCATATCTTTATCTATTACAGAAGCTGAGCTATAAGTGTTAAAAAAAAGTTCGGTTTTTTGCCCACCCTGTTTATGCTAATGTTAGCCTATTCTATAGCATATTCATTAATTGTTATTAGTTATAACCATTATAACTAAGTCAAGTTAATTTAAGTAGATTAATTTTAATTAATATCCTACCAACTCATTATGAAGCAATGGGCTTAGAAGATTGTCTAAGCATTTTTGAATTCGGAGACTTTCTTCATAATGCTTTGAGTAATCTCAAAAGTGAAATTAAAATAAAATTTTAAGAATACGATATTTCTGCTCTGATTTGTTGAGAATACACTAAAAAGTCTACACTTGATAATCTGCTGTTAATATTATGGCGTTATTTTAGAATAACAATAAGCCTAGTCCTGGTACACATGAGTAGTTTTCGTTAAGTAAAGTGGATTTACCTGACATCTGTTGGTTTTATACTGAACTAACTTACTGAACAACGCTCACTCCCAGTGGCCAAATAAGAAACTACTTTAACTTAAACAATCATATCCTAGAGCTTATTTTTCTCTTTTTACTACGTTTTTATTAGCTTGCTTTCTCGTTTGTTTGTCCAGTACAAATCTTGTAATCGATTTTTAACTAACTTCCCGAGTAGCTAGAAATTTGAAACTTTTAGAATAGTTCAAACACGATACTTTTAGCCATCTTTCAGCAGAATTTAATTCGTGCGTTCAGCAAATTTTGCTGTGTAGAAAGTTAGTTCGGAAAAAATCCGCAAGTTATTTTATTTGTTTTGACATATCCCATATTTACGATCTTCATTTTGACGGGTTAAAAATTTATGATTTATGACAGAAAATTTAAAAACGTAGTATATAAAAAGTTCTTTTTATCTTGTAATTTATCTTTCATTTATATTATCTCTCCATTACTTTCACATATATGTACTTCGTATAAAGAAAAATTGGTTCGAGACAATTCAGACAAACTTTCTCATACATGAGAGCATAATTACTTGGCCCATCGTTTCCCATTTATTATTTTTTGAATTTTCGTAGGTACATTTAATTATTATTGAACATTTTATCAAAATGTATCATAAAAATAACTTCTCCTCGGCAGAGAATCGAACCTGGCCTCTCTCCGTCCACGATTATAGCAATTTTCTCTGGAACTAGATTTTTTTTGGGAAAACGGCATATATCGTTAGATTCGTATTTAAATGGATTAAATTTTAGAATTTTTTTAAATCTAAATCGTCGGAGACGTTTTCGAAAAATAATATTTGTTTTCATGTTTTTTTCAGAGTTATATGAATATTGTTATATATTGATCATCTTATCAACCATATATATATTATCAACCAACAATATATTGCCATCTTATCATAAGTTATATATTGATAATCTTATCAACCATATATATATATATATTATCAACCAACAATATATTGCCAGCTTATCATAAGTAATATATTGATCATCTTATCAACCATATATATATATTATCAACCAACAATATATTGCCATCATATCATAAGTTATATATTGATCATCTTATCAACCATAATATATATTATCAACCAACAATATATGGCCATCTTATGATAAGTTATATATTGATCGGATCAGTGGTAGCCACTGCCCACGCAGAAACGTGAGATCCTAGCAACTCCCTTAACTTCCACAATTTCCATCTGTTTTAAATTAAATGTTCACTGATTGTGCAGGTAAATGCCCTATATATGGACTCATATGAATGACATTGTAATTGGATTTAGAGTAGCCACTGCTCATGCACGATCGCAAAAATCCGCCTCAAAGCAATTTCTCAGGATCTATCAGACCGATTTTACTCAGAATTGGTGGATAGTTAGAGACCGCTGATGATCTCCCATGATTTTTAATTTATTAATTAATTTTTTGGAGGAAGTACCACACTATATTATGGCAGTCTATATTTGTGTGGCTAATGGTTTATAAATATAAATTTGATGTCAAATGGTTTATTTCGTCCTAGGATATGTCTAAAGGGGGCTACACCCCTGCCGTTTATCTGTGCAGATTATCACTTGTCACGTCATGTCTGAGCGATAAACTGTGTGACAGACAGTTCGGACCGGTTTTCACGCAGATAAAAAGTCTGTGCATTCGGACCCCATTTTGCAACGATTTAAAAAAAAAAAATATTAAAAATACCTGTCAAAAGTGAAGAGAAAACTGAAGAAGATTAGACGCTATCCTACACACCTTCAGTTAGATAAATGTGCAGATTATCTCAGTTATTTTTAGATAACTGAGCAGAAAAACGGAAAGTGTGTAGTCTCCTTAACACATTATTATTATAAATTGTTATCTTATCTCGTTATCTTTCATCTGTTTACGCTTATACGCTTCTTATTATAGACTTCTAATATAATTATATTAGTTGTTTTCGTTTTCACTAATTTAAGTTATCTAGTTTTGTGGATCGTTTTATTGGTGTATCACTATAACTTTTCTCTTCTTGACGTAGCTGTAGCTGTTAATTTTGATATAAACTCAAAGCAACTACAAGATGTACTGATGATGTACTTGAAGTAAGATATACGGACTTGTTGCTTCGAGTAAACATCACGATACACTGCACCCTTAAAGATCCTTCCATTAGTGGATGCTTTGGACTTCAAATCCTTCGTGACGTGGACTTCACCGAAAACCAATCTATTTTTGGTTAGAGTGGGTTAGAGGTGGGCAGAGTGGGTTAAAGGTTGTTATAGAGTTGGTTAGAGTGGGTTAAAGGTTGCTATAGAGTTGGTTAGAGTGGGTTAAAGGTAGTTAGAGTTGGTTTGAGGTGGATGGAGATGTTTAGATGAGGTGGCTAGAGGTGGATGGAGGTGGTTAGATGGATGGTTAGAGGTGGATGAAGGTGGTTAGATGAGATGGTTAGAGGTGGATGAAGGTGGTTAGATGAGATGGTTAGTAGTGGATGGAGGTGGTCAGATGGATAGTTAGAGGTGGATGGAGGTGGTTAGATGAGATGGTTAGAGGTGGATGGATGTGATTAGATGAGGTGAATGGAGGTGGTTAGATGAGTAGGTTAGAGGTGGATGGATGTGGTTAGATGGATGGTTAGAGGTGGATGGATGTGGTTAGATGGGTAGTTAGAGGTGGATGGAGGTAGTTAGATGGATGGTTAGAGGTGGATGGAGGTGGTTAGATGAGGTGGATAGAGGTGGTTAGATGAGATGGTTAGAGGTGGATGGATGTGGTTAGATGGATGGTTAGAGATGGATGGAGGTGGTTAGATGGATGGGTTAGATGAGGTGGATGGAGGTGGGTAGATGAGATGGTTAGAGGTGGATGGATGTGGTTAGATGGGTAGTTAGAGGTGGATGGAGGTGGTTAGATGGATGGTTAGAGGTGGATGAAGGTGGTTAGATGAGGTGGATAGAGGTGGTTAGATGAGATGGTTAGAGGTGGATGGATGTGGTTAGATGGATGGTTAGGGGTAGATGGAGGTGGTTAGATGAGATGATTAGAGATGGATGGAGGTGGTTAGATGGATGTGGTTAGATGGATGGTTAGGGGTAGATGGAGGTGGTTAGATGAGATGATTAGAGATGGATGGAGGTGGTTAGATGGATGTGGTTAGATGGATGGTTAGGGGTAGATGGAGGTGGTTAGATGAGATGATTAGAGATGGATGGAGGTGGTTAGATGGATGTGGTTAGATGGATGGTTAGGGGTAGATAGAGGTGGTTAGATGAGATGATTAGAGATGGATGGAGGTGGTTAGATAGTTGAGTGACACAACTCATGGAACCCTATGCACCAAGTTACCATTCATAAATTCTCTGAAGGGAATTGATAAAATTAAAACAAAATTAAGCTTAAAAAAGAGATTTTTGTAATAATAAATACAGTTAGAGAATTAAATAATTTAATGGATCCAAAGTGTTAGTGTAGAGGTGGCAGTAGGTCACTTCAGCACACAGCTATGGATACAGGGCAGTCTTGAGTATCAGGAGTAGAATCCTGGCTGTGATAAGGGCTCTTATCTAATTATTCTTCTTGTCATCGTCACCGTACCAGTTCTCACTGAAACATATAAATTATTGATAACATACAATTGAACTAAAGTAATTAGAATAAAATCTTATATGAGGGCTAAAATCTGTTATGTTGTTGCAATAGTTAGTTAGTGGCACTTCGCTACCGCCTCAGGAGAGGGCGGAATGGTTTCTAGAGTGCTCTCGAGTTGCACATTAAATATTTCCATTCAGCTTTTAATCTGTAAATAAATAATTTAGTGTTTTTTAAGTGTTCATGAACATTCAATTGCATTTACATTACATACCAAAAAGAAGAAGAAAAACATGTAGGGTACTTTTTTACTTTAGCACCCCCCCCCCCCTTCCCCCACATATCCCTTTGTCTTAATAGATATTTACACAAAGGAACAATAACAAAATAGTATGTATTCCTCAGTCTAAAATGTATTCCAAAACTAAGGAATATTTAGTACAATGTACCTTGGGACAATGGACAAAGGAATATCAGACTTGTGTGTGTAAATTTGATAATATCCCTTAGTCTAATTAACTATTAAGACAAAAGAATATTAAATATAAGCTAAGAAAACTGTAGAACTCATTGTCCTTCAGACTTTGGTAAAAGATTCAGTCTTACTCATAATAAGACTCAATCTTAAAATAGCGTAATAAAACTGCCCCAGGAGTATCAGTGTCTTGGGGAGACACAAACCTTTGAGACTTTTGTTGGGCAGACTATTGTTTAGAACCAAGTGGGGTGGGGGATGCTACAGTAAAAAAGTGCCACTTTAAGTCTCAGAATGTAACATTTTGCTTAAAACCTTAATGTAATGAAACATTTTATTTGATTGTAATACAAATTTGAATTTCTTTACTGGTTTGTAATGTTCATGTTGAAGGTGCAGTTTTGCACGATTTCTGATGCAATTAACATAATTCAGAATGTTCTTCGAAGTGTCAAGTCGTGAATTACTGTTTCCGGTGTACTGTGACAGTCCTAAAGTCAGCTGGTCTGTTAAAACTTATCTGCAAATGGAATCTTCAATGTATCCTCCATATTATGTTATAAGAGAATCTTATATAGGTATGTTCGTAAGTTAGAACGCTAGAGTGCGGGGAGGTAAATGCAAGAATCGTCTGTTTTGCAAGCTATATATTGAGAGGGTATGTTAGCAAGATGCTGTCAAATAAAACACAGTGAGAAGGTTTATGCTAACGTTTCGCTAAATTTATTAGCATCATCAGAGCAAGAAACAAAGTATATAAAATTAAAAAAAAATACGTGTGGTGTCGTGGGACACCCAGTAGGAAGGAAGTTCCTTATGCTTTTCATTAAATATAAATGATAAAATCACACTGCTAAGCTTTACGATACTATTTACTTAAACATGGCGGAGTTAGAAAAGAGACAAAACTAAAAGTAACTAACTATTTGTACTTAGCAGAGTTAAGGCAAAATTAAAAGAAAAGCACATATTTAACATTGAAGCGAGCGTCTTGCAATAAATGATGTATTGTATATTGAGAAAAAAGTTAATCATGATGAGTTTATAGTTAGAGCAGATGATTGTAGTGACGGACACGACTGTTCCCTCAGACTCCACCCCCATATTTATAACTCTATTTAAAATATTATAAAATATATCACTTTAATACGCAAAAACTTCTGCTAGAATCAGGTTGAAATTTTACATGCCTGTTTCAATTGTAGTTTAGACGATGTGTATGAATTTTTATTAAAATCTGTACGTTAGGACGTAAGATATCGGTAAAATAAAAACGTTGTTCTCTTTATTTTAATTTAGCTTTAATATATTTAGCGATCTTTATCACTTTATCACTTCTTAGCAGTGTCGGTGTTCGTATTACTAAAAAAAATGTATTTAATAAAGTTGTTTGTCTCAGTAAATAGATGAAGTTAACATTTTTTCCTGTCCTAAAATTCCAATTTTACATTTTAAGTTCATGTTTACCCGAGCGTTGCGCGAGAACGTTTGGGTGAATAACGTTGTCCAACGATCTCAGCCTGGGAATTGCTAAAATAAACATGTGTACCAAATTTCAACTAACTCAGTCATCTTTTATTCAAGTTATCGTCATCGGTAGATTTCGGTGACGCTTGGTTTTGTGACGTTTTTTTTTCGGATTCAATCCCGGGCTCCAGAACGTGCCATAAGGAACTTCATTCCAAAAATGAATACAAAAAGGTTGAGGTTGACTCTACTACATGTTATAAAGGAATGAATGGAAGTGTGGATGAAAATCCAGAAACTAGGAAAAGGTAAGGTATGTCTGGAAGGTAGATTAGCGGGACAAGAATACTAAATATAGCTAGGAGTACAATGATGAAAAAGTACGTAGGTATATGAAAATGTAGGAATAAAAAATAATGAAAATAACAAGAACAATGATGTACAAGAAATTATTAATTAAATTAGTATAACTGTTACTTAGATTGTTGATGTCAGTTCTAAAATTTATGGTATTGGGAGTTTTGGAAATGTAGGATGTATATTTCAAGGATATTACGTTTGAATTTGTTTGGTTCTTGGGCACAAATCTTAGTACTTTCAAAGTCAAAATGTAGAGTATTGGAGTGATGATTGGTTAAAGCTGTGGGATTGTGACAGTTCGGTTTCAAACTATATTTATGTTGGTTATTTTTTTTTATGAAGATATTGGAAAGTCTGCCCAACATATGACGAATTATAATCAGAACAGTCAATTTGATAAATAACATTAGTTTTCATATTGATGAGAATAGGGTCTGTAAGTTTACTGCAATCACCCAATACATACCCTACTAACATATCCTCTTATTGTACTTGAACTGTTACGAACCTTCTTCATTAACTATAATATATTGAGTGCAAAAACAACCACTTGTCGAGTAACTGTAGAAAATATATACGTGTAGTGTCGCGGGACACCCGGTAGGAACTAAGTTCCTTACATTTTTCATTAAATATAAAATATAGAATCACACTGCTAAGTCAAACACATGGCGGAGTTAGAAAAGCGACAAAATGAAAAGTAACTAACTGTTTGTACCTAGAGGAGTTAAGGCAAAATTAAAAGAAAATCATTATGATGAGTTTATAGGTAAAGAGTATGTTTGTAGTTGGTAGGAAATAGGACTGTTTTCTACCTACCCGGCCTACTAATTTAGAATATTATCAAATATATCTCTTCCCTACTCAAAAACGTTTACTTGTATCAGGTTGAAATTAAACATGCCTGTTTCAATTGTACTTTAGACTATGTGTAAGAAGTTTTATTAAAACCATTACGTTAGAATGTAAGATATCAGTAAAAACGTATTTTCTTTATTTTGAACGTTTAGGTCCGCTTAAATAAATTTAGCGATCTTTATTACTTCATAGCAGTATTGGTGTTCGTTTTGCTAAAAAGAAATGTATTTATAAAAGTTGATTGTCTCATTAAATAGATGAAGTTAGAATTTTTTTCCGTCCTAAAATTCCAATTTTAAATTTGAAGCTTACGTTTACGCGAGCATTACTGAATGCTTGGGCGGATAACGAACTCATCCTGGGTATTGGTATTATTAAATGGACATGTGTACCAAATTTCAACTAACTCGGTCATCTTTTACTTAAGTTATCGTCATCTTGGTTTTGCGACGGTCGTTTTTTCTCGGATTCACTCCCGGGCTCCAGAACGTGCCATAAGGAACTTGGTTCCAAAAGGTGCCCCACCATCTAAAATGTGAATTCGCTTTCACTTCAGCCCCTCCTAAATTATTTGAATTGATATAATACTGACCATCCCTGAACATTCTCAGGGTCGTCGCATTTGAAAGATTCCTCATTGTAGACCATGCCTGAGGGACAGGAGCCGTGCTGGGGAGTAACTCCGTTCCTACAGATGTAGAACTTCTGGCAGTCGTCAGGGTGAGCGTAGGTTGGGTGAGGAAGAGTTCTTCCATTAGGTCCAATATGATCGTCCTCGGGGCAAGAAAAACCATCGTCTAGGACATCTGTGAAATAAACAAGAAAATAAATATTTAAAATAAGACGAATAAGAGGTTAGGTATGTTAGCGAGATGCTGTCAAATAAAACAAGTTGAGAAAGTTTATGATAACGTTAGAATATTTGTTGAAACTGCTCTAATTTAGTGTGCAGTTTACAGGCGGATTAAAGGATTTCAAGAAAGTTTAAAGAAGATCTGGTAATTTCGTAAGGACGTTGGCGCATAAAATTAAATGTGATTTTTATATCTTGAAATAAAAAAAAGAGTTTAAAACTTTAAAACGATTCCACCATCTCACCACTCCCTCTTTAAGTTGATTACATAATATTTTGAGAGGAAGTTTAACGTTTCACTAAATTTATATAAAAACCTATCGACCTCCTATTAATTTCTAACTTACTGGCACGATATACAAAAGCTTTACATTTTTCATGTCGTTTTTTGCGTGACGGAATTTTCGACTGTACCCCACAGCTATAACATATCCAAGTTATAAAAAAAAAAAATACATTTGAATAATATGTTAAATATGTGAACAATGCCAAAGTATATTTTTTTTTATTTCCGATTCAAATGTTTTATTCTTCCTATATAACAGACAAAGAAAAGATAAAACAGTGTGACTGAGTTGCGACAAAATTCAGTGGTAAAGATATATATTTCAGCTTATTAGTTCTTTAGAAAAATAGAGAGAACAAAATAACTTTTATTTTTATATTTGGATGAACGTAGTCTACGAATTTAGGCTGGAGTTATCAAAGTTAAGCGATGTATGAAAAGTGTGAATCTGTCTTATTTTAAATACGTATCAATATACACTGATTAAATAAATACAATTCCTATTTATTAATTTATTTTTTGTTAATTCCTAGCTTGACGAGGGTATTCTGAAAATCTAATATTTTTTGTGTCTCTGAATTCAGAAAACCTTTTTTGTTATTGATTTTGTCTGTTGTTCAACTTTTTTGCGAAACGATATATAGGTACATGTGTCAAAAACTACTCGTCTAGTTGAATGAATACAATTAGCCCATTGTTAGTCCCATATTATTTTTTCCTGTTTGCGAAAATCTAATATTGCTTCTAAACAAGTGATTGTAAACCCAGTGGGAATCAAAATTGATCCAAATCTAATGTGACCAGCAATTCATTTGGACGCGAGGAAAGGAAGCTATGCGCCACACAGATTAGTAGCAGACTATTTAAGGAAGAGAGAGTTTTTGCTCTTATAAAATGCAATGATAATAATCAGTAGCGCAACAAATTAGGCTTGCCAAAAGGCTCATGCAACAATATATGTAATGGATGACACGGGGCCGGATTGTCACTTCACTAGTTGTATATACCATCCACCTATTCATTTACGTGTTGTGTCACGATGCAGATTGAAGCCACTTCATTTAAGTAGCTATCCATTTATGTTGCGATGTAGATTGAAGCTACTTCACTTAAGTTGCTATCCATTTATGTTGCGATGTAGATTGAAGCTACTTCACTTAAGTAGCTATCCATTTATGTTGCGATGTAGATTGAAGCTACTTCACTTAAGTTGCTATCCATTTATGTTGCGATGTAGATTGAAGCTACTTCACTTAAGTTGCTATCCATTTATGTTGCGATGTAGATTGAATCCACTTCACTTAAGTATAGCTATCCATTTATGTTGCGATGTAGATTGAAGCCACTTCACTTAAGTAGCTATCCATTTATGTTGCGATGTAGATTGAAGCTACTTCACTTAAGTTGCTATCCATTTATGTTGCGATGTAGATTGAATCCACTTCACTTAAGTATAGCTATCCATTTATGTTGCGATGTAGATTGAAGCCACTTCACTTAAGTTGCTATCCATTTATGTTGCGATGTACATTGAAGCCACTTCACTCAAGTAGCTATTCATTTATGTAGCGGTGTATTCACCGAGCATGCGGGGCCAATGTTTGTCATTTTAGAAAACATTTGTTTACAAATGTTTGTCATTTTAGTAAACATTTGTTTACAAATGTTTGTCATTTTAGTAAACATTTGTTTACAAATGTTTGTCATTTTAGTAAACATTTGTTTACAAATGTTTGTCATTTTAGTAAACATTTGTTTACAAATGTTTGTCATTTTAGTTCTAGAGATATCCTGGTGAATTAGAGGTATTTGGATATTATCCAGGTATTAGGTATTTGGGTATGATTATTTCGATAAATCATTGTTAGGCACAACTAACTATACTATAAGTTAAGTGAAATATTTATTGAGATATATAGGTTGATTGACTAAAGTAAGTAAATCTAAGCTAAGGAAGACCAGTTAAGTAAGAATGTAAGTCCATTGTAGCATCTCATCAAGTTTGTTTTTTTATTACACAACTTGAGGTTGTAAAGCATTGGGACGCTATATAAGTGAAGTTGAAGTTCCCTCCTGGAGGGGAGTATTGTCACGTTGCCAAACCTAACAAAGCACCACTAAACAATGGACTTATTATGGAGAGTATTGTTCAACAACTTGAGATTGTTGCTTTAATTCTTCTCGTATACTTCATGCTTAGAACACAAGCACCGACTTCATCTTAAATATGCTCATTGCACTGTTGACAAAAAAAACTTCCTCTCAAAATATTATGTAATCGACTTAAAGAGGGAGTGGTGAGATGGTGGAATAGTTTTAAAGTTTTTAACTCTTTTTTTTATTTCAAGATATAAAAATCACATTTAATTTTATGTGCCAACGTCCTTACGAAATTACCAGATCTTCTTTAAACTTTCTTGAAATCCTTGAATCCGCCTGTAAACTGCACACTAAATTAGAGCAGTTTCAACAAATATTCTAACTAGTTTCAATTTATATTGTCTCTTTCACAATCAAGTTTCGACTGAATAAAGCACATAGCTTTAAATTGGTGATAATAAGTGGTGCTTCCAAGCGGGAAATCATACTAAACTGATGTTCTTATCAATAATGTAAGTGTGTTTTCACCTTATATATCTTATCACTATTGTTACCTTTATAATTATTATTATCACCTGATATATCTTGTCACTATATTATTACCAATATTATTATTATTATTATCAACTGACATATCTTATCACTGTTATTACCATTATTATTATATATACCATTAATACCTGTTATATACCATTAATTATTATTAATATAATTATTATTAATATTAATATTATTAATTATTATGATATATCTTATCACTATTATTACAATATAATCATTATCTCCTGATATATCTTATTACTATCATTTCTATTATTATCACCTGATATACCTTTTATCACTATTATTGTCATTATTATTATTATTATACCTGATATATCTTATCACTATAATTACCATAATTATTATTTCTCATAGCTTAATAAAATAGAGACAGCAAGTGTTGCATGCTGAGTGCAAGCCGACAAACATAGTAAACTCTTGTGTTCAAACCAATTTGTTGTGTATTTTCATCTGATTTCTTATCACTTTTATCACATTAATCAGTTTTTACTTCATGCTTCATGCTCATATAAAGAGAAAGTATTGTGATGGCGCGAAAATTCGATATTTGAGGTCCGCTGAGTCCAAAAAAGATGGTTTTCTGACAAACATTTTTGGACTCAGCGGACCTCAAACCGTGTAAATCCATCAAAATCTAATATTTGCGCCATCACAATACTTTCTCTTTATACAATAAAGTAAAAGTAATTAGTAAGTGGTGAGTCCACTTTATATGGGAGATCGAAGTAAGACACCGTAAACGTAAGTAATTTATGTTATTCCTAGAGATAAGATGACCTCTATAATTGACGCTCTTAAGGAGGTATTTTTACGTCATCTAAGCAATTTTTAAGTTATTTTGTTTTGTCTATACTTTGTTGTTTACTGTTTAGTTACTATTTCCTCTTATAGTCAATGCATTTATAGGTGGTACTGGCCATATAATGAGAATAATTTCTATTAATTTAAGTTCATTATTAAATTAAGTTCATTATTAAATGAAGTTTATTATTAAGTTTATTGTATTAAGATTGTAGTCCCCAGGCCACCATAAGAAGTGAGTCGCTGATTGATAAAGTTTTCTTACCTTATGGAATCGCTTATTTATGCCGTGAGGTGGCCACCGATACGATAAGGTGGCCACCGATACGAGTGGGCCGTTTTCTTTTCAACGTCCCCGCAGAGCGATATGTTTGGGGCGGTGGCCACCCCAAAAGGCCCATTCGTATCGGTGGCCACCTTTACCACTGTTTTTGAAATAATTTAATTAAACGATCCTGTGAAAATCAAAACTTTATCTATCTCTTTTCAATGTTCCCGCAGAAGGACAAGTTTGGCATGTCAACAAAAAATAAATGGCCCAGCGCCCAGTTGCCATATACCCAATTCATCGGTGGACACGGCATAAATAAGCGATTCCATAAGGTAAGAAAACTTTATCAATCAGCGACTCACTTCTTATGGTGGCCTGTGGACTATTGTTAATTTTCAATTTATGTAACCTTTCTTAAAAGTAAGGTTATTGGTCTGAATGACTGTTCTAGACTTTGAAGGTTATCATAAAATGTAACATTGCGTGAAATTGTATTTAGCAATTGTGTTGTGTGAAAGGTCACATATTTAAAGCCGGTTATCAGGTAAGTTTTTAATTCGAAGACAAAGAAATTGGAAATGGCAGTTAAATTAACCAGAATGTGTGTTGTTCTCCTTGAGAATTGTGAATCAGAATCCAAAATAATATCTTTGGTCGATCAAGGATCTCAACTTCTGTCGGTAAAACATTTATTATAATTCCTAGAAATTCTAATGACAGTGATAAATCTGAGAAATACTGTTTTAAGAAATAAATCTAAACTACTAAAATTAAAATGTAACATAATTAAAAGCAAAAAAGGGAGCTACATTCTATATGCCCTTAAATTCTCAGAAATAATATTTTATTAATAATTGTATATGAGTCATTTGCACCGCACAATAAAACTACCGCAACTACAAAATGTAAGTATATCGTTTTTATGAGAACACAGAAATACATTATTATGCTTAAAATACCATGAAAATGCTTTTTCTTTTTCTCGTCCAGTTTTATGTATTGTATAATGATTTATACTTGCAATTCAAATGAAATCTTCAACAAGAACTATGTTATGTTAATTGGCAAAGGTGTTAGGTTTAAGTAAGTACAGTTTGGCGAGAAGTTATTTTTTGCAAATTTCAAGTTATTTATCTTTCGTATATTAAAGCAAGGTTAATCTTGAGATATCTGTGAACTATACTATTCTTATTTTTTTTTTTACGGTAATTTTTAAATAATAGGTGCATTAGTGAAGGTCATCTTTAATATGTTTGAAACTAGTTCGTGTAATATGTATAATTATTTAATATTTACAACATTATAATTATGACATTGTTGACAAATACAAACTGACATATCAAATCTCCCCCCTGATTTACAACTTCACAATTTGGTCTATATGCCTTCTCCAAATTTCTCCATCTTCCATCATTATTCTGTAAATAACCGCGCCTTCTTGATTTATTACCTTCCCTTTTCTCCATTTGTTTCTAGTCCTATAGTCTCTAACTTGAACTTTGTCCCCCGGTTGGACACTTCTTTTCGCTTTTTGGTGAGCGAATTCATTTTCGTTTCTAGTCAAAAGGTCGATTCTTGTTTTTATATCTCGCCCAAACATCAGCTCATAAGCTGATTGTCCTGTCGCATTAGGTGCTTTCCTTATTTGCATTAGAAGCATTGCAATTTTCGTTTCAATGTTGCCTTGATCGTTTCCCATTGCTTTTAAATGATTTTTGATAGTTTGAACATTTCTTTCTGCTAATCCGTTTGATTTTGGGCAATACGGCGCTATTGTTCTATGTGCGATTCCATATGTTTGCATAAAATTTGTAAAGTCTTTTGCCGTAAATTGTGGTCCATTATCAGAAACAAGTGTTGTAGGTATGCCGAATGTAGAGAATAATTTTCTTAACTCCTTTATACACCAAAGGGCAAATTCAAATGAGAAAAATTCTTCTTCAAACACGGTCATCACATTTAACCCATACCAAGGTGATGAAACATTTACAAACTTTATTTTACGATTAGAAAATTATATGTTTCTAAGGGGTATCACCGATGAAAAAGTAAAGGTCCATACATTTTTACATGCTTTACCACCGACATTACACCAATCTCTTTATGATTTATGCACCCCAGACAAACCTACTGATAAGGACTATGACGGATTAGTCGAAATAATGAAAAGTTACATCGAGCCAAAACCTAGTGTTTGGGCCTGTCAAAACAAATTTATTTCTCGAGTTCAAGAACAACAAGAGTCAGTATTACAATTTGCCGGAGAACTGAAAAAACTTACAGCCCACTGTAACTTTTTTTGCACTTGCAATAAATCGGTAGCTGAACTGTTACTTAAAATTCAGTTTGTAAGAGGACTTCAAGACACAAATACTAGACAAAGACTGCTACAAGAAAGAAAAGATATGGACTTTATGGAACTGGTTGATTTTGCCAAAGTGATGGAACAATCTAAGGAGGAAAGCAGAAATTTCCGGGAAAATAAGGAGGAAACAAAAGTTAATCAAATAAGAAAACCAAGATCAAGGAATGAAAAAAGTAGCGATAATCTACAAGACAAACAATTAAATATGAACAGACCAAATAAGAATCAGAACGAGGTAATAAGATCACATTTTGAAGCACTAAAGGGTAAATGTTTTAGATGTGGTAGTACAATGCACAGAGCATTCCAATGCCAGTATATAAATGAAACTTGCAATTTTTGTAGGAAGAAAGGGCACTTAGCTAGAGTGTGTTGCAGAAATTCAGGTACAGGTGATTCAAGGAGTAGAGAGAGAATAGTGCAGTTAGAGAATCAAGAGAATAATATGAACTACGATGATCCACATGAATTAAATTTAATTTCAGACAAAAGAAGTGACAAATTTATACTTCCGGTAAAAATTGAAGGCCAACAAATAAACATGGAATTGGATACGGGAGCCTCTTTGAGTACAATTTCAAGAGAAGATTTTAACAAATTAAAATTAAAAAATAAAATACTTAATACGAACATAAGGTTAAGTACCTATACTGGAGAAGAAATAATACCACATGGAATAACTTTTGTACAATGTCAAGTCAATGAGGAAGTATTCTTTGGAAAATTGGTCATAGTTAATAAGACGGTAGATCCAATTTTTGGAAGGAATTGGTTAAGAGAAATAAAATTTAATTTAAATGATTTTTGATAGTTTGAACATTTCTTTCTGCTAATCCGTTTGATTTTGGGCAATACGGCGCTATTGTTCTATGTGCGATTCCATATGTTTGCATAAAATTTGTAAAGTCTTTTGCCGTAAATTGTGGTCCATTATCAGAAACAAGTGTTGTAGGTATGCCGAATGTAGAGAATAATTTTCTTAACTCCTTTATACACCAAAGGGACCCTGCATTTTTCGTTGGTATTACTTCTACCCATTTTGAGAATGAATCCACAACTATAAAATAAAAATATCCTTTTCTCGGCTCCGCAAAATCTACATGAATTCGCTGCCAGGGTCTGTCTGTCGGGTTCCACGGATGATCAGCTTCCTTGCTCGGCTCCTTTCTTTTTTCCTGACACTGCACACAGTTTTTAACTAACGCGTCAATATCTTGGTCTAGATTTCTCCAATAACAATGGCTTCGGGCTATCTGTTTCATTTTAACAACTCCTAAATGACCAATATGGAGTTCATTCAAAACCTCACTCTGTAGTATTTTTGGAATTACCACTCTACAGCCCTTGAATAAGCACCCGTTCTGAATTGTGTACTCATTATCATTCATCCCCAGCCTTCTCAACGTTTTACCTTCTGTTAAATATTGAGCAGCTGTTTTTAATTTGCCGTCTTTTCGAGTTTCTTCGGCTATTCTTGAACATGTAACTGGCATAGCTTCTATTTGACGTAACTGAAACCATTCACTGTCATCTTTAAGACTTAAGTCCTTTGGATTTTCCACTGGAAATCGTGACAAAAAATCTGCATTAGCGTTTTCTTTTGATGATCTGTATACAATTTTGTAGTCAAAGCCAGACAAAAAGTGAGCGTAGTTAAAGATTCTAGTTGCTGATATTGTAGGAAGGGTTGAATGCGGATTGAAAATAGAAATTAACGGTTTATGATCTGTTACCAGCGTGAACTTCCTGCCATAGCAGTACTGGAAGAATTTTTTAAGGCCCCAATATATCGCCGTTGCCTCCTTATCAATTTGACTGTAATTTGCTTCACTCCTTGTCAAGGTACGGGAGGCGTAAGCAATCGGTCTTTCTGTTCCGTCGTTCATCCTATGACTCAAGACTGCCCCTAACCCGACTGGTGAAGCGTCTGTTGCTAAAATCAACTCAAGTTTAGGATCATAATGCATTAGTGTGTTGTCACTTGTAAGTTCTTTCTTAATTTGCTTAAAACTCTTCTCACATTCTTCCGTCCATTTGAATGGTACTTCTTTTCTCAAAAGTCTAGTTAGTGGATACAATTTTGATGCCAGGTCCGGTACGAATTTCATGTAATAATTTGCTAAACCTAAAAATGTTCTCAGTTCATTAATGTCTTGCGGTGATCTTGTATTTGTTACAGCTTTTATCTTTTCCTGTGACTTGTGCAATCCTTTCTCATCTACTATATGACCTAGGTATTCAATTCTTGTTTTAAAAAATTGACATTTATCCTTGTTTAGTCTTAAATTGTACTGCCTTAACTTCCGAAAGACTGCTTCTAATCTTTGTAACAATTCTTCATTGCTTACTCCTTGCACTATTATATCGTCGAAAAAGTAAGCAACTCCTGGCAAATCTTGTAGTACTTGATGCATGAATCTATTCCAAATAGAAGGGGCCACTTTAACTCCAAACATCAAGCGATTCACTTTATACGCCCCTTTATGTGTGCTTAATGTTTGCATTTTGGAACTTTCTTCATCTGTTAGCATATGCAAGTAGGCGTTACTTATATCAAGGGTGCAAAACACCTTTCCTCCTGTCATTTTAGCAAAGATATCTTCTATCATTGGAATGGGAAACACATCCTCTTTTATTACTTTATTGAGTGTCACTTTAAAATCGGCACAAATGCGTATGGCTCCTGTAGGTTTCATGACTGGTACTATTGGTGTGCCCCATTCGCTGAAATCTACTCTCGAAATGATCCCTTCCTTTTCCAGTCTGTCCAGTTCAGCTTCCACTTTTGTTTTTATGGCGAATGGGACTGGTCTCGCCTTCATAAAAATTGGTATTGTTCCATCCAAAAGTTGATATTTAGCTTGAAAATTGGGTATAGCACCAATTTCTTTTTTGAAAATGTCCTTATACATATCAAGAAGAGCGTTTAGGTCCTTCACCTTAGATTCTTGGATTTGCAACATTCTCAGGTCGTTTAAATTAAATTTTATTTCTCTTAACCAATTCCTTCCAAAAATTGGATCTACCGTCTTATTAACTATGACCAATTTTCCAAAGAATACTTCCTCATTGACTTGACATTGTACAAAAGTTATTCCATGTGGTATTATTTCTTCTCCAGTATAGGTACTTAACCTTATGTTCGTATTAAGTATTTTATTTTTTAATTTTAATTTGTTAAAATCTTCTCTTGAAATTGTACTCAAAGAGGCTCCCGTATCCAATTCCATGTTTATTTGTTGGCCTTCAATTTTTACCGGAAGTATAAATTTGTCACTTCTTTTGTCTGAAATTAAATTTAATTCATGTGGATCATCGTAGTTCATATTATTCTCTTGATTCTCTAACTGCACTATTCTCTCTCTACTCCTTGAATCACCTGTACCTGAATTTCTGCAACACACTCTAGCTAAGTGCCCTTTCTTCCTACAAAAATTGCAAGTTTCATTTATATACTGGCATTGGAATGCTCTGTGCATTGTACTACCACATCTAAAACATTTACCCTTTAGTGCTTCAAAATGTGATCTTATTACCTCGTTCTGATTCTTATTTGGTCTGTTCATATTTAATTGTTTGTCTTGTAGATTATCGCTACTTTTTTCATTCCTTGATCTTGGTTTTCTTATTTGATTAACTTTTGTTTCCTCCTTATTTTCCCGGAAATTTCTGCTTTCCTCCTTAGATTGTTCCATCACTTTGGCAAAATCAACCAGTTCCATAAAGTCCATATCTTTTCTTTCTTGTAGCAGTCTTTGTCTAGTATTTGTGTCTTGAAGTCCTCTTACAAACTGAATTTTAAGTAACAGTTCAGCTACCGATTTATTGCAAGTGCAAAAAAAGTTACAGTGGGCTGTAAGTTTTTTCAGTTCTCCGGCAAATTGTAATACTGACTCTTGTTGTTCTTGAACTCGAGAAATAAATTTGTTTTGACAGGCCCAAACACTAGGTTTTGGCTCGATGTAACTTTTCATTATTTCGACTAATCCGTCATAGTCCTTATCAGTAGGTTTGTCTGGGGTGCATAAATCATAAAGAGATTGGTGTAATGTCGGTGGTAAAGCATGTAAAAATGTATGGACCTTTACTTTTTCATCGGTGATACCCCTTAGAAACATATAATTTTCTAATCGTAAAATAAAGTTTGTAAATGTTTCATCACCTTGGTATGGGTTAAATGTGATGACCGTGTTTGAAGAAGAATTTTTCTCATTTGAATTTGCCCTTTGGTGTATAAAGGAGTTAAGAAAATTATTCTCTACATTCGGCATACCTACAACACTTGTTTCTGATAATGGACCACAATTTACGGCAAAAGACTTTACAAATTTTATGCAATTGTTATATACATTGTTTTATACATTGTTATATACAATTGTTTTATACATTGTTGACAAATACAAACTGACATATCAATCTTTTATGAACAATATGTATTAAACAACATCAATCATATAATAAATGCCTAATATACAGGGTGACTGGCGTTATATGTGAAAAAATGAAGTAGGTTGTTCTACGTCTTATGGGCCACAAAAAACGCTATATAAACCATGGGTCAAATAATAACCGTTTTCCCGCAAGGTCAAATTTTATGATTTTTTTTTAAGATCGCATACCTTTTCTTATAAAAACACTTATTGCTCCAAAAGTATAAAAGCTAGAACAAAATGTTTGGTATCGTTGTAAAGCTGACAAATTTTCCAATAAGAAAAGTGTAATTTTAATTTTCATACCCTCAAATTACATGACAAACAATGTATACAAATTTTATATTTAAGAAAAAAATTAAAAAATCAATTGCTTTGCGGTTCTAAAACTTGGTAAAGAACTGAGCTTTAACTTTTTGGACTTAAAAAAAAAACTTCCTTATTTACTAAAGTTTCGATCGATATTAATATTATTCACCCATTCATTGGGTGGAATTTTTATTAAACTTCGCTGAAAGTAAAAAAGAAACGTGTTTATTGTTGCAATTCTTGGCTTACAGGTGAGTAAATAATTAAAAACAAGCAAGGTTGGTTTAGTATACTCATCTTTGTGTCAACAATACATTTAATAACAACATTCGTTATTTGATCATTTAAGGCATTTTCATTGAGACCATACGCTAAAATCGTAACATAATTTGATCGCTTAAATAAAAATAATAAGCTACTAAACGATTGAAGTTAGGGCGGAAATACACATGCTAGTAAAAAAGCATGCTAGTGGCGAGTTACTAGCACGTCAGTAGCTGGTATGCTGCAGACGCTGTGTACATTTGCCAGTGAAACAGCATGCTAGTATCATCCGGATGATCGGTCTTGTGCGAGCTACTAGCACATGACAATACACATTCCAGTCACAGTTCTAGTTTTGAAACAGGCAATCGTTTCTTGCCTTCTCTTAGCCGGAATAAATTATTAAATAATTGTATTTGATTTAATTAATATTGATAGTTTTATTAATTGTTTCAATGTACCTTATGAATGTATCGGTGCGGAATGAAATTAACCAGATTGTTCTGTTACTTGCAAAAACTGTGTTTTAAAACATTTGAAAAATAATAAAAAGACACGAAGAGTGTGGGTAAAGATTGGATAGCTAGAAGGGAATTAAGTACATGGAGCGAGTCAGTGGCTACTAAATGAAATGCGGTTCGGGGACGTCAATGGTTTTAGGAATCAATTGCGAATGCTTCCGGAGAAAGTAGATGAGTTGTTGTCAGATACGCGAAAGGAAGGAACGCAACTGAAGACTGAAGGGCTGAGGGAGACTCGTGCTAGCTACTAGCAAACTTGCGCTGGCAGGCCTTATCAATTCCCCTTCCCCTGGACTTGTGCCACAGGCAAGACAAAAATCAAACTTCGAGCGGTTTACTCGCATGCTTTTTACTCGCATGCTATTTGATCTATACACATGCCAGTGGCTCTCCTCTGCGAGCTACTCGTATGATTTTGTGCGAGTAACTAGCATGTGTATTTCCGCCTTTATAAAGAATCAAAGGAATTGATAATCTTGGTTGTTACCTCTCTTGGAATGATCACAGTCTTTCCTTGTGGAGTCAGCAGCCCACTGACAAGTAGATGCCTGATCGTCGTAGATCAGACCAGGAGGACAAGGAAGTTCGTTAGCTACTCCTTCGATACAGTTGACGAACTTATCACAGACCTGTGGATCGTAATGACGGAAGAAGCCGTTAGCTCGGGGACATCCTTGCGATGGTTGAGGCTCCTCTGAAAATCAAACAGCATACAAACAATTAATTATTATAATTTTTAAATTTTATAGATGTTTACTGTGATTTATTATGTAGATTAATAAATAATAAACTTTTCATTTTTTTTTTTTTTTTTTTTATTTTTTTTATTTTTTTTTTTTTTTATTTTATTTTATTTTATTTTTTTTTATTTTATTTTTTTTTATTTTTTTTTTTTTTTTTCATTTATTTCTTTTTATTTTATTTATTTATTTATTTTTTTTTTTTATTATTTATTTTTCTTTTTATTATTTTTTTATATTTTTTTTTTTACTGCTAGTTAATTATTTAAAGAATAGGTAATGCAGGATTGTAATTGGTAATAGTTGTACTTATTAATTATACCATGTACTTGTAACTAACTATTGTATAGGTGCTTTAACCCAGTAGTCATGCACCTAAAACAACTAAATAAATAAATAAATAAATAAACTTTTCATTAATGTTAAGTTCTAGGTCTTTCGGTGGTAACCACGTCATGATGTGTTTTCCAACGTCTCGTCTTCTATGCTGGAGAATCTTCAGACATGTACATGTTGTTCCTTGTTCAGAACAACATGTACATGTTGTTCCTCGTTCAGAACAACATACATGTTGTTCCATAGTTCAGAACAATATGTACGTTCATGAAGATAGCTCCATTGAATTCACAATTGGTGACTCTGTCACCATTGAATTCCTAGAACTTAAAATGACATTAACCACGGAAGCCGCACGCACTTTTCATCAATAACTTTGCCAATTTTAATCCAATTTCCTATTGAATGTTTCCATATACATGTAGCACAACTCGTTTTTAATAATTTAATGACACACAAAAAAAAAAATCAGCTGTCTTAAATGAAAATTTTTCGCAATTAAAAAAGGTTTTAAATTTTGCGTAACTCTATTTAATTTTAGATAATTAGTAAAATGTAGAAGGTAAATAGTTACAATGTTAAAAAAAAAAGTATCTTTATAATTTTCTAAATTATTTCCTTCCTTAGAGGTTGACCTTTTTCGGGTTATTAATTTTCTTTTAGGTTTCTGTACGAAGTAAAAAAAGGAACCTTATATAAGGGCTCTGTCTGTCTGTTCGTTGGTGTCTGTCCGTTGCTTGTTTCAATTTATAAACTACTATAGCTAGGAACATGAAATTCGGCTCACAGGTGCATCTCGGCATTTCAGACAACTGGACTCATTTCGGAGTTTTCACACTTAATATTTTCAAGATGGCGGGTGACTAAAAAAAAGTTTTTAGTCACCATGACATGTTATATATCAATTTAAAGGTCTTGAAATGAAGAAAAAGGATATGAAACTATTATAATTTCACACTTAATATTTTCAAGATGGCGGCCAATATGGCGGGTGACTAAAAAATTCTTAGTAACTATGACATGTCATACATCAATTTAAAGGTCTTGAAGTGTAGAAAAAGAATATGCAATTATTAAAATTTTACTTTCTTTTTATGCTCGATTATTATTATTTTTTATCAAACTTAATTTGCCATCAATCAATATATCGATATTTACAAGATATTTTGTTTTATATTCCTTCAGTAAAATAATAGTAAATTATGTTACTAGGCTGTGAAGTGAGTTTTTTCTTTTCCGTGGCAATTGCATTTACTGTCGAGCGAAGCGAGACAGTAAATGCAAAAAAAGAAAAAACACTTCACAGTCGTGTAGCATATGCTATTTTTTCCGAGGTAGCAGACAATGAAAAAACATTAAATATTAATCACTAATCAATATATAATAATAACAAATATTAGTACATACTTAAGACTTAAAAAAAGAGGTTACACTATAAGAAAAGATAAATAAAACGCTTTGACATCTAGCGGATTTTAATCGTACTAGAAGCATTTCTACAAAGACTGCAGCGCTACTAATGGAAGTTTTGACAACTACCCGCCGGAAAATAAAAATCTTTTAGTTGCTAGGACGTAAAAGATTTTTTCTTTATAGCTAGGAGTAATGAAAAGATTTTTTAAGTCCACGTAATGAAAAAATGGATTTTAGCTATGTTTTTTAAATGTATTTTCAAACTTTCAATTTTAAAAGATGATTCAGAAAAAGTAAATTAAAAAATTAAAAAACGAAAAAAAAACTGAAAAAAGCAGTCAAGGTTAGAAGAATTGGCATTGTGGATAACTTAGTCCAGTTATATTAATCTTGACATGTTTGGCACCGAGGAATTATTATTCAAAATAAGATTTTCTAAAAGGTCACTAAAACATACTTATTTGTTTGTCTCTTCTTTCATTCAAATATAATTCTTCATTTAATACTGAACCGATTCATTCTGTTTTATTTAATCTAAATGAATCCATTAATATAAAAAAATCTTCCATTGTAATTTTTCCTTGAAGAAGCAATAAGAATATAAAGTATAAAGTAAAATTTATTCTTGTAGAAATAGCATAATAATAAATTATATTCATTTCTTCTTTAAAGGTCATATTTTATTGTTAATTCTGAAAGGTCTATTTCTTTTAATATCTTACTATAATTAGAGAGTAGTATTAAATTGACTAGATAAATAATTCTTAACTTTAATAATAATGTAATACTTGTGAAAGTAATTACATTTTTATTATTAATTGCATTAAGAAATCTTCGTTGTTATTTGTTTTATATCGATATATATATATATATATATATATATATATATATATATATATATATATATATATATATATATATATATATATATATATATATATTATATATACATATATACATATAGTGTGTGTGCGCTAAAGCCCATGTTTATATGAATAATATATTAATTTTTAATTGTATTTGAACCCTGTAACAAACAGTGGTAAACAGAGCAGCAGGTAATGTAAACTAAATACTCTATTTTTTTAAAAAAATGGACATTTTTATAATTTGCCATCTTGCCTCTGAATTTTTCTATTGTTGTATAAATTTTAGAGTCTAGGGGGTAGCGCCCCCAAATTTGGAGCTAATATTAATTTTTCGATTTCTCCTCGGGACATGATTTTTCTGAACACGTATACTAAATTTTGCGCCATCCAGTAGCGCACCCAGGATTTTTTTTGGGAGGGGCACAGATTAAAAAAAGGGGGGGGGGGGGAGAGGATGTAATGTGGGCTTAGCATAAACACAATCAATTAATAAGTCTAGTTTTATTTGTTCCTAAATTACTTATCAAGGGCGGATCTAGCCAATTTTTAAGGGGGGCTGGGCTCTCTTTTAGGGGGGTCCGGGGGTTCCTCCCCCGGGAAAATTTTTATAGTTTAAGTTACTTGAAAATGTCTTTTTTTGCCTATTCTAAGAGAATCTAAAATGTTATTTTATACAAATAAATTTAAGATTTTTATGAACGGGACATGATGACCGGGGTATTTTATTTAAAAAAAATTATATAGTAATAATATTTTAATATTAAAAGTTGTACATTATATAATAGATTAATGTTTTATTTTAGTAGCCAGAAAAATACATTGGTACATTTTAAAAATATTTTAGTTACGTGAATTAACAAAAAAAAAATAAGTACGCCAAATGTTTTCAGTTCAACAGAAATTAGCTGATAGTATTAGGTTAAAAATAAAAATAGTAGGGTATCTAACAGACCAGTCAATAAATACAAAAAATAGTCTTCCTTGCCTTAGATCGGGTATCTCCAATTTGTAAAATCTTATTCTACAATTGAACCCGAAACAATATGTCAGGCAAAACCAGGTATGTAATTACTTATTATATTTATTACTTTACCATGTGCTGCGGCATTGTATACTTTAATGTTAGGTCTTGGGCTTTGGGGGGGGGGGGGGGCACGTTTTTTAGACACAAAAAAAAATATGTCTGGAAAAACTAGGTATATAATTACTTATTTACTGATTTTTTTTACTATAACATCACTATTGCTTTAAAATGTGCTGCGGAATTGCATACTTAAATTTCAGGTCAATAGCTTGCCCCCCCCCCCCCCCCTGGGTGCGCCACTGGCGCAATCACTATACTTTCTCTTTATATGAGAAAGTAAAAACAAATAGTGGAGTAGCAATCTAAATAAGTAACATGTTTGTTTTATAAAACTATGTTAGTTTAAATTAATAAGTCTGTGTGTTTGTAATTGTTCAATCATTATTATATTAATAGCTGTTATCAAAGCACAAAGTTTAAATGTAAATCATTAATAATTAATTACTTTCCCGTTGTTAAAAGAGACTGAAAGGAATGAATTGGAACTGAGAGAGGGGAGATTTTTCTAATGAAAAAAAATGACGGTGGGAAAGTGAATGTTTTATATTATGTTGAACTGGATTTCAGAGTTGTTTGCAACTGTTGTTGAATGGTTCGAGATCACGAGAATCGAGAGTTGGACTCAACTAAGTTGGATCGTCGAGTCGGTGAAAGGAGTCCACTTTCTATGCTAAAACAACAACAACATTCGCAAAACTGGTTCCTCCAATCATATCAAAAACTAATTTTAACCATTTTTATTTTTCATTCACATTTTCGAATCTCAAACTTTTATACTTTTAGCTTAAACCTATAGAGCGTAATTATAATATACTATTAGCTTAAATAAACAGGAAGTTTAATAATTTTATTTCTGTATTTATTATTTAAACCCAACAATCGTAGATAAAGTACGGTACGCAACTCGTGGGAAAACTGCATTTTGCTTTGCTCGTGAGGTTTTACTAGCCTCGCTATCGCTCGGGTGCAAACTCCACACTCGCATGCAAAATGCTACTTTCCGCACTAGACGCGTAGATATAGTACACTCTATAATACTTGTATGTTACCCATCGCGATTTTTTGTTCTACGTTTAAAAATTGATCAAACACTATTTCTATCACACAACCTTGCCGTAATTACCCAGGCGCTTTTTTTAAATGGTACCAACCTGATTTCAACAAATTCACTATAATAGCCATTCATTCTTTATTATTTACATAATAATAAAGTAGGCAACACTTCTTTTTCTTCCTACTTTTACTTTTTCTATCTGCTTTTTGAGTTCAGGGAAGAAATTACGTATTTTACTTCCTCTAAATTAAACTGAAAACATAAGTTTTATCTACGATTGATACGAAATATAAACATTATATCTCTGTTTAGATGCGTAGAAAGTGATTATTTACGTGCTTGTATTCATTGCGCATGCGCGTCTCATGGTTCTGAAGAATTCCTCTTCTTTACCACGCTAGCGCGGTAAAGAAGAGGAATTCTTCAGCTTTACGCACGATTACCGAGTTTGTTTACATTTAACAAAACTAATTTGCTATTCTTTTATTAAAATAACTGTTTATATCGAGTTTTTAGTGAAAAACAATGAATGAATCAAGTGGCTTTGACGAAAATGTAGAGAATAATACTCCTCCAGAAATAATTAATTCGGCAAAAAATACAACTCAAGATTAATGTCATCTTTATCAAGAGAAGAGATACGAACTTACATACAGAAAGTTTATTTTTTTTCTGTATTTATTATTTAAATCTAACAATCGTAGATAAAGTACGGTACGCAACTCGTGGGAAAACGGCATTTTGCATTGCTCGTGTGGTTTTACTACCCTCGCTATCGCTCGGGTGCAAACTCCACACTCGCATGCAAAATGCTACTTTCCACACTCGACGCGTAATGTTTTATTGTTTAAACAAGTGTATTATTAACATTAATAATAGTACACTCTAGTAATGTAATTGGGCATGAAGTCTATTATTAGAAAAGAAAGAAAAGAGAGAGAGGAGAAAAATAATCAAATGAGCAAGTCTGAACTCGATTGGATGATTTTAAGAGGATTAATTTTCCCTCCAAAGGTTCGACTGCAGCCAGCAACACACATACAAACAAACAAACGTGAAATTACTATAATGGAATTAAATTCCCCAGGTATCTTTCAAAAACATGATAAATCTGAGATAAAACATCAGATGCTGATATAGCAATCTAGCAGTCAGATACTGCACAACATTTTTCATTTTGATGTGTAATTATAAAAAAATAAATATTTTAATTAATAAATACACACATGTAATGTTCAATGTGCATTATCTCCATTAGAAGAATTATTTTCCTAAAACCGGTCATACACGTTGCGTTATACCTGAACTAGTGAGTGTTGTTCTATCTAACTGTGCAGTTGAGTCATAATTTGATAGCACCCACGCTCTGGTTTACCTGATCAGGTTACCAGGACAGGTACACCTGTGCAGATAACCTTTACAGGTGATCTGGTGTGTGGTGTGCTATCATAACTGTGCAGTTGAGTCACAATTTGATAGCACAAACACTCTGGTTTACCTGTAACTGTACATGTTTATTGTGGAGTATTGTACAGGTTACCTGTACAGGTTACCTGTACAGGTTTACCTGTCAGGTATACCGCAACGTGTATGGCTGGATTAAGAAGCAAAAATATAAGTGAGTATCAAGAATAAGAATTGCCGACATTTAAGATAATTATGGTTTAATAGTGTTAAATGTTAAGCAAATGTCAATTAAAAGTTGGAAAAGTAATTATAAGTTAATTTCATTACAACTAATTGGCAAACAAACTTTTGAGACTACACAAATTATTTATTTGGTATTTGCAAGACAAATGCAGCGATTGTAAGGTTAAAGGTTGCTAGAAGTGGTTAGATGTAGTAAGGATCTCTAACCATCTCCATAGACTGACACATTTTCAGACTTATGATAAATTTCATATTGCTGCTGCTTTTCTGTATTTGTTCATTGACCCTAGAAGCTGAAGGAGATTAGAGTTATTAAAATCTCTATCCAGACAATTAGAAATTGTAGTTTTTCTGTGTTTCTCCGATGAACTTAACAGTATCACCTTCCTATCTTGATTATCACATATCCAAATTTTGTTAAATGTGAAAATTTGTGTTGGCCTTTATGAATCTCAAAACCTTTTTTTAAAAAAATAATTATTAATTAAATAAGTTTCAACACTTAAAAGAAAGATGAAGGATGTTAAAGCAAGAAATGAGAAAACAGCTTTAAGTTATCATGCTGAAAATATCAACCACAACTTCAAATTAAAAATAAAAAAGAAGCTAATTAATAGAAAAAGACTACTTTTAGAAGTGCTACATATTTCCAAAGAACAATAAAATATAAATTATGATGATTCGTGAGAATTAAACAAATATTACAGTGCCATTTAAAAGATTTATTAAAAATTATTCCCGCCAAAATTACTTTATAATCTTATAAATTTGTTGTAACATGCATATTACCTTCCTAGTTGGTTGCGTTAATATTTCATTCATTTATTTCTATTCCGGCAAAGTTTTTAATTTGTTATTTTTATCCTTATAATAAAATTAACGATAGATAAAGAAATTTTCTGATGATATCAAAAATTTTGATTGACTTTACTAATGTTTTGAGACTTAAAGTGTTCATTGTTTGGACTTGTACAATGAATATGCCGTGAGGGAGGGTGAAATATATTTAGATGAAGTTGAGACTTAAATATATTAGAGAGTGCTGAAACTTATTTAATTATTATTACTAAAAGAGAACCAAACTACTAAGCTGTTGTGATTCTTAAATTTGTGGATAAAGTTCGTTGAAACAGAAAATATAGAATCCCCATATCATTAAGTTATTTTTTATTTTTGGTTTTAGTCCCGTTCAACGGCTTACTCATTTACTCGATGAGATCATCAGTGTGAAACATGTCTAACCTCTCTAGGATTCGAACTCACAGCTGGGGTTAAACCTTGGTTTTAGAGTCGAGGGCGCTAACCACTCTGCTACACCGGCCCCTAGTAAGTTATTAATACTGTTAATAATAACTTACGCAGTTCGTTTCTGTCACCGCAGTCTAGGTTTGTGATTATGTCACAACGTTCATGAGAAGGGTCGGCATCGTCGAAGACTAATCCGTCCGGGCAGAGTTTCTCCTCTGGTGTACCTTCCTGACAGTGGTAGTAGAGATCACACTGGATATTGTCAGGATAATATCCGTCCTTTTCTGGACATCTGAATTCCTGGCCAAGACAAACGCCTGCATGTCAAAACAAAAATATGTAATAGATTACATCAAATATTATAGACACAAAAACACTCACATTTATATTACAAAAGGAAATACTGTAAAATCTCGTATTTAATACACACTGACGTATAATAATACTGAAATTATCAGACTATTTTTTCATTATAATACGTTTTCTATCTATGTTCACAACTTAGATACACAACGGAAAGTAGTTCAAAATTGGCGTAATAGGTGTGCGATAAAACTTAAAAAGCAAAGAAATATGTCGCCATTTTATTTTTTTTTTTTTTTTCTGTATTCTTTAACTTAGTTGTTTCCATGCGCAAAATTTGGGGAAGATTGATATCGGGAAGTGGTTCAAAATCGGGTAACGGAAACGTGCGATGAAACTTACAAAGCAAAGTAGGTAATATAAGACCAGTAAAAATATAATCCCTTATAGCTCCGTTCCTGTGTTTGTCTGTCACCATGTACGGTTCCGTTAACTTTTAAGAAATAAAAACTTGAAACATTGCTGTCTTTCTGAAAGTATCTTTTTGATGCGCACTTAGCAGAAATATAGCGAACTTAAAATTATCAGCCGTTCAAATCCAAAATGGTGGATAATTTATGTCACGTGAATTTATTATTTTTGTAAAACAATTTGGAGTCGAATATCAAATCAAAGATATTATGAAGTATCTTACAAAAATATATAACACGTGTGGGAATGTTTAGGTTTTCAAACCATTTTGACAAAAAGCATCAATTTCTTGCGCCGCGCCCCCCGTCAAAAGAGGATTTTTTTTTAAATTTTGAGTGGGGTATCAAATGAATGATATTATTATATAGGGTGGTCCAAAAGTCTCCCCCCCCCCATCTTAACTTTTGAACGGTTTGAGATAAATTAATAAAACTTGGGGGATCTCTACCATGCAAAGGGAAGTTTGTTTTCATGCAATCAACCACTAGGGGCAACCACCCACTTTGCCCCCAGGCCACCCAACTTCAAAATTTCAAATTGGAGTGTATATTTTTGATAGCATATTTGGATTCTACGGTGAAAAATAATAAACTTTTACTTGAAACTATTTTTTCTATCTCCAATATTTTGCTTCCTACAGGGGGGCAAAGATAGCAAAATTACCCTACCGATAATACGCTGTAAAATCTAAACGGTTAGATATAAATTAATGAAACTTAGGGGATCCGTACCATGTAAAGGGAAGTTTGTTTTCATGCAACCGCGCTGTAGGGACAACCTCCCATTTTGCCCCCAGACCACCTAACTTCAAAATTTTGTCCTAGAATGTTTATTTTTGATAGCAGATTTAGATTCTACGGCAAAAAATAAAAATATTTTACTTCAAACTTTTTTTTCTACCTCTAATATATTGCTCCCTATAGGGGGGCAAAGGTATAAAATTCGTAGATTTCAGCGCCTGGGGGCAAAATGGAGGTTGCCCCTTGTACACGAGTGGATGATTAAACACTTCCCTTTACATGGTACAGATTCCCTAAGTTCCACGACTTTATCTCAAACCGTTTAGATTTTATAACGATTTAAGTGTTATATTTTTACTATTTCGGAAGGGTTATTTTGCTATCTTGGCCCCCCTGTAGGGGGCAAAATATTGGAGATAGAAAAAATAGTTTCAAGTAAAAGTTTATTATTTTTCACCGTAGAATCCAAATATGCTATCAAAAATATACACTCCAATTTGAAATTTTGAAGTTGGGTGGCCTGGGGGCAAAGTGGGTGGTTGCCCCTAGTGGGTGATGGCATGAAAATAAACTTCCCTTTGCATGGTAGAGATCCCCCAAGTTTTATTAATTTATCTCAAACCGTTCAAAAGTTAAGAGGGGGGGGGGGGAGACTTTTGGACCACCCTGTAGATTATATTAAAAAAAATATATAACACTCGTGGAAATTGTTTAATTTAATACATCATTTGATCAAAATGCATCAACATTTTGCGATTTTCAAGGTCATTGTAGCATTTTTTTTTTTTAATGGCAGATCCCCTGCCGATTACTAATTTCATGTTCACATTACCAACTAAACCATTTTTACTTGAGACTTGACGCACAACCATTTCATTTCTATCTTTGTTTTGATTGTTCGTGTGATCTAGGTCTAGTGAGATAAGATTGAGAAGTTTTACTTTCACCTGTACAACTATCTTCACCAGTACTGAACATGTTCATGAACTGTTCTATGAACCAGTTTATACAACACGAGATAAAATCATAATAGAAATGAAATGTTGACGTAATTCCTTTAATCTTTCTCATCAACTTTAATCTTTATCAACTACTGTTGTTTTCACCTGCTCAACTTTCTACTACAATTGTTTTGATTTTTTCAATAAACCCTTAACTGCCCGATTTATTTTTTTTGGGAATTGTTTGGTTTTTTCTGGGGATTTTGCCTGTTAAGAGGTCCCTTAATATGCAATAATATTGAAAAAAATTGAAAAAAATATCTTACCCCAAATTTAGGTTGTTGCCATATGGCAACGCTAGGACATTAGCCCTACAGTTTTTTTTCTCAGTAATTGTTTTAATATTTTCTTTTTACATAATGTATGTAAAATAAATTGTAGGTTAAAAAAGCACAAATAATACTAACAAAATACTAAATTTATTTAAAAGAACGAAAAAGTAAATTTTATTTTTTTTTCAAAATTTTATTAATTTCTATTACGTATCATGTTGTTTATCTGTAAAATTATGTAATTATTTCTTTATTTTTTGTTTTATCCATGTGTTTTTGTTATTACCTTTAAAAATATATAAGTATTATTCAATTGTAATAAAAAAAAATAGATATTATTATATAAATATTATTTTTAAAAGAAAAGCCCAATACTATTTGAGAACTAATTATACTTATTCAACAAAAATAATTACAAGATTTAGAGACTACTTGAGAAATATTTAGAAAATAATAAAAAAAATAAACATTAGGCAAAAATCAAAACTTTGTGTATAAATATGACTAAATAAAATTAAGATTTAGAAAAAAAACTGTAAGGCTAATATCCTAGCGTTGCCATATGGCAACTTTCAAATTGACACTCAATTTGGGGCAGAAAAATTAAATTTTGTGAAACTGCAATAATTTTATATTTTTAATCATTCTTTATTCTAATAGTTTCATTACTAATAATTAAATTATTTAATTAATTAATTAATTTAAAAAAATTAAAATTCTTTCCATGACACAAATTTGGAATAACCCATTTTTTAAACCTGTCTTAAAAAAAATCAAATAAGTACTTTTGATGATATAGGTGTAAATATAGATGTACGTTTATTCGCATGTGGAAGAGAAAAAAAATTGGCGCAGGAGGTTAAGCCTTATATAGGACTAACAATGGGCTACTTATGACTTACCATCCTAGTTTCATTAAAATCGGATGAGATATTATTTGGTTTGCAAAAATTGAGCTATAATGACAGACAGATAGACATGGAACCAATAATGTTCCCTGATGTCTGATACGGATTTCTGACTTGGAATTTTTTGAAATTGGAGGTTGAGGTTGAAAACGGTTGAGATACCTATTTCGAACATTCTCAAATTCTATGCTAAAACTGTGGAAATGAAATTATCTAATAAAATTGATCTTAAATCTTAAGTCAAATACCAATTAATTAGAAAGATCTTGTTTTTATTATTTAAAATTAAAAAAAAAAAATATCATAAAATGTATTACATTTTTTTCTTACTGTTATTTCGATGAGTAATTGTCTTGAAATTTTAAACAAATATATTTAAATCAGTAGTCTCTATATTTAAAAAAAAATCGGTTACGGGGTATTATTTTGACGGTTAATAATACCGAAGTTCCGGGCGGCACCTGATTTTTCTGCAAAGTTTCAACTCTCTAGGTTAAATATCTTGGGCGCTACGATGATAACACACATACATACATTCAGAAGTCATCCTGAAAACCACTCAGGAGGTCTTAAAAACGGACAATTCCGTTGAAATCTCGAAAACAAAAATTTTGGTGAAAACAATACTTTTCCTACAATAGGTAGTGAGGAAAAGTAAAAAGGAAATATGTATATATAGCATTCGTTTAATTATATAAAACAAATGGGTCTGATAGACCCAACCCGGCCACTGGAGTGGTTTTATTTCACCCGTGCACTTCAGGGTACAGTAGATATTTGTATAGACTTTACACTGATCTCTTCCGGAAATTCAAAAGTTAAGGATGTTGTTAAGAAATCTATTGCATTATTTAAATATTATTTTTAGTTTAAAAACAAGTCTGTCAATAGATGTGTGTAATAAGTGGAATGTTACGCGTATTGAATAACTAGAGTTAGTACTAGACTGGAAATAATCGAGGACAATAAGTGTTCTCTAAACTGACTTTCTTCTCATCTCAAGGTGACGAACTTACTTAATACTATGCAGATTAACTACGATCATTTAACTAAATTAGAACACAATCCTGTCTTCAGTAATTTTAAAGATCCTGGTCATTACTGTAATGTATAATTACATTTACTATTTGGTGGTGTGTTTGAACTGCAAACGTTAAATACACCTACTCGTATAACATTAATATTAATTATAATAATAATAATAATAATAATAATAATAATAATAATAATAATAATAATAATAATAATAACCATTTACTGTGTAAAAACAAAATATACATAACTACTTATGTGACTCAACGTCGGGTTTTTTAATTACCTTTTACCGGCTCTAATGATGACCGAGAGGCCACAAACTAGTTTTAAAAAATAATAGTATATTATGTTACTAGACTGTGAAGTGAGTTTTTTTTCTTTACGGCGGCAATTATGTGTACTGTCGAGCGAAGCGAGGAAGTAAATATAAAAATAAACAGTAATATAAATTTACTCACCACATTAAATATAAATTCTTTAAAAAACATTTTACAGTCGTGTAGCAAATGCTATTTTTTTTGAGGTAGCAGACAACGAAAAAAACATTAAATATAATTATAACAAATATTAGTACATACTTATGATTTTGAGAAAAAGAAACCTTAAAGAGGTTGCACTATAAAATAAGATTGACGCATTGACATCCAGTGGATTTTAGTCGTACTAAGAAGCATGACTACTTGATTGCAGCGCTAAAAACGGCACTTTTGACAACTACCCAAGTTTTTACTTTTTTTCCTAAATTGTTTTTTTTTTTTTTTCGTTTTATTTGTATATTACACCTACAATAATGCATTGTTATAAGTAATAATGATGTTGCTGATTTAAATGGCATGGTAGTCGTGATGTGAGAAACTGTCCAGTGACAGCACTCACAATTAATAACATGAGTACAATATTTTATCTAAATTTTAATTTAATAAATCTCGTGGCCACTGCCTTTTCAGTCTTCGGGGAGGATTTCCGGGAATGGAATTAGAGGAGAGGTTTTGGACTAAAGGATTAGGATGATGGGATGCAGAATCATGAAAGGATTGATACCTGAAGGTGGCTAGGTCAGAAACAAAGAGTACATTTAGGTCGTTATGAAGGATGAGATTGGAGACAAAAAAGGGAGCATTAGTTATTTTCTGAGGATTTTAGACTGAAGGGATTGGATACGATTGATTGGATCCTAAGTTGTAAAAAAAAAAAATGCAATACAGTTTTGGAGTAATGAAAAAATTTGTTATGTCTACGTAATGAATAAATAGATCTTAGCTATGTTTTTATTTCACATCCTACCACGAAAAAAAAAAAAATATATTGAACGAGCGTAGTGAGTTCTTCCTTTCAGAGACTGGGGATTTGAAATGTGTGTGTGTTTGTTTGTTTGTCTAACGATAACTGGGGTAAAAATTGATCAATTGCAACGAAATTTGGCACATATATGCATCTCAGCATTTGTGAGAACTGTATAGTTTTTGGAAATTCCACACTAAACATTTCCAAGATAGCGGCCAATATGGCGGACGATTAAAAAAAATAGTTTTAGCCAGCATAATGTGTTATACATCGTTATAAAGGTCTTTAAGAAAAGGAAAAGAATATGTAACTAATTAAATTTCACACTTCATATTTCCAAGATGGCGGCCAATATGGCGGACGATTAAAAATAATAGTTTTAGCCAGCATAATGTGTTATACATCGTTTTAAAGGTCTTTAAGAGAAGGAAAAGAATGTGTAACTAATACATTTTCACACTTCATATTTTCAAGATGGCGGCCAATATGGCGGACGACTAAAAGAAGAAATATTTGTCAGCATAATGTGATATACATCGTTTTGAAGGTCTTTAAGAGAAGAGAAAGAATATGTAACTAATAAAATTTCATATTTTCAAGATGGCGTCCATCTAAAAAGGTATTTTTAGCCAGCGTAATGTGTTATACATAGTTTTAAGGGCCTTTAAGAGAAGGAAAATAATATGTAACTAATAAAATGTCACACTTCATATTGTCAAGATGGCGTTCAATATGGTGGATGACTAAACAAAAAGTTTTTAGTCAGTATGACATGTTATACATCAATTCAAAGGTCTTGAAGTATAAGAAAGGAATATCTAGGTGGCGGACTATTAAAAAAAATGTAATCTGCATTGCATGTTACAAGTAATAGTAAAGGTCTACTATACAAGTAGGAAAATAGTTTAAATACTGTATAAATAGGCGAGCGTAGTGAGCCTACAATAACTTTATTTACTACAAATTCAGAATCAAACAGGCGAGCGTAGCGAGCCTTCTTAAATTTGATTAAATAATTACTATATTTACTGTATAAACAGGCGAGCGTAGCGAGCCTACAATAACTTTATTCAATAAATATTTACTAAAAATGCTTAATCGACAGGCGAGCGGAGCGAGCCTGCAATAAATTTATTTAATAAATATTTACTAAAAATCCTGAATCAAACAGGCGAGCCTAGCGAGCCTTCTTTAATTTGATTACATAATCACTATATTTACTATATAAACAGGTAGCGCAGCGAGCCTGCAATAACTTTATTTAATAAATATTTACTACAAATTCTGAATAAAGAGGTGAGTGTAGCGAGCCTGCGTAAATATTATTAAATAAAGATAATGGACAAAATAATTTTAATGCTCGTTTCAGGTTGAATAAGAATGTCAGGTTTTACTGAAATATTATCCTGATATCATTATTGAGAGCATCGTATGGCTGATATAAAAGCACCATTCTACGCGAGTTCTTTATGCACCGCATCGCTAGTATAATTAAGAATAAGAACGCATGTGAAGTTGTTTTTAGAATAAGAAGAAACGGAAAGCCATTTCCGTGATAGGCTGTGAAATAGTAACTTTAGAGCCTAAAAAACTTAAGTAAAATCCATTTTTTTATTACGTAAACAATTTTTTTTACTTCCTAGGGAGAAAAAGTAAAAAAAAATCCCATGTTTTAGTCTAATATAAATTTTTACCTTCTGCAGTCATGTGTTGCTCTTGCACATGCACACAAACATACATTTATTTAAACCT
Organism: Gerris lacustris; assembly: GCA_951217055.1. Taxonomy (NCBI): domain Eukaryota; kingdom Metazoa; phylum Arthropoda; class Insecta; order Hemiptera; family Gerridae; genus Gerris; species Gerris lacustris. The sequence goes on from OX578276.1 coordinate 151,325,635, forward strand.
ATATCTTCAAAAGTATCATCTGGTTTTTATGAAATTTAGATGGTGAAGAGACCAAGATGAAAAAACCACTGAAACTTGACGGGAAAAGATTCCGTAAAAGGAGTAAGACAGTAAATAAAAACAATATTACAAAATATTGAAATATTCAAATCCAACAAATGGTTTGATTTGGCTAGATAGATACTTTAATTTATGTAATATAGTCTGCCATTTAGTGTGGCACTTAAATGATGTTATGATTGCACTACTTATTACTGTCAACAAATGATTTAATCCCCCCCCCCTGTTTTTTTAAAAACTGTCAATATTGTTTTATTTTTTACATGAATTAAAGAATCAATTTAGAAAAAATTAATGAGCACAGACGGTTGAAATTATAATCTGGGGCTATCTGCGGGTTACTTTCGATTAACTATAAAAGTTTCATACAAATCAGATAAGTACTTTTGAAGTAGTACTATAAGTAAGTAAGTACTATATGTAGATGTAAATAAATGTATGTTTGAGCGCATTTGGAAGAGAAATAAATGGTTGCAGAGTGTTAAAACTTATATGGGACCAACAATGGGCTGTATTTATGAACTACCATTTAATTAAAATTAAAATTGGACGTATAGTTTTCAAGATATTTTGTTGGTTTGCAATAATTTAGCACCAGTCCGACAGACAGACACGGAACCGAAAAGGTTCCCTGATGTCTGAAACGGATTTGTGTCTTGAATTAAATAGGAAATCATACAATTAAGTCGTGAGAAAATGTTTTTACGTTTGCACCTGCGCAGAGACTATACGATTGATCCTTGAGCGATTAAATTCATCGAAGGGCCATCTAGGGCCTAACCTACTTAATCCCTAAAAATGTCATCACAATATGATGGCAATTGTGAAAGTTATGAGTGTGGCTAGAATGCGTGGATCCACGGACAAACAGACATGAAACCAAATATATTATATTCAGGGGGGTCTAAAACGTAAAATTCGATTGTAAATTTTAATTTTGGAAGGGAAAAAATAGTCACTTCCCAAAAGTGAACATAACGCTTTTGCCACCTTAGCAGACTCAGAAGTAATAAATAGCAAGCAAGAACAAAGAAGAAGTAGTAGTTGTTTATATAACCAAGAAAAAGTTATAATAAAACAATACAGTCCATTCACGTCGATAGCAATTTGAATTCCGCATCTGACTCCGAAATCTGTGAACCTCTGTTTAATTGTCGCGCTTATCATTGTAATCTAAATCGGAATCAAAATGAACTGTAGCCGTACCTTTTGGCTTTCAGTTAAGGTTATCTAGGAGAGTTATCATGTGCCGTTACCTAGCGGTCGTACTCCCACTGCAGTGGACGTCTTAACGGTGTCCAGAGATGAAACTTGAACGACTTGAGAGCCTCATTATTCAATACAAAATCAATCAATATTTCATCCTCTTCACTGGTTTATATCGTTTGTACTTATATTATTGATTAAAATGTTTAAAATTACAAGGCATCATCGCTATTTGACGTTCTCTGTTGAAGTTCTCGCTGTCTAACCACCTCCTCCGCAGACAAATACCGTTTTTTCGAACAAAGTTCTTTATGTTCTGGAGCCATAGAGTGAATCCGAAGAAAACTACCAAAATCACCGACACCATACCAAGAGTCACGAAATCTACCGATGACGATAACTTGAGTAAAAGATGATCGAGTTAGTTGAAATTTGGCACACATGTTCATTTTACCAATGCCCAGGTCACAAAACCAAGCGTCACGAAATCTACCGATGACGATAACTTGAGTAAAAGATGACCGAGTTAGTTGAGATTTGGTGCACATGTTCATTTTACCAATGCCCTGGCTGAGTTCGTTGGACAACGTTATTCGCCCAAGCGTTTACGTGCAACGCTCGTGTAAACTTAAATTTAAAATTGAAATTTTAGGACGAGAAAAAATCTAACATTATCTATTTAATGAGACAATCAACTTATTTAAACAAATGATTTTTAGTAATACGAACACCGACACTGCTCTGAAGTGATAAAGATGGCTAAATTGATTAAAGTGGACCTAAACGTTTAAAATTAAAAAAAACAAGGTTTTTACTGATATCTTACGTTCTAATGTAACGATTTTAATAAAACTTCTTACACATCCTCTAAAGTACAATTGAAAAAGGCATGTAAAATTTCAACCTAATACAAGCAGACGTTATTGAAAAGGGAAGAGATATATTTTAAATTAGTAGGGCGGGTAGGTAAGTACAAACATACTCTTTAACTATAAACTATTCATGATTAACTTTTTTCTCAAAATTCAATATATATTTATTGTAAGAGGCTTGCTTTAATGATACAAATAATGCTTTTCTTTTAATTTTGCCTTAACCCCGCTAGGTACTAACAGTTACTTACTTTTAATTTTGTCTCTTCTAACTCCGCCATGTAGAAGTAGTTAGCAACGTATATGTACTTAGCAGTGTGATTTTATAATTTATGTTTAATAAAAAATGTAAGGAACTTGGTTCCTACCGGGTGTCCCGCGACATTACACGTATTTTTTAGTTTGTACTTTTTTACTTTAACACCCCCCTATATCCCTTTGTCTTTATTGATATTTTGAACATATATACAGAGTATTATATATTCCTTAGTCTAAATTACTATTAAGGCAAAGGGATATTTAGTCCAATGTAACTGGGGACAAAGGAATATTACACTTGAGTATATAAATGTTATAATATCCCTTAGTCTAATTAACTACATATTATGATAAAGGATTATTAAAAAGAAAAAATTCGCACAAAATATACGCTAAGAGGCACTTTTTTAGATTGTTACTCCCCTTATAAAAAAACAGAGGGGAGTAACAATCTAAAGAAGTTGCACGGTATGTCCCCTTATAAAAAGAGACGTGTGATATTCCTTTGTCTCAAAGTACATTTGACTAAATATATCCCTTTGTCTTAATAGTTATTCATTCAAAGACATTTATACTCTAAACAACGTAGGGGAGTAACAATCTAAAGAAGTACCCGTTAAGAAAACAGTATGACTCATTGACCTAAGGTTTTCTCTATAAAATTTAGACTTACACCTGATAAGACTAAATCTTAAAATAGCAAAATAAAACTTCTCCAGGAGTGTCAATGTCTTAAGGGGACCAACACACAAACCTTTGAGAATTTTGTAGGGCAGACTATTGTTTAGAACCAAGAGGGGGTGCCAAAGTAAATACGCGCCATTTAGTTTATACTGTCAACTTTTGTGACGTCACTACCGCTAACTAACGGCACCACTCTCCTAGCAAACCAGAGCATAACATATTCGTAGAATATACCAGTCTGATTATTTTGAAATAAAATGTTTATTTGGCAGTATCTGATCTGTCAATCTAATATCCATTTTTAATAAACAACTGGATTTTTTATTAATTAAGAAAAAAATAATTTCAATTAATCATAAATTATGCATAAGACTGAGATTATTAAGATAAAAATGCTATATCTGATTTAGTACTTATCTACCTATTACAAGAACTTATATATGTTTTAGAAAAAAAAGTGTTTGAGGGCTTTAGTAGTAAATAATGTTTACTTTCATTAGTCCTTGAGTAGTTAGTCGAGACTGAACCTGAACCGATTACAACACCCACTCGGGGCAACATCCCTTCCACACTTTCTCCTTCATAAGCCAAATATACATTTTTCAAAGGATTCGAGTCCGTGAAGAAAGCAACCTATATTTACCAACTAAGGTCCTTTTATAGCTTATGTCATTACAGTCAAGGACAAACACGTAATACAGGACAACAGTCTTAACCCTTACATTTTTTTGGGGTACCACCCATTTACAAAGGTCAAATTGACCAGGTAAATGAGGTGTGGTAATATAAGATAATAATTGACTTTCATTCTTTTTTTAAACCTTCTGTTTTGTAACACTATTCCATTTTTTTTTTCAAAGTTCAATAATACTATAAGAGTATTTAGTGTCATTACTCATACTATGATGTAAATCTATACTATGGTCATTTGAATGTTGTTTTTTAATGCATATTATTCCAAGCCATAATTAATATAAATGTATAGTAAATCATAATTTAACCTATATATTTTATGTGTTTGATAATATTTATATTTTATTGTTTGACTTATAAATCTTGTTTATCCATTATGTTATTGATAATGAAACTGTATACTTTACTTAAACTATTTGAAGTCAGCTGTTTATTGACTTATTTATTTGAGGTCAGCTGTTCATTTTTATGAACGTCCTTAGTTTAATTTAATAAATTTGAAGAAAGAAGTTTACAATAATTGTTCCTTAGAATTCCTAGAGTTCATGGATAGACGGAAATGCAAGTACAATAAATACATTTATTTAATATGATTAACGAAACGAAAAGTCCTTGACCAGAAACGTAAATACGATTAAAGAAAAGTAAATTCCTTAATTTGAAACGTAAATACGATCAAATGAAAGTAAACTCCTTGACCAGAAACGTAATTACAAACAAAGAAATGTAAATTCCTTGATTAGAAACGTAAATACGATCAAATTAAAGTAAACTCCTTGATCAGAAACGTAATTACGAACAAAGAAATGTAAATTTCTTGATTAGAAACGTAAATACGATCAAAGAAAAGTAAACTCCTTGATCAGAAATGTATATGATCAAACAAAGATTTGGTCTATGAGACAAATGTGTATAGGGTTAAAGAAATGATAATTCCTTGATCAGAAACATAAATACAATCCATAAAAAGTAAACTCCTTCGCCATAAACGTAAATACGATCAAATAAAAGTAAACTCCTTGAACAGAAACGTAATTACGATCAAAGAAATGTAAATTCCTTGATTAGAAACGTAAATACGATCAAATAAAAGTAAACTCCTTGAACAGAAACGTAATTACGATCAAAGAAATGTAAATTCCTTGATTAGAAACGTAAATACGATCAAATAAAAGTAAACTCCTTGAACAGAAACGTAATTACGATCAAAGAAATGTAAATTCCTTGATTAGAAACGTAAATACGATCAAATAAAAGTAAACTCCTTGAACAGAAACGTAATTACGATCAAAGAAATGTAAATTCCTTGATTAGAAACGTAAATACGATCAAATAAAAGTAAACTCCTTGAACAGAAACGTAATTACGATCAAAGAAATGTAAATTCCTTGATTAGAAACGTAAATACGATCAAATAAAAGTAAACTCCTTGAACAAAAATGTATATGGTGAAAAGTAGATTTACTTTGTGAAATAAATTTGCTTATTGTTTAAGAAATTACAACTTCGTGGCCAGAAATGTAAATGTGATTAAAGAAAAGAAAACTAATGGATCAGAAACGTACAAATAATTAATGAAAATAAATCTCTCAAGGTTCATTTTCATTATTAATTAAAGAAAATGAACCCCTTTAAGGTTCAATTTTAGGTATAAATGTAAATTTAATTAAACAAGTTTACATGGAATGAATGATTACATTCAACAAAACTAAAGTTATGACCAATTTTTTGAATTATGCGATTAATTAAAACAATCACAATCAATGACCCATTAAAGATTAATATCTTTCAAAAGATTTGAATTACGTTAATTATTACATTAAATGCTCATATTATAATATATATGATGCTCTAATGATTCACGCATATATTGGAACGCGTTTTCCGTGCATTTATACACACGCTAAGGTCTTCACTTCGCGTTCTAATTTAATCTTAATCAGTGAGTGAAATCAAGTTCAATAGTGGAAACTAATTCATTGGACGATGGAAAATAATGTGTGATTATGTTTGGTTATATTATTTGTATTATAAAATTATGAGATTTCTGCTTGCATTCCATTATTCTGTATAGGTAAGTACAGCAAAATTCCCTTATGTTAATGTGTTTTATTTCGTTTCTTTTAGATCTTGATCCACACTTGATAAGGTTAATAAGGACAGTGGTGAAGGCCACTTACTAATCTACTCCATGTGATCACCAGAGTGCAATATTGTTACATAGATATAACATCCAATATTATTATAATTTTCAAGGGGAAAAATGAATGACAATCTATCCTTAAATATTCAGGTACATATCTCCCGAATCATTTAAGCTAAAAAAAAGTTGAAATTTGAAATACTGGCGTAACTGTTTTGGTCTGTCACATATAGGGGTACTTCTTTAGATCGTTACTCCCCTACATTCTTTTTAGAATGTAAACGACAGACTAAATAACTATTAAGACAAAGATATGTTTACTCCAATTTACTTTGGGACAAAGGAATAGCACACTTCTGTTTTTATAAGGGGAGTAACAGTCTAAAGAAGTGCCCACATGGGAAACATACAGAGGAGATAAAACTTTAATATGCACATTCACATGCTCAATTCGCAAAAATGTGGAAAACTCAAATATTTTTTTTTTTTTAATTTTGAGTAGGCTATCAAATGAAAGTTTCTAAAGATTAGGTTATATATATATATACACACTTTTAAATGTTTCATTCCTCATTTGTTAGTTTAAATATACCCAAAAATTACCCCCCCCCCCCCCCCAATTACCCTATTACGGCTGCTCCTAAAATTTTGAAATAATTCATGCAAATACGTCATTGTGGGGCTATGAAATTAACGCACAATAATGCATCACACCCCTGAAGATGCTTCCAGTAGTGGAAGCGAAACGTCGGACTTCAACCCCTTTGTGACGCGGATTTCACCGGAAAACCAAGCTATATATACCTATATTGTTTCCAGTGGGAAATTTGATAACCTTCAATTTTGGTCTTAACCTCAATTGGTCTCCGAACCAGATGAAGCGAGATATTCACAATAATACGTAAAAAGTAGTGCAAATACAAACACTACGCAAGTTATAGTAAGCTAGGTTGTTTGCTAAACCGTTTGTTTACGTAAAAAAATGAATGCGACTTCTTTTGTGGGAAATTTAATCATCTTTCTTTTTTACAATTACCTTAATTTGTCTCCGAGTCATAGGAAGCGAGACATCGTAAATATACGTAAAAAGTGGTGCGGAGGCGGAAACTAAATATTCATAGATATTTTTCGCCCTATATTCCGTAAACCGTCCATCCATGTGGGAAATTTTGTTATCTTTAATTTTGATAACCACCTTGATTAGTGTCCGAGCCACAGGAAGCGAGATATTTGGAAGAAAACTAATTTCTTTACCTTTGACCTTGAATGTCTATTAACGTGACCACGATCTCGATGCCGATTTTAAATATGTATTTTCAGAATGTCAAAATGAAGCGATCAAAAAAAAAAAAAAAAAAAAATGATGCTCCGAAATGTTTGGAACAGAAGTCATATTTATGACTAAAATAACGACTATAACGCGTAAGTAACTTTTTGGACATCCTTTATTTCTGTATGATAAAAAACCAAGGAAAAACATACTCTAAAATTTAGAATTTATTAACACTTGATATTATAAATATGTTTGTGGTTAGAATTATACTTGACACTGATTCATATTTGTAAAAAAAATAAAAATAAAAATAAAGAAAATAATAAAAAAAAAAAATTAAGAAAATAATAATGAAAAATAAAAAAATAAAGAAAATAATAATAAAAAAAAAAAATAATAATAAAAAATAAAAAAATAAAGAAAATAATAATTAAAAATAAAAAATAAAGAAAATAATAATAAAAAATAACTTTATATTCTAATTATTTTACAGAGTAAACAAATTTTACCGTTTTATTAAACTTAATAAAAAAATCTTAATGATTTTACAAAGGTATATTTTTTAAATGATAACGGCTCAATTGAATGTAACAAATAGAATTAAATGAAAATGAGCCTAATAAAGTCTATAAGGATGATACTGAGATGCTTTTTTTAAACGTTTAATTGTGTTTTTTTTTTTTTTTTATTATTGTGAATATGGGAAGGTCTGGCACATGGGAATATCTTGATAATACGTTATCAGCTGATTGTCTCACCTGATAACAGCTCTATTGTTTTAATTGTTGAAAGTTGATTTTGAGATATGATACTGGTTGCATGAAACCATGTGAATTGTGAATCCAAATATACCTCAGGCAAACATAGAAATCCCAGTACACTCATCAAACTCCTAACAATAATACTATTCACACTTAAATAATAAAAGAGATTGCAAAAAAAAGTAAACAAAATGAATAATAGTCCTGCCATTCATCTTTGTACCTTGAAGAAGAAACTTGTCATTCCGAAACTTCAGTAAATCTACAAATTTTAATATTATGAATGAACATCATTAATCTCATTCATTTATTTGTTGATAAATAGGAAATAATAAGAATTTGTTTAAGGTATTAGGTTTCGAAAATCCTAAAATATAGAATTTTAAATATTATGAATGAAAATCACTAATCTCATTCATATTTTTGTTAATAATAATAGAATTTAGCGGCCTTTGACAACCATTTTCAATTTTAATATTAGACATATAGATGGGGTATGGAACGGAGAAAAATTATCCGGTGTAGTTAAATCAGTAGAATACTGTACTGGCAATACAAAGGGCTAAGTTTCAAATCCCGGTGGAGTTCATTATTTTTATTTGTTCTGTTTTCCTTCACTAACTCTATAAGTGATTAAGTTTATAAAAAGAAAGACTTTATTAATTCGTGAGAACTTCTTAATGAATTATATTTATTAATTTTCTTTGCAGCATAAATAATTATTATTACCTGATAACGAAGTTAATATTTCATTATCAAAATTTTGTTTTCTTACTAAAAATAGACTGTCAATTAGTGTGGCACATAGCTTCCTCGTATCCTATCACGTACTTCATTGATATTATGCTTTTACAAACCATTAATATCCAATTTGTTTAATTGCTTCCCCCGTTTTTTTAATCGGTCAAAATTGTTTTAATATTTTTAAATAAATTTAAGTATCAATTTAGAAACATTTAAAGAACGCAATCGGTTGAAATTATAATCTGGGGCTATCTGTGGGTTACTTTCGATAAACTATTCAAATTTCATAACAATAAAATGAGCATTTCTGAAGCTATAGATGTAAGTTTGTGCGCATGTGGAAGTGAATCAAATTGTTGCAGAAGGTTGTATCCGATATGGGACCAACAATGGGCTAATTATGAACAATCATTCAAATTTCATTACAATCGGACGTGTAGTTTTTAAGGCATGTTGGTTCGAAAAAAATTGAGCAACAGTCTTATAAAATTGAGCAACAGTCTCAAAAAATTGAGCTACAGTCTCAAAAAATTGAGCAACAGTCTCAAAAAATTGAGCAACAGTTTCAAAAAATTGAGCAACAGTCTCAAAAGATTGAGCAGACAGATATTGAACCAATAATTTTCCCTGATGTCTCAACGGATTTCTGTCTTGGAACTTTTGAAATCTCAGACATAAAATATGTTCCTTCTTTAGAAAGATCACATAGCTTCCGGTACCTTCGGTAATCTCGGAAGCAAAATTGTATACTATTATGAATAGAAAATGCATTGTAAATTATTATATTGGTTTACTAATTTTATTTTATTTATAAATTCCAAAACATCTGATTCAAAAAAAAAAAAAAAAAAAAAAAAATAGTTCAAAATCATTTCTAATATATATTTTTAAAAATCCGGTGTGGCAAACGTTAAGAAAACTTTCTCTCATAAATTATTGTGAGACTGAATTTAAATTGATAATATTTAATTTAAATTACCACTGAACAAATTTATGAAGTGTTCAACAGTTGATTGTTTTCATCGATATTTCGGAAACTAGATTTTTTGCAAGGAAAATAACAAATGGCTAAATTATAATGTTTGCTTCCGTAGCTTACCGAAGGTAACGGAAGCTAAGTGATTCGTTTTAAAGAAGGAATTTTTCGTCACCGATTCCATGACATAAATCTGTTTCATACATCAGTGACATTTTTGATCCTCTGTCGTTCTGTCACTCAATTTTTGGAACTTTCTAAAAGCGAATAAAATCCTCAATCGATTTTTTTTACTGTAAATTGAAAAATAATTTCTTAATATTTCTTGCAGAAAATTTGTTGGTCAAGTTCAGTGAATTAATAAAATATCAATAGTAAAAATATAAAATTAAAAATCATAAATTGGTGACAAACTACTCAAAAGTCGTTGAAAAATGTATGATTTTTTTGGTCCTAAATAATTCAGCTAAATTTAATGTAAAGAAAATTTTAAATTTGTAATAACTTACCAGCTATTGCTACGACTAGGATGTAAGTATATTGTAAAGACGTGGAGGTCATGATGAAGTTAACGGAGGAAGGTCTGACGATATGTCTGTCTAGAGGAGAGTTTGCCGTGGCAGGACGTGAAGATATCCCCCACCAGGTGACTACCTAACCACCTCAGGAAGGATATACCCTCACTCTGGGACCCGACCACATCCTCCGCTGCAACGGTACATCCATCGTACCCGATCCGCTATACACCAGGCTCCTAACTTACTAACTTGTACCACTACGGATTTTTTATTATTTTTTTTTTCGTAATAAAAAAGTATAATAACCACATGAAATGTGAAGGGAAGAAAAAAAAATTGTACAAGAAAATATTTATGCTGTGAAACTTCTGTAATTATATCGGACCTGAGATAGAATAAAATAGTGTGCGCACTATTTAGAAGTGTTTTCTATTAAGAAGCAATAAAATAGTCTTCCAATTAGTGTGGCACATAGCTTCCTCACGGTCTATCACGTACATTATTGATTGTATGCTTTTAAAAGCTGTCTAATTCATTTTGCTTCCGAGCTTAACGAAGGTAACGCAAGCATTGTGTTCACCTTTGTGAACGAAAAACTTTTATGTCTCCGATTTTAAAAATTCCAGACAGAAATCCGTTTCAGACATCAGGGAACATTTTTGGTCTCGTGTCTGTCTGTCTGTCGGTCTGTGTGTCCGCGAATTATGAAACGTGTGACAATAACTTGAGTAAATGTCGACCGATTTTGATAAAATTTGGTAGACGTGTTCATTTCACCAATGTCCAGAACGAGTTCGTTGGCAACGTTATCCATCCAAGCGTTCACGAGCAACGCTCGCGTAAACGTGAACTTCAAATTTAAAATTGGAATTTTAGGTCGGAAAAAATCTAACTTTACCTATTTAATGAGACAAACATTTTTTTTCTAATACAATTTTTTAGTAAAACCAACAGCGACACTGCTATGAAGTGTTAAAGATCGCTAATACTATTAATAGTTTTTACACAATAAACAATATAACAATCATTTTAATGTTAATATAACAGTAGAGTACATCATAGGATGCGAGGAAGCTATGTGCCACACTAATTGGCAACCAATTTATTTTTTAAATGACTTAAAGTATCAATTTAGCAAAAGTTAAAGAGAGCAGTCGGTTGAAATTAATCTGGTCCTATCTGATGTCTACTTTCAACACAACACGGACAAACTATCCGAATACTTTAGAAGATATAGGTGTAAATAAGTGTATGTTTGTGCACATGTTGATGAAAACCAAATGGGCGTAGAAGGTTGAAACTTATATGGGACCAACAATGGGTTAATTATCACCTACCATACAAATTTCATTAAAATCGAATGTGTAGTTGTTAAGATATGTTTGTTCGTAAAAATATATATATAAAAAAAAAAAAAAATACAGACACGGAACCAAAAATGTTACCTGATGTCTAAAAGGGATTTTTTGAAATCGGCGATATATTTTCGTTCTTCTGAAAGATCACATGGCTTCCGTTACTTTCAGCTTTCGTAAGCTCGGACAGCTTACAGTAATTATTCTCTACGTCGGACACCTGTGGAGGAATAAAATAGTTTCCGCTATTTATAAATGATCTCTAATGGGGAACAATGTATACAGTGAAATGTCTCTATAGCTAAATTCAATATGGAATAAAATTGTGTCCACTATCCCTACGTGTTTTTCCATTAAGAAAAACATAATGTGAAAATTCTATAAGTGTAACAGACACATGTGGGGCCAAGTTCTGAGAAATAAAATAGAAATATTCTAATATTTTAAGGGAATCTGCCTGGCGTGCCACTACCTCCCGAGCCTGTTGTCTAGTGACAACAGGCACTAGGTGACCAGGTGCCCTACCACTAGGTGGCCAGGTGCCCTACCACTAGGTGACCAGGTGCCCTACCACTAGGTGACAAGGTGCCCTACCACTAGGTGACCAGGTGCCCTACCACTAGGTGGCCAGGTGCCCTACCACTAGGTGACCAGGTGCCCTACCACTAGGTGACAAGGTGCCCTACCACTAGGTGACCAGGTGCCCTACCACTAGGTGACCAGGTGCCCTACCACTAGGTGGCCAGGTGCCCTACCACTAGGTGACCAGGTGCCCTACCACTAGGTGACCAGGTGCCCCACCACTAGGTTGTCTGCAGTGTCATGGTATGTGAAGTATTTTAAAGGATTCGAAACCGTGTTGAAGAAGCTGGAAGACGATTCTGGTGCGGTAAAAAAGCCAAAGACCTTTTTGGCGACACAGCCCTCTTCCCGGAGCTTCTCTTTTTGGAAGCCAATTTTTAGGTAATTCCAGAAGTCATCGAGCTGCTTCAGTCTCAGATGATTCTCCTGACGACCCCTGTGGCGATGATGGAGGATATTGCCAACACAAACTACCCAGGAGCCATTGGAAAGAGGATTAGGGCCAAAGTACAGGCCACCCTGACTAGGAATTGTGGTTGGGAGGAATTCAGGAGCTTGGCCGCGATGATCGACGGAAAGGAATCCCCGCTAAAAGAAGATTGGGACGCTGCAGACGTGCTGGCAATGAAATACCCGCCTGGAACATCAGCCGACGTAGAGAGGACATTTTCCAAATTAAAGTACATCCTTAGCGGCCGTCGCCTCAACTTTTTTATGGAGAGCATAGTCGCTCACGTAAAATTATATTATAATTAAATTAAAATTGTTGTAAATACCTGTAAATTGTAATAAAGTAGTTAATATGACTCCCTTTTACGATGGAAAAGGGGGGGGGGGGTGGAAAGTTGAAAAATAAATGCCACATTAGCTAAAATAAATGCCACATTTGGACAAAATAAGTGAAATATTGCCACACTTTTTAGTGCCACATTTCGTATAAATAAATGCTACATTTTGAAAGTCTGATAAGAAAGAAATCGTCACAAAAGTGTCCAGATGTTCCAAGTAACGCAATGTCAAAATTTGATGTAATTAATTATAGGAATGCACCTTGGCAACTCTACTACACTTTGATAATATCCACTTTTACTAAATAACATGTAGCACTCATTGCGTCCCAGTAAAATAAATTTATATTTACATTACAAAAATGTCGACTATTTTAAAAATTAGTTCAAGCTTATTTAACATTTTTGGTTTTACGATATCTTAAAAAAAAAACCTTGAAAAGAAATGTTTTTGTTTTTTTAAAAAAAATATATGAATAACTAAACGTATTTAGTGAGACACGACCCAAAACTGTCTTATAGTTGGTTAGAGGTGGTTCAATGGACAAATCTAATTAAATAAATTTGGTAACGACTAAGCGGGGCGACACACACGGAGCTAAGACAGACTTCCTCGTTTATTGACTAGGAAGTCGCCATAAGGTATCATTTTTTTTTTACTTAATTATAATGATTAGCATCGTATATGGATCACTATAATATTTAGATTAATCATATTATCTGACATTTTCCTATTTTTTTATTAAAAAAAAAATATATATATATATTTTATATATATATATATATATATATATATATATATATATATATATATATATATATATATATATTATATATATAATATATATTTTTTATATTTAGTGGCAGATAATAAAATAAAGTTCAGTGGAAATGTTTGTCTTATATAAAGTATAATATTTGATTTTGCAGACATCAGGGGAAATTTTCACTTAACTTTTGCGAACCAACATATCTTACTCGTCTGATTTTCATGAAATTTGGAAGTTGGGTAATAATTACCCCATTGTTGGTCCCACATAAGTTTCAATCTTCAGCTCCAATTTGTTTCTATTCCACACGCGTACAAATAACATACATTTATTTACGCTTATATCTTCTAAAGCACTTATCTGATTTTTATCAAATTTGAATGGTTTGTTGAAAGTAGTTCGCAGATAGCCCTAGATTAATTACAACCATCTGCTCTCTTTAAATATTGATAAATCAATACTTTAATTCATTAAATAATTATTACAGATTTAAAAATACAAATTCTGTTCTGAGGATTATGAAAATCACATTGTCTATCCTAAAGAGCGGGACATAGCCGCTATCCACTAATATTTTACTTTTTTTGTTTGGTTTTTCAAATGCCTAATGCCAAGCTATATCCCGGAGACGAACTTAGCCGACCATATATTCTTAAAAGGCACTAAAAGATTAACTTGAATACAAAATTCTAGCTTAATGTTAGTCTCACACTCTTTTTGCACGCTAACTCCTGGACTATATGTTGTACACCAATTGACAGACTATATTAAAAGGTTTATTGATTCATTTTTATTTAAAGTTGTTCATTTAAAAAAAAAAAAAAATAGTTTAAATTTGTCTAGGTATCACATTGATTCATGCAAGATGTGTGACGTTTCTTTCACATTATTTTGTTTACTAATACGCTCACACAACAATGATTCATGCTACGTCTTATCTTATCAACAGTCATATCAGGAATTATACTTTGTGAATAATCAATGAAGTTCATCGTAGGACAGTGATCCCGGAAATTCACACGAAATTTAATATTCCGAACACGTAGGGGCTTGAAGAACTTCGACAGAATCAAAAACTAGACAAAACGTTCAGACGTATAACCAATTCATTCACGTTCTATCACGTTATTAGACTGAACACCTGCACATTTACATTAATGGTTATAACAGCACACAGCACTATTATACGTCTCCATTGTGTGTTTTTACAGTTCATTAAATAATATTTGTGATGTAGTTCATTTTGTTACATTGAACTTTCGAATAAAAAGACAATATGAATTTCTTTTGGAGTGAATACATTTGCTTCCGAGCTTATACCGAAGGTAACGGAAGCTATGAGATCGTTCTGCAGAGCGAAATTATTTATATCTCTGATTTCAAAAAATCCAAGTTAGAAATCTGTTTCAGATACAGGGAACATTTTTGTTTTCCGTGTCTGTCAGTCGCTCAATTTTTGCGAACCAAAAAATCTAAAAAAAACTACCCTTCCAATTTTAATGAAATTTGGATGGTATGTCCTAATGGTTGGTCCCATATAAGTTTCAACCTTCTGCGCCTATTTCTTTATTTTCCACATGCGCACAAACATATATACTTATTTACACATATATCTTCAAAAGTACTTATCTGATGTTTATGGAATTTGGATGGTTTGTCAAAAGTAGCCAGCAGATAGCCCTAGATTAATTTCAACCATCTGTGCTCTTTAAATTTTGATAAATTTATACTTAAATTCATGTAAAATATCAAAACAATCTTTACAGTTTTAAATAATTTGTGAGGGAAATTAAATAAATTAGACAATGATGGCTTGTAAAAGCATAAAATCTATGTACCACACTAATTGGCAGTTTTTATAAATTATTTTATAATTTTCTTTTTATTTATTATTTTATATAAATAAGAAAGAAAGACATCCTTACACTTACGGTAAATTGCAATATTCGGTATTACGAAGTCGCCACTGAATTCTTCATTCATTTATATAAAATTATAAAAATAAATTCTTAGTCAATTGCAACTTCGTACATTTCGAAATTATAAAAAGATAGTTCTTACAATAGTAATAAATCACCCGCGTCCTCCAATCACCTTTTCCTTATAAAATAATCGAGGATTTATAATAATTACAAAAATCGTGTTAACATCAGGTCAATTGTAATTTTTATTTCTTTAAAACTTTTTATCATTATCTTTAAACTTTAAACCTATAAAAGCTTTACATATTGATTACTATTAATAGCAATGATTTCTATTTCAAAATAGTAATAATTTAAAACATTTTATAATTATTACTATTATTAAAAAGAGTCGATTAATAAAAAATCTATATTGTATGTGCTACGAGTTTCATCTCGTCCTATCGTGTACTTTACAGATTACACAGTTCAAAAAAAAAAAAAAATTGCATTAGACAAAAAATTTTATTATCTAAAGTATTTTTGTATGCTAAAGTACAAATTTACAGCTTTCTCAGATAATATGCCTAATGTCAGGAAAAAACGTGTTTTTGAGGGTTTTTCGACCTTATTTTTCAAATCCCCCCCCCCCCCAAAAAAAATGATTTGTTACATCTTTAACCGATACAGAAAATGAATCAGAAAAATAAAAATTGCTGATCTTAATTTTTTAAGAATATTGAAAAATATAAAATCCATAACTTTTTTCTTATTAATTCTTTGTATTTCTATACATTTTTTAGTTATATAATAAATGTTTCGTTACTTTTTTTCTGATTTTGACTGACATGATTCTGCAGGATTACAATTTATGTAAACTGAGAGATGAGGCACCAGCTATAATTGTAGGAGAAGGGGCAAATGGGGGCATGTCTGAAACGGATTACTCTCATTGAATTCTTTATTTTGAGACATTTATGGAAATTAAATTCGGTAATAATGTGTATATTAAATGTAGGCCAAATTAAATTAAACTGCCAAGTAGTGTGGCACATAGCTTCCTCACATGATATCACGTGCTTTATTATTTTATGCTTGTACAAGCCATTATTGTCTAATTTAATTAATTTTTCCCCCGTTTTTAGGGTTTTGTTGGTAAATCCAAAAAAATGAAACCCTTATAGTTTCGTTCCTGTCTCTGTCTGTCACTCTGTACGGTTCCAATAACTTTTAAACCAAAGGAGATAAAAACGTGAAACATTCCAGTATAAAAGATCGTTTTGACGCGCACACAGGAAAAATATAGCGAACGCAAAATTATCCGCTCTTCAAATTCAAAATGGCGGATAAATCACGTTCGCGCGAAAAATTTTTTTTTTAAATTTTTAAATGAAAGGAATTGAAGAGTAGACTACAAAAATGTATAACACTTGTGGTTAACGTTTAATTTGCGCGCTATTTTGTCAGCAAAACTTTTCTTTTTTACACCTATATCTACTAAAGTACTTATCTGCTATTTATGAAATTTGGATGGTTTGTCGAAAGTAGCCTGTAGATGGCCTTCTTATATTAATTTCAACCGTTTGCGCTCCTTAAATTTGTTTAAATTGATATTTCAATTAATGTGAAAAATCAAGACAATTTTAACAGTTCTACAAAATCGGGTACGGGGTACCTCGGAACATTTCCTCACTTCAGAGGCCACTAAAGTGGCCTCTCCTGCTGCAAAGCAGTAGGAGGAAGCAGCATTGGACGTGGTCAGTACTTGGATGGGTGACCGTTCTGAACTAACTGATTTATTATCATTTTTACAAAAAAAAACCCTTATTTTTAATACCTATATTTTATTTAATTATTTAAAGTTTGGTGGTATTTTGACTGATGTAAACAAACTTTGACGTCATCAAAATTATCGCACTAATAAATAATTATATTCACTTATAACTTTTAAACTAATTAATAGAATTTTATCGGTTTTTTTTTTTAAATTTGTTCCTTAATGTTTTCCGGTTCCAACGATATGCTATAAGTCAAAATCTTATTTGTAATTTCAGTATTATTAACCGTCAAAGTTTAAATATTCAAAAATTTATAACTTCAAAATGGTGGCCAAAATCAAAATGAAATGTAGTGGGCTTGTTTGTCATACAGAGAGGTACATTCGAGCCAAATTTCAACTCGATCAGGACCATTTTCGATTTATTAAGATTTTTTTAAATGTTTGCTGACTCAGCAAACTGGGTAAATGATGGCGGAAAAAGTTGATTTTCCGGGCGGCACAACTATAGGTTAGGAATGATTTTTCTGCCAAGTTTCAACTCTCTAGGTTAAATACCTTGGGCGCTACGATGATAACACACATACATACGTCATGCTGAAAACCACTCAGGAGGTCTTAAAACACCTAAAACGGATAATTCCGTTGAAATCTCGAGAAAAAAAAATTGTTGGTGAAAACAATACTTTACCTACTATTAGTAG
Source organism: Gerris lacustris (assembly GCA_951217055.1). Classification (NCBI taxonomy): domain Eukaryota; kingdom Metazoa; phylum Arthropoda; class Insecta; order Hemiptera; family Gerridae; genus Gerris; species Gerris lacustris. The sequence goes on from OX578276.1 coordinate 151,343,700, forward strand.
TGATGAAAAGTAAAAATGGAGGAAAATTAAATTAATTTGACAATAATAGGTTTTAATAGTATAAAATCATTAAAGTGTACAAAATAGAACGCGAGGAAGCTATGTGCCACACTAATTGGCAGAGTATTTTACATGAATGAAAGTATCAACGAAGCAAAAGTTAAAGAGCGCAGACGGTTGAAATTAATCTTGTGCTATTTACGGTTAACTTTCGACTCACCATTCATATTTCATAAAAATCAGATGAGTACTTTTGAAACCATATTTGTATTTTTAGTGTGCATTTTGAAGAGAAACAAATGAGTGCAGAAGGTTGAAACTTATATGGGACAGACAATGGGCTAAGTATGACCTACTATACTAACTTTATTAAAATCGGACTTGTGGTTTTTAAGATAAGTTGTTTCGCAAAAATTGAGTGACAGACAGAACGACAGACACGGAACCCAAAAATGTTCCCTGATGTCTGAAACAGATTTCTATCATGGAATTTTTGAAAATGGAGACATCAAATATGTTCGCCCTTCAGAACGATTACAAGGCTTCCCTTAACCTTCTGTAAGCTCGGAAGTAAAAATAATCAATTCTTTAATATTTCTATAGGGACTTTATAGCGTTCATTTAATAAATTAACAGAGAAAACCATTATTACTCTGGCGCAGAGTGAATTTTCTTAAGTTATGCCATCCTTTTATAATTCTATGTTTTTATTAATAATCTCTAACTTATTTGACAAAATAGTCAATGCAATTATAAGTTATACAATAGAAACTCTTAACTGTTTAAAAAATCAATAGAGTGAAATACAATGACTACTAAACCTTCATGACATCAACTAAAAATGCTGAATGAAACTGGGTTTTGGTTTCTGGGCTGTAAATGTTCCCCCGGTTATCATCGATTCAGTGAGAAATTCTCTGTTCGACACCCCTCTTTAACTAAATAGTACATTGAAATAAGCAATAGTTCAATAAATATTTACATCCAAAAGTATTAAATAATGCTCAGTCTTTATAAATAAAAGTATAATTTAAAGAAACAATAGTTATAAATTCGTGTAAAGTGTGTTAAAATAAACAAGTTTATATTTCTCGACGTTATATTTTCATTTGAGTTAAAGTAAATATTGTAAATACAAACTATAAACTGATAATAAAGAAAAAGTGAATAATTAAATATGGAAAACAGTGTGTGATCATCACGTTTAGAAGATTACATTAAGCGAATTACTTATATTATTAAAGAAATAAGAAATATAATAATTATATATTTATAATAGTATTCATAATTTATCTATAGTTAATTTCTTCCATCGAACCGGTTTAGAAATTATAATATATTTATGTTAAAGTATATTTAAACAACTTATATAATTTCGTAGAAGTAAAGAAATGATCAATCATTTACAGTATTAAAAAAGTAACCTGACAGTCTGTAACCTTCCCTCCCTTATCAAACCGGGGTTTTCTCCGCTTTTCAGTAAAACTTTTTACCCCCTTTTTTTTTTGACATTTTCAATAATCGATTACTTACGATCTTGTAAAATAGATTCATTTTCTCGTATTATTTCATCTAGTATTAAAGAAATAATTAGAAAATATGTATTATCAAGTCTATTATCTTATCTTTAAATTACCTTATCAGTAAGTTTTTTTTTTTCAAAGATAAATTAATAAAAACTTGTTAAAAAAGAAGAACTTGTTAGTATAGAAAAAGGATTTAAAAGAATAATTAACAGAAAATGACTTCACGAGGTAAGTTCTATTTTTTAAAAAAAAATCTAATTATGTGCTTCCATTATGTTATAGCTGTATTGACCGATATTTTGTGATAATGAAAATTAAAAAAAAAAAAAAACAGTTTAATTGATAATTAACTAACAATAATATGAATGAGAATTATTATAAGACGATTTTTCCAATCTATAGACTATTTTCGATGACAATTATTATAAATTGACAATATCCAGTGTAATTATTGTCATTTAAAAAATAGTCGTAAAACAGTAATGAAATTCCGATTGTAATTCAATTTATATATGTGGTTAGAAAATTAAAAAAATATTTTTGTTTAATGCAACTGTTTTGGATAAGAGTTGTGTTTTTTTAATTATCATTATTAATATTAAGTATTTAAAAAAAATATAATAATAATAATAAGATCTGAAGATGTGTATGAATTTTTAAGTAAATATAATTTTATCTTTAAGAGAAAAATATACTTCAAACATTAAATTTAATGATAATATACGGACAAGAAAATAAACTAACAAGGAATATAACTATAATTTTTTTCCGAGTACTTTAGAAGATAAAGAGTAATTTATTAATTAATAAATATATCATAAGCTTAAAGCATTAATATTTTAACAGTATAATAGCACTGCATGATTGCCAATAAAGAATTACAAATTTGACCTATTTATAACCAAGAAAAACCATCTTATTTGCATAAAATTGATTTCTCTACTTCAACTCGAGTTATGACCTTTACTGAAACTGAATACAAAATTTCATTTATATTGATCTCAGATAGTAGACAGACATGTTTGAAAAGTATTTTTTTCGGCCTTAAGTGCACTTTAAAAAATTCAAATTCTTTAGCATGCTAGGAAACAGTCCATAGTTCATATTATGTACGTAACATAACTCAAATGAAAAAATAGTTTTGTTTGCAAAACCAATACTGATCAGTACAAATGCTGATTATACCTGGTCTGTTGTTCAGGTATGAAGTAAGGATCCATATCACCCAGTATAGAGACCATGTACTCAAAAAAATGTATCTTCCCCTTTCCTCAAAAAGTCAGAGTGGTATAGAGATCAAGTACATATTATTTAGTATATTTCGCGTTCAACTCAATATATTCTAGTTTAACAAAGTCTTTAACATGGGGCACATGGTATAATAATAAATATATTTCGTTCGTCAGTTATGTATGAGTCAAGCAAATACAAAATGACAGGATTTTTTTTTTTTTTTTTTTTTTAATAAAATGTTTGATTGGGAAAAGTTAACAAACATTAGGGTACCTCCAGCAATTTTAGGCACATCTTTAGATTGTTACTCCCCTTATAAAATAAACAGAGGGGAGTAACAATCAAAAGAAGTTGTACGAAATGTTCTTCTTTAGACTGTTACTCCCCTTATATAATAAACAGAGGGGAGTAACAATCTAAAGAAGGTGAACGGAATGTTCTTCTTTAGACTGTTACTACCCCTTTTAAAAGAGGGATATTCCTTTGCCCCTAAGTACATTAGACTAACCATCCCTTTGTCTTAAAAGTTATTTAGTCAGTCATTTATATTCTTAAAAACACATAGGGGAGTACCAATCTAAAGAAGTACCCCATTTTAAATAACGTTATTAACGGGATAAAGTGGTTTTATAACAATAATGTGAGTTTTTGTAATAAAATTAAATTGTTTTTCTTTTTTAAATAATAGTAATTTTAATTTTAAAAAAATGAATACATAAATTTATTTTTTTAAGAAAATAATTTTGTTATCGAGCTCACCGAAGCTAACGGAAGCTATGTGATCCTTCAGAACGAAACATTTTTAGGTCTCCGATTTCAAAAATACCAAGACAGAAATTCGTTTCAGACATCAGGGAACATTTTTGGTTCCTAGTCTGTTTGTCGGTCTGCCGGTCTGTCGCTCAAGTTTTGCGAACCAACATATCATAAAAACTACACGTCCGATTTTAATCAAATTTGTATGGTAGGTCATAATTAGCCTTGGCCATAATTAGCATTGTTGGTCCCATATGAGTTTCAACCATCTGCGCCTACCTGGTTCTCATTAACATGGGCACAAACATACATTTATTTACACCTATATCTTAAAAAGTATGGTTTGTCGAATGTAGACATGTGATTGGAACCGGAAACTATGTGATTGTTCAGGTGATCGAAACATTTTTAGGTGTCCGATTTCAAAAATTCCAAGACAGATATCCGTATCAGACATCAGAAACATTTTGTTTTCCGAGTCTGTCTGTCAGTTTGTCGTTCTGTCCATCTGTTGGACTGTATGTCGCTCTATTTTTGCGAACAATGTACATATCTTAAAAACTACATGTCTGATTTTATATAAATTTGTATGGTAGATCATAATTAGCCCATTGTTGGTCTTTATACTTAAGTTTCAACCTTCTGCGCTCATTTTTTTTTTCTTCCATTTGCGCACAAACATACATTTATTTACATCTTCATATTCAAAAGTATTCATCTAATTTTTTTAGAAAATTGGATGGATTGTTGAAAGTAGACCTCAAATAGCAGCAGATTAATTTCAACCCTCAACACTGCTTAACTTTTGCTTAATTGATACTTTAATTCATGTAAAAAATCAAAACTATTTTGAAATAAAAAAAAGGGGAAAGAATGAAATAAATTAGACTAAGAAGAAGAATAGCTTGTAAAAGCATAAAATCAATAAAGAACTTCAAATATTTAAGTATTAGGTAGTATTCATACTTATGGAAAGATTAAATTATACTTTAAATCAAATTATAATTATCATTAACTACGGGAGACCCCTGCACCGGGACTTGAACCACGGGGCCTCCTATTAATCCTTTACAGGCGCTCTTACCAACTGAGCTATACGGGAGAATAATTTTTCTCTGTCATCGGATTAATAGGAGGCCCGTGGTCCAAGTCCCGGTGCGGGGGTCTATTTTTCTCTGTATATGTTTCCCGTAGTTAATGATAATCAATAAAGAACGTGATAGGATGCGAGGACGCTATGTGCCACACTGATTGGTAGTATATTTTTTGAGTAAATTTGAGGAGGTTAATTTGCATACTGAATTTATAAATTATCCAATAGCTAATTAGTTACAATTCATTAACTAACTTTTATCAACTAGATTTTTCCAGGGAAAACCATGTTTATTTTAAAAGCTTTTATTATTTAACTTACAATGTTTGTATGTATGTATGTGTCTATGTATGTTTGTATGTTCGGGTCAAATCTTGCAACTGAATTTTAAAGCAGTTATCCTCAACCGATTGGATTGAAATTTTGCATACACGTTTAGTTTGGATGACAATGCATGGTTAGCTAAGTGACGTCATTCTAAATCCAATATGGCGGGTAGCCCAAGATGGCGGACTAGTTATTTTTTAAGCACTAAGCGCACGCCCATGATATGGGTATCAAATGAAAGGGTATGCTGAGAAGAATACGAATAAAAACTTGTTTTTAAAAATATTTTTATATAATCAACTTATTTAAATTCGTATTTAAATTTACTACAAATTAAATTAAATTACTACATTTTTTAATCAGAACCGTGTTTAAAAGTAATTAAATAGTACTAACTATAGTAATTTATAGTTATAACTTATTGTTTTGTTCTGAATAGTATTAATTTTATTATTTTTTATTCTTGCTTCTACTACACTTCTGTCCTATATGTGCAGACCACGGCACAGTGAGTCGAGGCGAATCATTTGGGAATCTCTGACGTCAATACCCATATTACAGATATTATCTACGATTGATACGGAATATATAAATATTGTATCTCTGTTTAGATGCGTAGAAAGTGATTATTTACGTACTTGTATTCATTGCGCATGCGCGTTTCATAATTCCTCTTTTTTCCGCCCTAGTGCGGTAAAAAAGAAGAATTCTTCAATTTATCGCACGATTAGCTGTATAATATTGATTACATTTAAGAAATTAATTTGCTAAAATTTAAAGTAACTGTTTATATCGACTGTTGAGTTTTTAGTGAGAAACAATGATTGATTTATGTCATCATGAAGAAAATGAGGAGAATAATACTCCTCCCGAAATAATTAATTCGGCACAAAATACAACTAATGAATTTATGACATATTTATCAAAAAAAAATTCTGACTCATATACAGGAAGTTTATTAAATATTTTTTTCTTTATTTTTTATTAAAATCCAACAATCGTAGATAAAGTACGGTACGCAACTCTTGTGAAAACAGCAGTTTGCTTCGCTTGTGTGGTTTTACAACCCCCGCAGTTGCTCGGGTGCAAACTCCACACTCGCATGCAAAATGCTACTTTCCGCACTAGACGCGTAATGTACTATAACTGGCTAACACGTTTTTTTTTTAATTTGTGAGTTCATGACATTATGAACATGATAATTGTCAGGTAGAAAATCTGTAGTTAAAACCAAAATGGCGTTAAGTCCAAAAAGTTTGATTAAAATGCAACTTTAATCAAACTTATACAATTCTCTAAGAAAATTGTGAATACTTACAGATTATATAATGTAATCCTCATCTTCTTCTAAGGGAACTTCTTTAGATTGTTACTACCCTTATAAAAAAAACAAAGGGGAGTAGCAATCTAAAGAAGGTGCGTGGAATGTTCTTCTTTTGATTGTTACTCCCGTTATCAAAACAGAAGTGGGATATTCCTTTAACCCAAAGTACATTGGACAAACATCCCTTTTTCTTAATAGTTATTCAGTCAAAGTAAGTTCTATTCTAAAACAACGTAGGAGAGTAACAATCTAAAAATGTACTCTTCAAAGTATACATGTAGGACCCACAAGCGTATATTATTATTCCTTCAATATTAACCAAAAGTTCGGAAAAAACCCTGATTAACTCCTTTGGACCAAAATTCGTAAAATTTATGATGCTTTATTGTATTTTGTATTTTGTTCAATAATAGTATATTATCAGTATTAATAAGCTAGAATAACTGTTATTTCAATTCTATATTAAGTATATTTTAATAACCAACCATCCTAGTTTGATTATATTACAATATCATGAAGGTGTTGAATGACATACATACGTGTAAGTTGACTTTTACTCTTTATACTAAAGACAGATATCTCAAGATAATATGTACAAAGGCGTTAAATTTACTTAAACCCTTTATATTTGGCTCTACATACTACATACTTCTTACAAACTTAACCTTTATGTATTTAGATCTAAATTTCATTAACAAAACAGGCTGGAATTACCTCCTTTATACCATTCTGTAGATAACAGTGTTCTGTAGATAATAGTGTTCTGTAGATAACAGTGTTCTGTAGATAACAGTGTTCTGTAGATAACAGTGTTCAAAAAGCCTCAAAATGAAAATGTCCTTTTCTGAAGTATTTTGGTGTGCTGAGTCTGAATCTGAAGTCAAAGTTTCTCCTATACGTACACTTTTCCCAGAAAATGTGCCTAAAGTACGGAAAAATTGTGTTTTTGGGGGTTTTCGACCCAATTTTCCGCCCAAAGAAATTGTAAGATAAAAATAATGGGCGTTTGAATATCTTTAAACTATGAAGAACACAATTCAAAAGTCAAAAAAAAATCCGTTGATCTTACTTTTTAAAAAAAATGAAAAATAAGAAAAAACATTGATTTTTCCTAATTACTTTTTCAGTGTTATAACAAATGTTATGTGAATTTTTTCTGACCATAGTCTAGAGAATTACAATATATTATGTGACCGAAGGGAGGGGGGGGGGATATTAAAAAAGTACATACAAGTTGTGGTTTTTCCCAATTGTTTTTGTATCCCCCCCTAAATTTTTCTTGACCCACACCCCCCCTTCGGTCACATATATTTAATTCACTAGACTAATGTCAGAAAAAAGTCACAAAACCGTTGTTATACCACTGAAAAAGTAATAAAAATACAAACTCAATATGAGGAAGAATCAATTTTGTTTGTTCATATATTTTAATTTTCTTAAAAAAGTAAGGTCAACAGATTTTTTTTACTTTTGATTCGTGTTCTTCTTAGTTTAAAGATATTCATACGCCTAATAATATATATATATACAGGGTGTCCCAACTTAAGTCTGCCAAAAAGAAGGGGCATATAGGGGACCCTAAAAGGAGTCAAAAATGTTATATTAACCTATGTCCTTTCGGGCTTCGTTTTCTGCGCCATTTTTAAAAATTTTGGGCTAAGCTTATTTTTTTACACTTAAACAAGTGTATCTCGAGAACAAAGCGGGATAGCTCATCATTTTAGGTATCGTTAAAAACCTAAAAACATTTGCTAAAGGAAATGTTATTATCAATTTTCATTTATTTTTATTCCTTCTAGTTCAAATTTAGCTCAAAATGTCTTTTTTTTAAAAAATCAAAAAATAAAGAAATTTTTGACGGCCCATAGTGCTTAAACTAGTTACATCTTGAATTATCCAGGCAATGGAAAAACTTCTTTATTTAATAGCCTTTTCATGGATACCCATATCATTGTATGTTAAATAGGACATTTTTTACGTTACAAGCCCATTTATTAAAAAAAAACTAATGTAAACATGAGAAAAAATTACTTTTTATTTAATATCTCCTCTTTTGAACGGTATAATCATTCGACTCGACTTAATCATAATCACTTTCAAAGTAAATGTGTGATGAAATAACTATTGTTGACTATTTCTAGTAGCCTGGAGTATGACCAATAACAGGGGGGGGGGGGGGGGGGGCATCTCTCCCTCTTGTAAATAAGTATACAAAATTAAAAATTAAGGCTGAAAACTGCTTTTTTTTACTTTAAATCTAATTATAATTATTACTAACTTCGGGAGACATACAGAGAAAAATAGACCCCAGCTTGAACCACGGGCCTCCTTTTTTTATTTTATAAAAGAAAAAACAAACATTTTTGCAGAAAATTAAAATAAGGAATAACAAAAGGTAATAATAAGAAACAACATGAACAATAACAACAACATTTAAATACCAACAACTTGGTGATTACGATTAAGTCGAGTCAAATGATTATACCGTTCAAAAGAGGAGAGATTAAAAAAAAAGTAATTTTTTCTCAAATTTACATTCGTTTTTTTCAACAAATGTGCTTATAGCGTAAAAAATTTCCTATTTAACATACGGTATAATCATTTGACTCGACTAATCATAATCACTTTCAAAGTAAATTGGTATTTCAAAGTAGTTAGTATTTAAATGTTGTTGTTATTGTTAATGTTGTTTCTTATTATTACCTTTTGTTAATCCTTATTTAAATTTTCTGCTAAAATGTTTGCTGTTTCTTTTATAAAATAAAATTGTTTGTTAAAAATGTAGTTATTATTTTTATTGTTATGTACTTAAAAAAATTTAAACCTCCAAACTCTTTATATCTTTATTAAAAAAAAAAAATAATAATAAATTAACAAGCAGTTTTCAGCCCCCCCCCCCCCCCCTGTTATTGGTCATACTCCAGGCTACTAGAAATAGTCAACAATAGTTATTTCATCACACATTTACTTTGAAAGTGATTATGATTAAGTCGAGTCGAATGATTATACCGTTCAAAAGAGGAGATATTAAATAAAAAGTAATTTTTTCTCATGTTTACATTAGTTTTTTTTTAATAAATGGGCCTGTAACGTAAAAAATTTCCTATTTAACATACAATGATATGGGTATCCATGAAAAGGCTATTAAATAAAGAAGTTTTTCCATTGCCTGGACAATTCAAGATGTAACTAGTTTAAGCACTATGGGCCGTCAAAAATTTCTTTATTTTTTGATTTTTTAAAAAAAAGACATTTTGAGCTAAATTTGAACTAGAAGGAATAAAAATAAATTAAAAATGATAATAACATTTCCTTTAGCAAATGTTTTTAGGTTTTCAACGATACCTAAAATGATGAGCTATCCCGCTTTGTTCTCGAGATACACTTGTTTAAGTGTAAAAAAATAAGCTTAGCCCAAAATTTTTAAAAATGGCGCCAGTCAGAAAACGAAGCCCGAAAGGACATAGGTTAATATAACATTTTTGACTCCTTTTAGGGTCCCCTATATGCCCCTTCTTTTTGGCAGACTTAAGTTGGGACACCCTGTATATATAAATTTTTTTTTTTTTTTCATACGAAATTTTTTTGGGAGAATAATTATGTCAAAACCCCCCCAAAAACACAATTTTTCCGAACTTTAGCCGCATTTTCCGGGGAAACTGTAAGTATAGAAGAAATTTTTACTTCAGATTCGCGGATTCAGCAACCTCAAAAACATAAAGTTCAGATAAACTTTTCTTCGGGACAGAAAGTTTGTTAAATTTTGCAGAACAGTGTAATTTTTCGCTGATTTAAAAAACGAATTACATTTTTTGGACTTAACTCCTTTTTACTTTTGACTACAGAAATAAGTATTAGAAAATTTGTCTTAAGTGTGTCCAACTGATAACTGATATTTTGAAGTGACTTTAGACAAAGTGTACGAGTGAGTATTTTTTGTTTATTTAGTCGAAATTAAGTGAGATGGTTAGCAATAACTCCCAAGCCATCAGTGGCGTACACAGGGGGGGGCCCAAGGGGCCCTGGCCCCCCCCGAAATGATTACATACCTAAGACCCGCCATACACTTAAAACCAAAAAAACACAGTAATGACAGATGCATTCGAATTGGCTGTAAATATTCTACAATAAAAGGAATTAATTAAGTATTATCTAATGGTGTGTATACACTTAATCACCCCAAATAAGCTCGGCCCGGATTTGCCGATAGAATTAAATTCATTCAACACTATACCGGCCCGATTGCCGGCTGGGCCCGGATTTTGCCGATGGAATTGAATTTATTAAACACTATACCGGCCCGACTGTCGGCTGGGCCCGGATTTTGCCGATGAAATTAAATTTATTAAACACTATACCGGCCCGACTGTCGGCTGGGCCCGGATTTTGCCGATGGAATTAAATTTATTAAATACTATACCGGCCCGACTGTCGGCTGGGTCCGGATTTTTGTCGATGAAACTAAAACTATTAAACACTATACTGCCCTAACTCCAACTTTTTTCTAAATGCATTTTTTTAGTGTTTCCGAATCAGTCTAAAAAAATACACATATTTATGTCATTAAAAAGCCCTAAAACCAATACACTGATGAGTTATATTGAAATTTATATTGGCCCTAACTCCAGTTAGATGTTGTTTTTGATCGAAGAAGGCCCTATGTAACAAATAAATACTAAAAACACCCTAAATCCACAAAGATTTGTTGTAGGCAATGCTATTTTTAAGGTCAGTAAACATGATCATTATGAAGATAAAAAGCCCTAACTCCCTTATAGGAGTTAGTTTACGGCAGCAAACTTTTTTAACAAAAGCCCTAAATCCATTTTTTTTTTAAATAATTAGAAATCAATTATATTAACATTAACACGAAGTTGTGTACATTAAAAAACCAAAATATACACAATAAAAGCCTTTACAAGTATCAAAACTTTGATGCAGGTGAAGAAATTTGTTTTCCGTATTTCCTGTAAAATTTTGTTCTTTGGAGATAGGGCCTTTTAACGTATGACGGCAGTATAGCGGCCCGACTGTCGGCTGGGCCCGGATTTTGCCGATGGAATTAAATTTATTAAATACTATACCGGCCCGACTGTCGGCTGGGTCCGGATTTTTGTCGATGAAACTAAAACTATTAAACACTATAGCGGCCCGATTTTGGCTGGACCGAGATTTTTGCTGATGGAATTAGATTTATTAAATACTATACCGGCCCGACTGCCGGCTGGGCCCGGATTTTGCCGATGGAATTGAATTTATTAAACACTATACCGGCCCGACTGTCGGCTGGGCCCGGATTTTGCCGATGAAACTAAAACTATTAAACACTATAGCGGCCCGATTTTGGCTGGACCGAGATTTTTGCTGATGGAATTAGATTCATTGAATTAAATTAGGATGCATGAAATAAATCGGCTCATTTGCCGACTAGGCCTTGATTTTTGCCAGTGGAACTAAAAACATTAAACTTGATCGACTCGACTTCGGCTGGGCCCGATTTTTCGCCAATTGAATTCAATGATTTTTTTGTGGTTTTAGTCCAGTTCAATAGCATAGGTTGCATTATAGGACAGCTTTAATTCATTACGAATCCTAATGCAATGAATTGAATTTGGATTCGTAAAAATTGACTGCTCCGATTGACAGCTAGGCACCGGATTTTTTGCTATAGAATTAAGTGCATTAAATTGATTAGGATGAGTACAATGAATCGGCTTGATTGCTAGTAGGCCCGATTTTGTCGATGGAAATTATGCATCAAAATAAATTGGGATGCGTTCAATAATAGACCCGATTGCCGGCACGGCCTAGCTGTTAAGCACATTAAATTAAATGAGGCCCGTCAACTCGAATTTTTGCCGATGGAATTAAATTAATTGAATTAAAATATGCACACTAGACTGGCTTAAACGGGAAAATGATGGTTGTGGATTTCAGTAGCAAATTTTTGTTTTGGACCAGGATTGTGTGAAGAACGCTACGTGGGTCCTCTTGTCTATGCGGCATTCCCCTCTTGCTGACTCAGGTCGGACTAGTGTTCGTCGACATGTAGTGGGAAAACAGAGTCAATATAAATAAATGTTCATCATTTTGTGAAAAAACTGATACATATTACATAGTAATAGTAAATTTAAATCTAAAAACTCAAAAAGCGTTCAGAAAACATTTGATGTTAAATGTCCCATGTAATTACCCAGCGAATGAGCGAATGATTCTTTTGTTTTGCAATAGGTATTTAATTTTCTTACAGAAGAATTCTCTTCTAGAAAAAAATTTGAAATTCTTATGTGCTCCAAATCCACGTTTGCTTTTGCAGTATGGATCACGTTTTGCTTCCTAGCTTACCAAAGGAAACGGAAGATATGTGACAGTTCTGAAGAACGAACAATTTTTATGTCTCCGATTTCAAAAATTCTATGACAGAAATCTGTTCAACATCAGGGTACAGTTTGGGTCCCGTGTCCGCCTGTCCTTCAATTTTTGCGAACCAACAACCAACATATCTTAAAAGCTATTCGTCCAATTTTATTGAAATTTTGATGGTAGGTCATAATTAGCCAGGTTATAACATTGCTGATCCCGTATAAGTTTCAATCTTCTGCACCTATTTATTTCTCTTCCACATTCGCACAGACATACATTTATTTACACCTATATCTTCAAAAGTACTCATATGATTTTTATGAAATTTTAATGGTTTGTTTAAAGTAGCCCGCAGATAACCCAAGAATAATTTCAACCGTCTGCGCTCTTAAAATATTGCTATATTGATACTTTATTCATGTTAAATTTACTTAATTTTCCCTCCTTTTTTAAATTAGTCAAAATTGGTTTGATTTTTACATGATTTAAAGTATCAATTTACCAAAATTTAAACAGCGCAGACAGTTAAAATTAATCTGTGAGCTTCTATTAGATAAGTTTTATAAAATCAGATGAATATTTTTGAAGATAAGGTGTAAATAAATGTATGTGGGTGCACATGTGGAAGAGAAATGGTGGCAGGTGGAGAAATGTGGTGGAGGGAAATGGGACCAGAAGATTGGACCTTATATAGGACCAACAATGGACTTTTTATATGCTAATTAACTGCCATCCGAATTTCATTAAAATCGAAAGAGTAGTTTTTAAGAATTGTTCGCAATGATTGAGTGAGAGGCAGACTAACAGCCAGAAACGGGATCAAAAATGTCTGATTTTGTCTTGGAATTATTGGAATCGGAGACATAATCGTTCTTTAGAACGATCACATCACATAGTGAGGTGTTACCTCATAGGATTTTAATTAAATTAAATATGAGGTTAGAAATTGAAATTAGAGTGTTGAAAAGGGGGAGAAATTACAATTATAATAAATTATGGGGTATGCTAAACCCGCATATAAGTTAAATTAGGTTGGGCCCCCCCCCGAAAAAATTTTCTGTGTACGCTACTGCAAGCCATCATTGGTCCGGCAATTCTCCCCATTCCGACCAATCAATACAATTCTAAATCGTTGCTTAGTGACACTAAGGCGGCTTCTCCCTTGCAAGCGTAACCACTTCCCAGACGATAAATAAGTTGTTTTATAACTTCAGATGTGTTTCGTGCAATATGACACTCCAGTAAATATCGCGGCAACGATCGGTTCATTTAGTATCTTTCAAGTATAAAAATATAAGTTACCTCTATCATCAAACATTTCTTTATTCCCATAATAATTATCTTCAAATTATTTTAAAAATAATTGTAATCAATTTTTTTTTTTGTTTTAAAAATTCGAATATACATATTATATAATAATATAATTAAATCATTTTATTTTTTTTGTATTAAAATTGATTTTCAAATCTCTATAGAAAAGTGAGAAACATTTTTATTCATGTACACATATTTAATTGAATGCAATAAAAAAATGGGTAAGTTTACTAAATATATGACGAAATAATTAGTGAATTTTGTTTATTATAATAAACTTAAGTCTATCTGTAAAACAATACCGTATAATATATATGAATTCCAAGACAGAATTCCGACCATATATAGAAGAACTGATAAATATAATTAATTTAACCAAAATATGTAGATTTATTATAAATGCAAAGAATTGTAACAGAGAAAATATTTGTCACCTCTCAGTTTATTATGAGCGAAGCACATTGTTTATCTGTTTTAATAATTCCTTCGCTAGATCGTTGTTAGAAAAAAACGTTTTAACTGTAATTAATAATTATTATTAATAAGTAATAATTATTTAATACAATAATTAATATTTTATTTACCTACATATAAATACTAACTATAATTTTAAACAAAGACAATCATTAAAAAGCCTATCCTTGCTCGCTGAAACTTATATCGTATAATAATACGAAAACATATACGATTTCCTGAAACGTTATCCTAAAAATGTTTCGTTCGTCTAAACAATCACATAGTTTCTGGCTCGGGGGACAAAACTAATTGTTTATTAAAATAGACTGCCAATTAGTGTGGCACATAGCTTCCTCACATCCTATTCACGTACTTTATTTATTGTATGCTTTCACAAGCAATTATTGACCAATTTATTTAATTGTTTTCCCTGTTTTTTTTTTAAATTTCAAAATTGTTTTAATTTTTTTACCTAAATTAAAGCATCAATTTGCTAAAGTTATAGAGCGCAGACAGTTCAAATTAATTTGGGGCTACCTGCGGGTTACTTTCGATAAACTGTTAATGTTTCATACAAATCAGATAAGTAATTTTAAAGCCATAGGTGTAAATAAATGTTTGTTAGTGCGCATTTGGAAGAGAAACAAATAAGCGCAGAAGGTTGAATCTTATAGTGGTCCAACATTGAGCTAATTATGACCTACCTTACAAATTGGCCGTGTAGTTTTAAGATGTCTTGGTTCGCAAAAATTGAGCGGGCGACTGACAGAAAAACAGACACATACACAGACAGACGGGAAAGACACGGAACCAAAAATGTTTCCTGAAGTCTGAAACTGATTTCTGTCTTGGAATTTTTGAAATCGGAGACCTGAAAATCTTTTGTTCTTCAGAACGATCGCATGGCTTCCGTTACCTTCGGTATGCTTAGAAGTAAAAATTAATTCTTTATTAAAAAAATTCAAATATGAAGCTTTGGAAGAATAAGTGAATAACAAACTGAATCAACAACAAAACACGTATTTTTAACAAAAAAACAAACTTCTGAATGAATAATGCATTAAATAATATCAAATGGTTTTTTTTACTAACAATCTACTAAAACTATTGAAGATATCTTGTAAATATTTTAATTAATTGAGAAAATATGAAATTAGGATAGATTAAGAAAACTAACAGGCCTAATCTAGAGTGACTTCAATAACAATATTCACGTTCACGCATGAAGCTGCAGTGTACCCAGTTACTCACTTTTTACTACGTTTTTATTAGCTTGCTTTCTTGTTTTTTTGTTTGTTTGATTGTTTGTCCGGTACAAATCTGGCATTCGATTTCTAACGAACTTCCCGAATAGCTAGACATTTGAAACTTTTAGCATAGCTCAAAACACGAAGACAATGCATTATTTTGATACTTATAGCCATCTTTCAGCAGAATTTAATTGGTTTTTAGCAAATATTGCTGTACGGAAAGCTAGTTTGGAAAAAATCCGCAAGCTGTTATATTTGTTTTGCCATGTCCCATATTTACGCAGTCTTAATTTTGACGGGTTTCAAATTTGTGATTTTTATAAATAGAGATAAACATTGAATGACAGCAAAACAGGAAATATATGGATTATATTATTTCAAATATATCGATGGCACGGTTTAGATTTGGTGTTGGGGAGATCCGTTGTACAAAGATTTGTCCTTTTAAAGGTTTAACATCAGCTCTCTAGTTGTTTGTTATTTATGTGAAGTAAATAAATTCAGACTATTTTTTTTTTCACTAACATTATATATTAAATATAACAATAACAATTCTATTATTAACATTACATACGATTCAATAGAAAATTCAAAAACGTAGTATATAAAAAGTTCTTTTTATCTTGAAATTATTACTACGTTTTTATTAGCTTGCTTTCTTGTTTGCATGTTTGTTTGTCCAGTACAAATCTTGCAATCGATTTTTAACTAACTTCCCGAGTAGCAGGACATCTTTCAGTAAAATTTTATTAGTTTTCAGCAAATTGTGCTGTATGGAAAGTTAGTTCGGGAAAAAATCCGCAAGTTATTTTATTTGTTTTGATATGTCCCATATTTACAATCTTCATTTTGACAGGTTTCAAATTTATGACAGAAAATTTAAAAACGTAGTATATAAAAAGTTCTTTTTACCTTGCAATTATTTTCATTTTTTTACTTTTCCTCACTACCTATAATAGTAGGAAAAGTACCTACTGTTTTTACCAAAAAAAAATTTCTCGAGATTTTAACGGAATTATCCGTTTTGGGTGTTTTTAAGACCTCCTGAGTGGTTTTCAGCATGACATCTGTATGTATGTGTGTGTGTGTTATCATCGTATAGCGCCCAAGGTATATAACCTGGAGAGTTGAAACTTGGCAAAAAAATCAGTCCTTACCTGCAGTGGAGCCGCCCGGAAAATAAAATTTTTCCGCCATCTTGAACCCAGTTTGTTGAGACAGCCAAAATTTTAAAAAATCGTAATAAATCGACAATATTCCTGATCGAGTTGAAATTTGGCACGAATGTACTTCTTTGTATGACAAACAAGCCCATCAAATTTCATTTTGATATTGGCCGCCATTTTGAAGTTATCAATTTATGATTTTTAAACTTTGACGGTTAATAATACCGAAAGTTTAAATAGGTTTTTGACGTATAGCATATCGTTGGAACCGGAAAAAATTAAGGAACAAATATAAAAAACCCCGATGAAATTCCGTTTATTAGTTTAAAAGTTATAAGCGAATATAATTATTTATTAGTGCGATAATTTTGATGACGTCAAAGTTTGTTTACATCTGTCAAAATACCGCCAAACTTCAAATAATTAAATAAAATGTGGGTATTCAAAATTATGTTGTTTTTGAAGAATGATAATAAATCAGTTTGTTCAGAACGGTCACCCATCCAAATACTGACCACGTCCAATGCAGCTTTCTGCTGCTGCGAAGCAGCAGGAGAGGCCAATGTAGTGGCCTCTGATGTGAGGAAAAGTTCCTAGATACCCTGTCGATTTTTTATTTTTGTACTAACTATTTTTATTTTTTTATTTTATATTAAAGATCTACTATTCATTGAACTTATTTAACAGAATAAATAAATATAAACAAATTTTATAAATACCGTTTATTTATTAAAGATTATTTATTCAAATTGAGTATTTAATGTTATAAGATAGTGATAATAATATCAACTTTTATTGCCAATATTATAACAATAAAAATGTTGTTGCCTAGGCCGTACAATGTTTCCTAATTTTACTGCCAGACTGTAAAATTGCATTTCTTTGCCCGAAATAAGTTCAATAATGAGGCATTTTGCTGCAGCAAGTAGATAATATTATTATTAGTGACATGGTAACCCCGTTTCATTTATTATAATATATTAATATATAAAGCTATATACTGCGCAAACGTTAAAAGTTATATATACTGCGTAAACGTTAAAAAGTTATATATACTGCGTAAAAGTTAAAAAGTTATATATACTGCGTAAACGTTAAAAAGTTATATATACTGCGTAAACGTTAAAAAGTTATATATACTGCCTAAAAGTTAAAAGTTATATACACTGCTTAAACGTTAAAAAGTTATATATACTGCGTAAAAGTTAAAAGTTATATATACTGCGTAAACGTTTGGCTGTCACGTTTATTATAACTAGTGCATTTTAAATTTCGCACATGTAAATAATAAAATCAAAGCCTTTTGAAGGGCCAATGAAACTTTATATATATATATATATATATAACCAACGTTTACGCAAACGCCAAACGTTTAAGCAGTAGTAACAGCTAGAATGTTACGCAGTAGTGACAGCTAAACGTTAATATTGAACCTATTTTTACAGTTTAAGGTTTTAAAAAGATCTGCCCAATATCTTATTTTTTTATTACATTCTAAAAGCATAATCTACTCGAGGACTACAGTTTGAAGATTGGTAGATAGACGTTAAAATAATATGAAAAATAACTGCGTTCCAAAAAAAAGCGGCTGTATTACGTGACAAACAACGTTCCAGTGTGACGGGCAGCCCAGCAGATAGATGGCTTGCGGTCATAACTAATAAAAAACTTCATCCCATGGCTTCCTTACTTATAAAAATATTTGTAAAAAATATTGGGGTGCTTTATTTCTTGCAGACATCCGCTGTCAACTAATACAATTAGGTAACAACCCTACAACATGTTGCTAGTTTTTCTGTTACCAGGTTTTTACTTGTCCTTTCCTAAAGGAAGTATTGTTTTCACCCAAAAAAAATTGAAACCCAGATTTTAACATAATTATCATTTTTCGATACGCCTTATCGTTTAGCCGCAGTAAGCCTTCAAAAAAAACTTTAAAGTTGCCGTCATCTTTAATTTTATAAGGGGGGTAAATATAATTATTTTAAATTTTTTGGATTTTTTCCAGTCGGTTTGGGCCAATTTCCAACCAAACGCAAAAAAAACGCGAGTCTCTAGATGGTCTAGAGCAGTGGTTCTTAACCTTTTGGTAACCACGGCCCCCTTAAAATCTCCAATTATAATATATTATATAGTACCTAAATATCTTTCGAGACCCCCTGGGGGGCCGCGGCCCCCCGGTTAAGAACCACTGGTCTAGAGTCTAGAAGTTCACAAACACAAACATTTTGATTAGCGAGTCTGTGGGTATTGGTTATGGTGGGTCAAACTAATTATTGTAGGTTATTTTTTTTACAAAATTATTAATAACTTTGGTTCTACACAATATTTTTCGATGAAACCAAGCCTACAACATGCACAACATGTTTGAGCTTCTGCAAAAAAATCGATTTCGTTAAGCCATTTTTGCGCCTATAAACTCAAACTGGTGGCGACAGACATACACACATAAATACATACACGAAAATAGTGAAGGCCGGATTTGGTTTTCGAAATGTATGAAATAAAAAAGTATCTAACAAATTTTCAATTCGTGCCGAATTTTGTGCGGATCAGCTTAGCCGTTCAGGAGAAAACTTTTGTACCCCGTACCCCTTACCCCTGTGTACCGATTTGGACCAGTTCAGATTTATACCTTCCTGTGGTTGGTCACTATGACCGTGCCAAATTTTGTGCGGATCAGCTCAGTCGTTCAGGAGAAAACTTTCGTACCCCGAACCCCGTACCCCTGAGTACGGATTTGGACCATTTCAGATTTATACCTTCCTGTGGTTGGTCACTATGAACGTGCCAAATGATGTGCAGATCGGTTCAGCTTTTCAGGAGGAGTATGCATCAGAAAAAATGCAAAGTGTTGTATAAGAGCTTCGCTTCGCTCATCTCAATTATATATATAGATGGACGACACAGGGTTGGCATGCCGCTCCATGACCTTTATAACATACTGTATTATTAACATTCGTAACCAAATGGACGCCACTTCACTGAAGTAGCTGACACCATGTTATCCACCAGGTTATCCACCATGTTATCCATCATGTTATCCACCAGATTATCCATCATGTTTTCCACCATGTTATCCATCGTGTTATCCACCAGGTTATCCGCCATGTTATCCATCATGTTATCCACCAGATTATCCACCATGTTATCCACCATGTTATCAACCATGTTATCCACCATGATATCCACCATGTTATCCACCAGGTTATCCCCCATGTTATCCATTAGGTTATCCACCATGTTATCCACCATGCATAGTTTTACATGAATTATGGTAGGCCTAGGCCTTCTACGGGTGTTTTATAGCAGGTTGTTATTTTATTAATACTGGTGGATTTACGAATTTAAACTATCTTCAAAATAAATATTCCTCTGTATAAGAATAAGGAGTTTATTTATAATTGCTTAAATTATAATATTATTTTGTGTTTCAGGGTCAGTGAGTGAGGTGTTATCAGCAAAGGCGTACAAAGCTGCTGACGAGGGTGATTTGAAGCTTCTGCAAGAGTTTGTCGCATTTGGAGCGAATTTGAACAATTTAGACGAAAGCGGGTTTACTCCTCTACACATCGCAGCTATCAAAGGTAATCACGACGTTTTGCGCTACCTCGTTCAGCAAAATGTCGATCTGAACGCTCGAGATTCCATGGGGAGGACTGTTCTTTACGACGCTACAGTGGCGGAGAAGTTTGAATCGGTGAGACTTCTCGTGGAGCTCGGTGCAGATGCTAATTTGTCTAATCAACTAGGCGAGACACCGTTACATATCGCCGCTGTTTACGGTTACATAGATCTTATTAAATATCTGATGAAACACAGCGATATAGAAGCTCGAGATCAATGTAATGAAACAGCACTTTTCAAAGCCGTCCAACAAGAATACGTCGAAGCACTTCGAGTGCTAATAGCTAACGGTGCCGATCCGTACTGCAGGAATTACATGAATGCAAATCTGATGCACACAGCCGCCAGTTACGGTCGAACGTCGTTTGTTTCCGAACTAGCTCGATATCCGGAACTGATAAATGCCGAAGACTCGGAGAAGAATACTCCGCTTTATTACGCCGTTGAAAGTAACAATCCCGGCATCATCAGGGAGCTTATTCGACGTGGCGCCGAAATACGTAGAGAACACTTGATGAAAGCAACCGAAGATAAGAATTTTGAAATCGTCAAAATTTTAGAGGAAAGTGTAAGAAACGAAAATCTTCTAAGGTAACTTTCGAGCGCAAGAACTTCGTAAACGACGTAATTAAAAAAAAAATAACGTTAGATAAAGTGGTCTTCAAATAGAAAGTGTAAACTAATTTAATAAATAATAAACACCGTAATAATATAATACTCATTAGGACAGCTAAACTTTAAGGGTTAAGAAAATTTAAAAAAAAATGATTCAAGACTGAGGTAAACTTTCTCTGTCCTCATTTTTCCGAACAGAAATTTTGCGATGCTGATACAAAGACACATTTTTCGTATTTCAGGGTAAAATAAAGACTTAGCTTGAAAAACAACTATAAATTGAAGTTTCAAAAATATTGTCTCCACGCAGAATAATACTACAATGTAATGTATAAGCAGTTTTTTGGCAACTGTATGCAATAGTATGGCAACAATATGTTCCAATAGTGCATATCAATCATAGAGAAAATATGGTTAAATTTATGAGACAATTAGAAATTAGAAAGTCTACATTATGTCGGATGTTGTATTGGTCATCGACTTAATGAAGACTCACCAATCTCTAATTACTGTTTCAGTAAATTAAATAGAGACTAGTAAATCTACGTTTTATTGAAATCTGTATTAGATTCTTCAGTGTCTACATTTTACACAGTAAAATATAATTAGTGAGTATAGTATTTTACATTAATTATGTCAAATGTAACATTGGTCTTCGACTTAATTGAATCGCCAATCTTTAATTACTGTTTAATTAAATTAAATAGAGATTAATAAATCTGCGTTTTATAGGATGCTGTATTGGACTCTCCAATGTCTAAATGTTATATAAATAAAATAATTAGAGATTATAGTACGTTACATTATATTGGATGTAGCATTGGTCTTTAACTTAATGTAGACTCACCAATCTTTAATTACTGTTTTCCTTAAATTAAATGGAGATTAGTGAATCTACGTTTTATAGTATACTGTATTAAACTCTCCAATGTCTAAATGTTATATAAATCAAATAATTAGAGATTATAGTACGTTACATTATGTTGGATGTAGCTTTGGTTTTTAACTGCAGACTCACCAATCTTTAATTAAATTAAATAGAGATTAGCGAATCTCCGTTTTATTGGATGCTTTATTGGAGCCTTCAATGTCTAAATATTTGGTGAGTAAAATGATTAGAGAATTGTAAATCTAATTCAGACACTGAAATATTGGTTTATTTATTCCCGTCGTAACTAAAATTGATTTTCTGACACCGAAAGCTGCTTTGAATAGCGTGGAGACATAGTTTCATTTAAAGCATTGTTTCAGTTGAACATTGTACAAAAAACATAACTGTTCTTTTTTTTGCCAACTTATATTAATTTCTAATTCATGTTTTATTTATTTTATTATCTTTTTTTTCTTTTATTAACCTTTAATGGAAAAGTATTGTTTTCTCTTTGAACCTTATTCTTTATGAGTAAGTTTTACTCAATATTGGTGGGAACAATTAATGTAAAACAGACCTTGATGGTGCTCATAAGAGCGTAATCTGTGTAAACTCCCAAGGGAGTTTACACTTAACGTGTTATCGTACGTATTGTCTGAAGAGACAACGTGATGAACGATAAGTCGTTAAAATGTAAACCTAGCATTAGCAATGTAAACAAATAGTTCATTTTGATCGACACGTAGTCTTCTCTATAAATTGTTAAAATCAATTAATTTTGGTCTTTGATTTTTTTTTTTTTTTTAATTGATTTTTTTTTTTATTGATTATGTAATTCAACTAATTTCTAATTCTTTGTGTTTCGTACAAAAAAAAAAAAAAAAAAAAAAAAAAAAATATATATATATATATATATATATATATATATATATATATATATATATATATATATATATATATATATATAAATGAAGTAGAGCTGAAAAAATTGTTGGAAATGCAACATATACAAATCAATATAATATATTGTAGAAATTCTCAGTAGCTAACTTAGTTTTTACGTCACATTGAATTTATAATATTATAACTTGATCATGCCGGATAAAACTTTAATGGAAAAATTAATCAGTTTATAAAAACAAAATGGATCAATGTTTGATTAATTTTAGTTATTATTATTTTTTTGATTTGGGTAATTTAAAAAAATCGGAGGATAGCGATTAGTAATTAAAATATAATATATATTAAAACAAATTTAATATTTTTATTTTATATATATTTTTTTTTTTATTAATTACCACAATTAGATAATTGATAATCTAATAGGAGTCGAATCATGATTTTATTTTTTATCAAATTAAAAGTTGATTAGGTTTGTTAAATAATTAAATTCAAAGCTTAATTAAGCTAATTTAAGTTTCAAGTACCGTATCAATATTAGTTAAGTTGTGGTGGTTTGACAATAAACTGATCAAGTTTACTCATTAAGTTTTATTAATCTGTAGACTGTTTCCGAGTAGATTATTTTTGTAAACGTAGTTGAAATGTTAATTATAGTTAAATTATTTGTGAATGTGTTACAAAACCGTGAAAAAGAATAATATATAATGTACATATTGATGTATTAAACATGTTATTTGTTGAATGTTTATTTGAATTGGTTTTAATTTTACTATTACTTTGGCACTTCTTTAGATTGTTACTCCCCTTATAATAAAACAGAGGAGAGTAACAATCTAAAGATGGTGTACGGAATGTTCTTCTTTAAACTGTTGCTCCCCTTATCAAAACAGAAGTGTGATATTCCTTTGTCCCAAAGTACATTGGACTAAACATCCCTTTGTCTTAATAGTTGTTTAGTCAAAGTCATTTTTACTCTAAAAAAGAACAGGGAAGTAACAATCTAAAGAAGTACAATTATGTTTTCCTTTTTTAAGCCTCAATTTCATCGGAGGGGGGGGGCGAGTTTACTTGCTCGCTGGTGAGTTAACTAGTGAACAAATGAGTGAGTCGCAACTTGCTCTGCTACAGTAATTACACACAGAACACAGCTTGTAAATTGGCAATATTCACCCACTCCGACACTATAATGTGTGTTATCTTTCTGTTATCAGTTAATAAATATTTACATTCTGAATTTTCTACTTGCTACTTCAGTGGGCCAGTTAAGTAGCTGACTATATTACACGGAACGAGTTTACTAGCAACTAATGTCGAGTATTAGTTAGAGACTTAATTCCGAAACTATAAAACATTGAACATGGTTTCGCTTCAGTCATGATATTCTATTTATAGTTTAAGTCCATTCGCGATGTTCAGGAACTTATCTTTCCAGGCCCCTTACACCAGACCCATTGCCCAAGGGCACAGGTCCCAGGTTTTGGCCACAAACCCTTGACTATATGCCTCATGCCCCAGGCCATGTGCACCAATTTACAGGCTCCCAGCAGCAGGCCCGATGTCCCACGCCCCCGGCCCAAAAATGGTCCTATCTGGTACACTCGCTAGCCCTCTCACTCGCTTAAATTTCATGGGGTTGTTCATCACAAAAGCATATTCATTATGCATATTAAATATACAGATAGAAGTCTCCAACTCCCCACTTTTTAAGCAGTTTCAACAGATGAAAGACAACATTGGAATAACCCAACGTCTTCATATAACCTCCTCATGAACCTTATCTTATCATAAACCTTAACCTATACTTGTGTACTCAGTTCATTGTGATTTTTATAGATATTAATTGTTTTTTATATTTCAAATTTTATATATTAAGTGCAATCTAGTTATGTAGTCTTTGCTTTTGTGCCTGATGATGGTGTAACATCCGAAATATATTGCTTTTTGTAAAAAAAAAACTTTGGTAGAACTAAAGTCCATTCCTTAAACCTTATTATGGAGTTCTACAATAAGAACATTAGAACTTTAAGAAAACTATAGCATATTCATTGCTAAAATAGGGCTACTTTATAGGCTAGCCCAAAATGAAGCGCGCAATTTAAAAGTATATATACATATACAAATAAATTACGTTAAATTAAATACATAAATTATTCTTATTTAATTTAGTATTTTATTTAAATGCTAGATCTTCTAATTTAAATTAAACTGGTCGATCTGTGATATTCAAGCAAAACCTTTGCCTTGTGCTATAAATTAACCCTCTAGAGAAAATGGAAATTATTATTAATTTATTAAATACTATTTATTATTAAATACTATTAATTTGGTCTAGAGCATCGCTTCAGATAGAAAGAAATCATTCTCTAGGGTAGCTTAATTGGTAGAGTATATGACCAGCAATTCCAAGGTCTGCGATTCTAATCCCATTGGCAGAGTGTATTTTTGTCTCTTATCCACCTCACCTCTTAAATTCTAATTTATTTAAAATTCTATCCCAATAAATGGCAAATGTTCTAGTATAATAATAGTAAAAAGACCTATTAAGTCAGCAAAATTAAGCTACATCTGCTTAAAGTCTGAATAAAATAACAAAATATCCTTCTCCACGACTCTCCTTTTCACGAGTACCATCCCATCAAACCATCAAAAATAGCAATACTCTTGGTGGTGGCACCCTGCACAACAACATATGGAATGGATGACTTTGAATTAGCATGCCTCTCAATCAACTGCACCGTACAATTGACATAGGAATCCTGGTCGAAGCTAATACACTGAAGCAGATACTCATTCACGTGGCAATGCAGGGAAACCACAAAGATTGAGGCCCCTTGCTGGTGTCGGGATTCGAACCCATGACCTCCTGTTTTCAAAATGCAGATGATTGTAATGAGCTGCGGAGAAACCCAAACTAACCAAGCTAAGTGAAACCTCGAGACTATTTGAGGGAAACATCCACTTAACTCAACGTAATTGGTGTATTGATTTCTATTTTTGACGGGGCTCATAAATTCAGATGAAAAGGTAAGTCTTACACAAATGAGTTTTAAGAATTTAAAAACACAATTATAATTTCTAATTTCAATACAAAGGGATCAGCTATTAATAGCTTCGTCGATCTGCCTGCATATAACGCTAATAGGGAAACTCACTTATATTAGAGCTACTCTTTTAATATTTTCACAAAGATTTGAGTTGGATAGAGTGGGATATACTACTCTGTGAATTTAACAAGGAGAAAGGTGGGGGTAGTTAAACATTTTGCTAACTTCGTTTGCTTATATATATTTACTTTTTTAATAAAATTTAATTATCTTTAAAATGTTTTAAATCATTTTCAATACACAGCTCTTTCCCTCGCCTCGCAGAAGTGCGTGCGGATCAAAATTGGTAGATCATAAATTTTAAAATGAGTGGCCACACAGAATTTAAAACTTTATTTATTGGAACGAAGTTCCTTATGGCACGTCTGGAGCCCGGGAGTGAATCCGAAAAAAACGACCGTCACAAAACTGACCGTCATAAAATTTTACCGATGACGATTACTTGAGTAAAAGTTGACCAATTTGGTTGAAATTCGGTACACATGTTCAATTTACCAATGCCCAGGACTAGTTTGTTAGACCGTTATCCACCCAAGCGTTCGCACACATGCTAGCGTAAACGTGATCTTCAAAAATGTAAAATTTGATTTTTTGGACGGGGAAAAATGCTTACTTGATCTATTCAATGAGACAAACACCTTTTTTAAATAATTTATTTTTATTAAAACCAACACCGACACCGCTATGAAGTGTTAAAGATCGTTAAATTTATTAAAGTGGGCCTAAACCTTTAAAATAGAGAAAACAACATTTTTTACCGATACTTTACGTTCTTACGATTTTGATAAAAATTCATATACACATTGTCTAAAGTACAATTGAAACAGGCATGTAAAATTTTAGCCTGGTACAAGCAGAAGATTTTGTGTAGTAAAGTGACATATTTTATAATATTTTAATCGGAGTAATATGCCGGCGGAGTCTGAGGGAACAGCCGTGTTCCGTCACAACAACCATCTGCTTTTACTATAAACTCATCATGATTAACTTTTTTCTCAATATATAATTCATTATTTATTGCAAGACGCTCGCTTCACTGATAAAAAAAAAATGATTTTCTTTTAATTTTTCCTTAACTCCGCTAAGTACAAACAGTTAGTTAGTTTTAATTTTGTCTCTTTTCTAACTCCGCCATGTATAAGTAGTTAGTATCGTATAACTTAGCAGTGTGATTTTATAATTGATAATATTTAATGAAAAGAGTAAGGAACTTAGTTCCTACCGGGTGTCCCGTGACACCACACGTATTTTATATTTAAATAAAAACTCAATTTAAAAATTCCCATATTTCTACTAATTTGCAGACAGCTATATTGAAATATAATTGTCATTTGCACGTTTAAGATGCATTCACATAATTAGAATGGTCAAATGGAATTTAGGGAATATTTGATAATGAATTGAACAAGTACTGTGCTTTTAACAAGTATGGTGATTTTAACAAATAGGACGGGTTCGTTAACCAGCATAATCGGCCCAACCGTATTAAGATGCCGGCTACTAAAAAGTTAGTTTCAGCTGTAGCTTTTGATCCATTTATTATAATGACGTGATACAATCGCCTTTCTATTATAGGGTGGGACGAAACAATTTTTTTTTTTTTTTTAATTTGAAAGTCCAACCTCGTAAAACTTAAGTATGCATTAGAAACTATCATACGTAAAATTTTGGCCCGATCGAATGACACTTAGGTGGTGCACTATCGCTTCAAAGCTTTAAAAACACAATTTTTAAGAAATTTGTTGTATTTTAATTTTTTTAAAATATTTTAGTTATTTTTATTCACTTATTAGCATCTATTTGCTCTTTGCTGACATATTTTTTGATTGCAGGAAGAAAAAAAAAAATTAAAAAAGTTAATTATAGATTGAGATAAGTCGGTACATACATAATACATATGTATACAATTGAGTTATTCCAAGGATATTATTAGGAGCTGCATAACACTAATTTCTCTATTATCTTAGGAAAAACGCAATGGTATACATAATATGTATGTACCGACTTATCTCAATCCAAAATTAACTTTTTTATTTTTATTTTTTCCTGCAATCAAATAATATGTCAGCAAAGAGCAAATAGATGCTAATAAGGGAATAAAAATAACTAATTTCTTTTTTAGAAAATTAAAATATAAAAAAATTCTTAAAAATAGTGTTTTTAAAGCTTTGAAGCGATAGTGCACCACCTAGGTCCTAGGTGTCACTCGATCGGGCCAAAATTTTACGTATGATTGTTTTTAATGCATACACAAGTTTTACGAGGTTGGACAATTTCAAATTCAAACATTTTTTTTTTCGGCCCACCTTACTTACTATGCACTTTTATTATTATCCACGCAACCATTAATTGGTACAAAAATGAAACCACATATTCAGGGTGACAGACGGCATATGTGAACAAATGAAGTAGGTTGTTCTACACGTCAGGGGCTACAAAAAACACTTTATAAACCATGGGTCAAATAAAATTTAGAATAAAATTTGGTTTCGTTGTTAATCTGACAAAATTCCTGCAAGAAAAGTGTAATTTTAATTTTCATGCCCTCAAATTACATGGCAAAAAAATATACAAATTTTATTTTTATGAAAAAATTTAAGAAATCAATTTTTTTGTGGTTCCATAACTTGGTAAGGAACCGAGTTTAAACTTTTCGGATTTCAGGGAAAACTTCCTAGTCTACTAACGTTTCGATTAATATTAATATTATTACCCATTCATAAGGCGGAAGTATTGGTAAACTTAGCTAAAAGTAAAAAAGAAACATGTTTATTTTTGCTATTGTTAACTTATAGGTGAGTATACTAAACCAATCATACATTATTCATATTAAAGAAAAACATGATTGGTTTGGTAGTTAGTTCTGAAGACTAGTAAATATATATATATATATATATATATATATATATATATATATATATATATATATATATATATATATATATATATGCTAGTTTGAATTTTGCATTCCTTTTTGGTTTTATGAGTTAAAATATACAACCCCCCCCCCCCCCAACCACCCTATAACGGCATGTCCACCAATTTTGAAATAATTTATGTGATAGACCATGGAAATTTCCGGAAAAAAATTTAGTTAGTCCGGGTTTTTTTTTGGATTTTTTCATCAATTAATTCGAAATAGGAATTGGAGTAAACTGCGGAATATACTGCAGTTTACTGTAAGGAAAGGAAATATACTGCAAGGAACTGGAATATACTGCACGGAAATGAAATATACAGCAAGAAATTAGATTATACTGGATAATAAAACAATAAACAAAAATTTATAAAACAAAACATAATGTTTAATTTATAAAAACAAATAATAAATCAAACCATATTTTCTTTTAAAACTTTACTCTATCATTTAGTTAAAATATATATGAGATACAGTCTTATTCGTTTTTATTTCTTTATTTATAATCATAAAACTTAATAGGTATTCACATACAAATATATTATAATTCACACAATATGTAGAATTATATATAATATATTCATTTTTTAAATAATTTAAGTAGTTTTTTTTATGTGTGATTGGAGAAAAAAGAAACAATGTAATTTTCCTTAATTAAATATTAATGACATGAAGGTAATATTTTATAACATTTGATGTATAAATTTCGATGTAAATACTCGTGCTGTTGTTCGAGTGGATGTTGAAATTTAAAATTTTAAGGGAATGTACGGAAATTTGAAATTATTTATGTCCTAACAATGTGACGCCTCGACCTCTTGTTGGTATTTTTGTTGGAACTCACGGGAGCAGGTTCGTCCTTAAACCAATCCTCACTGCAACACAATAAAAATACATTAGTAATCAGTAATCAGTAATCAATAATCAGTAATCAGTAATCAGTGTGAAGGGGAGGCTAAAGTCATCCTTTCTAGAACCACTGTCTTAAACACCAAGAAATATCTTCAAATCTCCGAGATATGAGAAGTATTTTTCTAGCTATAAACTAGACACAAACTGGACAATATTTTCTTTTTTCTACATACTTTACCTATCTTACATATCGATGGCTAAAAAGTGATACCTCGTATCTTCAAAAATTCAGTTTTACAGGAGGAACAAAATAGTACATTACGCGTCGAGTGCGGAAATTTTGTCCAGTTAATGCAAAATGCCGTTTTCGCACGAGTTGCGTACCGTACTTTATCTACGATTGTTAGATTTGAAAAATAAATACAGAAAAAAATAAACTTGCTGTATGTAAGATCGCATCTCTCTCTTGATAAAGATGTCAATAATTCTTGAGTTGTATTTTTTGCCGAATTAATTATTTCTGGCGGAGTATTATTATCCACATTTTCGTCAAAGTCACTTGATTCACTCATTGTTTTTCACTAAAAACTCGATATAAACAGTTACATTAATAAAAGAACAGCAAATTAGTTTTGTTAAATGTAAACAAACTTGCTAATCGTGCGTAAAGCTAAAGAATTTCTCTTCTTTACCGCCCTAGGGTGGTAAGGAAGAGGAATTCTTCAGAACTGTAAAACGCGCATGTGCAATGATTACAAGTACGAAAAGAATCACTTTCTACGCATCTAAACAGAGATACAATGTTTACATTTCGTATAAATCGTAGATAAAAGTACGTTCTATCAAATGCTACAACGTCCGTTTTGAAAATGCTATTTTTAACCGATAAAGAGCTAAAAAGTCGTTGTGGACCTGCCAGGTTTTCAGAGAAAACAACGGCGCATAGTTTAGTTACGTAATTGCTTTAAAGAAAATAGTACCCATTTTATTGCAAAAGTGACGCATTTGTACTATAAGTCATGCGCTTAGCTATTTCTTATTTAATTGCAACGGCATAATTGCACTTTAAGTCATTTTTAACTCAATTTAGACGCAAATGTAACACTAAATTAATATAGCCTAAATTTATGACCTGAGTGAAGTGTACATTCTTAGGGCTTCTGAGCAATAATGACGTTTTACCCAAATTTGGGGGGGAAATTGGGGTACATTATTTGTGTATGTACTACTGCTGAAAAGGGCCTTGGGTAAACTGTGTATTGCGTGGTTCTCATATTAATTAAAAAAAAAATCCTTCTATTTATGTCAAATTGAAGAAATATTAGTTTGTTTTTCTGTTCTCCTAAAAAATTACTACTTTTACACTTACGTCCCTATTTCTCTAGAACGGTGACATGTAACCCTTCTGAAACATTGGTATAACTGTCAAATTATATGTAGTTACGAGTTCTCACTATGTCACTTCTTTAATAAAGTGAACACATACGAGGTCTCACTTACGAATTAGCAGCTCAGTTATGAGGTGTCACAACTAACCTTAACCAAAACACATACACCAGAAACACATACGAGGTGTAGTTACATGCTATCACATAACAAATAGTTTGCGAATCTGATACGAGATGTCACGAATTTCTATGTGAAGACATTTTTCCCCCTTACGAGATCTCGCATGTACTTGCAGACAAGCCTCCTACTCAAAATCACAATTTTGGTAGTTACGAGGTATCACTTTTTGGCCATCGATATAACTTATTTACTATTTTATATAATATATTTAAAAACATATGTATACACTTATAGTGGATAAAATAAAAATGCTACTAATCAAGTGCTGCACTCTGGGAGAGAATCCAAGAACTAGCCTACGAGAAGGCACTCTCCCTTCCCAGTGTTGAAGAAGACGCCGCATTACTTACACAAATTTCTTATCTTTTTTCCGTTACCTACGATTTTCCGATATATATTTCTTATTGGATTAACCAAATTATATCAATGCTTATTTAATATGTTTAAATGTTTGAGTAGATATTAATAACACATAATTAGTTCCTTAACATTAAGTTTTTCATAAATGTTAGAGCTTTATTTTACATATGTAATTGGTTTTAATTATGGTAATTTTACAGACTGACAATAATTCTTCATGTTTACATAACTGTGACAGATATGCAAATATAGTGTTGTTCTTTAACTATTGCAATATTGTCACGTGACCCTGATAAATTAATAATCTTGAATTTTAATTTGATATGTCGTAATGATGTAGCCCAAAATTAATTTTAGTTCCGCTCTGGAAGTTATTCGTATCATGAATGAAGGTCGTATTTACATAAATAACTACCCACTTAAGTGGTAAAGATAGAAGAAATACTAAACCGTTTGAAGGTAGGTAAATGACCTTACTCGCTTATAAATCTCATATAAATGCGTCTAGTTTTTTTTTTTCTTAACAGTTGGTAGACGCTGCCAATCTGATTCGTTCCTCTCTTTTCACACCGTTAAATAAAGAGCAATGAATCGTATGGAATAAAGTAAACCATTTAAACATTAGAATAGACCATTGTTATAGAAAATTCTCGTCAAATACCGATTGAAATAATCATTAAGGCCAAAGATAAACGATATGCCCTTAAATCAAGAATTCTTAAAAAAAATAAATTGATCTGCTACTTTGACAATATTTAGCACTGAATATAAATTTTAAAACATCTGTTACTTGGTACCTCGGAACTTTTCCTCACATACGAGGCAACTTAAGTGAACTCTCCTGTTCATTATATTTTTTTCAAAAAAACGAATATACATTATTTTATTTCATTTATAGTCCAGTCCACAAGTACATTTTACCTTGCAAATGGTCATAAAAACTTTTTTCTTTTTTTTTTATTGTATGTACCTAGACATTAGTTAAAAACCCAAGTTTTCGACCTCATAGACCCTGTGCTAACCCAGAAAGGGGGCCAAAATACGCGAAATTTTAGTGTTTCTTTTAGTGTTTTCTTTATAACTCTTTACCTATTTGTCCTGAAGTGATCGTATCTTTCTTGTAGAGCACTAAATTGGGATCAATTTTTATATACCACATTTTTTTCTAAACCCTATACTTTCCGAAATATAGAGCTTTAAAGATGCAATATTTTTTTTTAATAACTTCAAAACCCAAGTTGCGGAGGTTAGTGGTGGTTATTTGTACTTCCATAGGTAGGATATACCCAAGAAAATCAATGTGTGGGGGAGGAATAACCAACATAGACCCCTTTCGTCCTCAGAAAAGATGTTATTTTTGATATTTTCAGAAAAAATATTGCATCATTAAAGCTCTATACTTCGGAAAATATAGGTTTTAGAAAAAAATGTGAAATATAAAATGTATTCCAAATTTAGTGCTCTAAAAGAAAGGATGAACAAAAAACCTCGAAAATTTAGTTTATTGTTGGTTAGTTGCGGTTAGTATTGGTTACTAGTGGTTAGTAGTTGTGGTTAGTGGTGGTTATTTGTACTTCCATAGGTAGAATATACCCAAAATATCTAACTGGGAGGGGTGGGATAACACAAATAGACACTTTTCGTCCTCAGAAAAGATGTTATTTTTGATATTTTCAAAAAAATATTGCATCTTTGAAGCTCTATATTTCGGAAAGTATAGGGTTTAGGAACAAATGTGGTGTATAAAAACTGTTGCAAATTTAGTGCTCTACAAGAAAGATATGATCACTTTTTTTCAGGACATATAGGTAAAGAGTTATAAAGAAAAAACTAGAAGATACACTAAAATTTCGCGTATTTTGGCCCCCCTCTGGGTTAGCACAGGGTCTAGGAGGTCGAAAACTTGGGGTTTTAACTAATGTCTAGGTACATACAATAAAAAAAAGAAAAAAGTTTGTATGACCTTTTGCAAGGTAGACCCTTATTTTTAATACCTGTCAACTGGACTATTAATTAATTATTTGAATTTTGGCGGTATTTTAACAGATGTAAACAAACTTAAGTATCGCACTAATTAATAATTATGTTCGCTTATAACTTTTAAACCAATAAATGGACTTTCATCGTCTTTTTTTTTATTTTTTTTTTGTATATTTGTTCCTCATTTCTAACCGGTTCCAACGATATGCTATAATGTCAAAAACGTATTTTATACTTTTGGTAATTATTAACCGTCAAAGTTTCAAAATTCAAAAATCGATAATTTAAAAAAAGGCGGCCAATATCAAAATGAAATTTAGTGGATTTGTTTGTCATACAGAGATGTACATTCGTGCCAAATTTTAACTAGATCAAACTACTTTTCGATTTTTTTTTAAATTCTTGCTGAATAAGTTTAAAATGGCAGAAAATGTTTAACAATGCGGGAAAAAAGTTTCAACTCCCTAGCTTAAAAACTGTGGGAGTTATGCGTGATACAGACAGACAGTCAGACGCACAGACACACAGACAGACTGACATCCAGCTAAAAACCACCGTTGAAATCTCGGTTTCGGATTTTTTGGGTGAAAACAATATTTTTCATATACATCTTCGGAGAAGGCAAGGAAAAGTAAAAAGTCTGAATTAGATATAATTAGAACCCGAATTGGAGGTGGTCATATGAAGAGGTCAGTCATAATGGAATTAAGTTTTCTCTCAATTTTATCATAATATGATTCAAAATGAAAATGTCTTTGATATTCTTTTCTTTGAGTCTTCAGGGATGAAAAAGGTTGAAAAATAAACATAAAAATATTTTCATTTACACAAACTTGGCTATATTTCGCCCATACCTGGGCATCTTCAGGCCTACAATAACAAAAACAATATTTTAACAATTTTAACTTAATTATAAATAACAATTATTAAATTTAAATTCTAGAACAAAACATATTTTTAATTTCTTCGTTAATCTACAATAGAAAATGGCAGGTCAAGGTGGCCAATTAGAAGATATAGAAGAAATAATGTTTTAAACAATATTATAACTAAGATTAACGAAGAAATTAAAAATATGTTTTGTAAATGTTTTGTTCTAGAATTTAAAGTTAATAATTGTTATTTATAATTAAGTTAAAATTGTTAAAATATTGTTTTTGTTATTGTAGGCCTGAAGATGCCCAGGTATGGGCGAAATATAGCCAAGTTTGTGTAAATGAAAATATTTTTATTTTTTATTTTTCATCCCTGAAGACTCAAAGAAAAGAATATCAAATACAATAACAAGGGATCAACCAAAGAAAATTGACAATAGAAAATGTCTTTTTCTGAAGTATTTTTGTGTGCTAAATCCGAATCTAAAGTCAAAATTTCTCCTATACGTACAGTTTTCCCGTTCAAAAATGTGTTTTCTTCAGGGTTTTTCGACCCAATTTTTCGCCCAAAAAAATAAATATTGGGCATTTAATTATCTTCAAACCATAGAGAACACGAATCTAAAGCCAAAAAAAAAATCTGCTGACCTAACTTTTTTAAGAAAATTGAAAAATAAGAAACAAAAAAATAGATTTTCCCTTATAATGAGTCATATTGTATTTCTATTACTTTTTCAGTCATATAACAATAGTTTTGTGACTTTTTTCTGACATTATTCTAGAGAATTACAATATATGTGACCGAGGAGGGGGGGGGGCAGAAAACATAGTGGGGGAGTAATAAATAAATTTCGAAAAACCACAACTTGTATGTATATGTTTCAATTTAATATAATGATATGCTAAATTACAATATTTACAACGAAGAAGTACAATAGGACTCATTATAAGGGAAAATCGATTTTTTTGTTACTTAATATTCAATTTTCTGAAAAAAGTAAGGTCACCAGATTTGTTTTTACTTTAAATTCGTTTTCGCCATGGTTTGAAGACAATTAAACGCCCAATATTTATTTTTTTGGGCGAAAAATCTCCAAAAAAATAAAAAACACATTTTTTTTTCCGAACTTTAGGCGCATCTTCCGGAAAAAAATGTACGTATAGGAGATATTTTGACTTCAGTTTGGATCCAACACACAAAAATTCTTCAGAAAAGGACATTTTCATTCTGAAGAATTTTTTAGCACAACAGTGTAATTGGCGCTCAATGTAGGTATTGTAGCTTGATAATGTTTCTTTTAAAAGTACCGTTAGTTAAGCAGTTCAAAACTGATAGCATTTATTCTTACCATCCAGGTACGTTCTTGGGATCGTCGCATTTCTGGGATTCCTCGTTGTAGACGGTACCATCAGCACAGCCTTGTTCTCTGGGATTGATTCCGTTGAGGCAGATGTAGAATTTCTGGCAATCGTCAGGGTGGGCGAACACCGGATGAGCAACGGCTTGACCGTGGTGATTAGCTTGGTTTTCTTTGGGACAGGTGAAGCCGTCCTTAAGTTTCACTGTAAACAAATATCAATGAGTTGACAAATCTATTGAAATGTTCAGACTTCCATATAACATATATTCTTTTTAATTTAAAAAATGGTTTTTTAGAATGATGACAAAGCATTAATTACGTTTGTTTGCTCAGTAGTAAAATAATATGTCAGTTTTTAAGGTATAATTTCATATATAAATAATTAAAGATAAAAAGAACTCTTTATATACTACGTTTTTAAATTTTCAGTTGAATAGTATGTAGTGTTGTTAATATAATTGTTATTGTTAGAAGGAATAATGTTAGTGAAAAAAAAATAGTTCCAAATTTGTAAATATAAATTGCAACCATCTAGACAGCTGATTTTAAACCTTTAAAAGGACAAATCTTTGTACAACGGATCTCCCCAACACCAAATCTAAACCGTGCCATCGGTAAGATAAACAAAATGAGTACTAGTAAAGATGCAGAAAAATTAAAGCTTTACCTAGGACACAAGTGTAAACAAACCTGGTTGTCACACGTCAATTAATTAATTTATTTGTTTACTTTTCATGTTTCGCTGTCATTCAATGTTTATCTCTTAAAAATACAATTAGTTTTTGCATAAAAAAAAGGCCTATAATCAACCTTGAACATTTTAACAATTTTATTAGGCGCCGCTCGTGAGCTACTACTGGAGTGGTAGCGAGAAGCGAAGAGAATGAGACATGGTAGGTAGCCGATCGGGAGGGAGAGGTGGGTAGGCCCTACAAAGCGCGGTAGGGAGGGACTATACCTACTGAGAGAGGGCAAACTCGATTGAACACCTCCTATATATTCCTAACTCCCTGTTCCTATATCTTCCCTACTCGTGTAACACTAGTTTTTGGTAACGCTTTTCGAGGTTATGTGCCATAGCCAAGACATGAAAATGTCAAAAATCATAAATTTGAAACCCGTAAAAATGAAGATCGCAAATATGGGTCATGTCAAAACAAATAAAATAACTTGCGGATTTTTTTCTAACTAACTTTCCATATTTGCGGATTTTTTCTGAGCTAACTTTCCATACAGCAAAATTTGCTTAAAGAAAAATAATTAAATTCTGCTGAAAGATGTTGTCATTGTCATCGCGTTCTGAGCTATTATAAAAGTTTCAAATGTCTAGCTTCTCGGGAAGTTAGTTAAAAATCGATTGCAAGATTTGTACTGGACCCACAAACAAACAAACATGAAAGCAAGCTAATAAAAACGTAGTAAAAATAAATGTCAATCTACATGTTTACTGAAGATGATATTATTTGTCGAAACGCATTGTTAATTATTAATATAAAATTTTGGTGACAATATTGTTGTTAATTTCCATTAACCTCTTTAGTCATAATTATAAATGGTACCATAAAATCTCAGTAAAAAAAACCAATAATTCTTTTGACTATGTTGATCACTTCTTTTTATTGAATGTGGTTTAAAGATGGGTCAAATGAGGGATATATGTAAAACAAAATCTTCTTCAAAACATCCTGATATGATAAAGAGTTACTAAATAGGTACTTATTGTGACGAAAGAGAAAATTTTATAAATCGACAAAGTACAAAATAGTAATAGTAATACTAGTTCATAATATCATAAGGAAAAAAGTTTTATTTTGTCTATATATATATATATATATATATATATATATATATATATATATATATATATATATATATTCTGATATATATTCTGGTGTATTTGATTTTAGTGGTTTATATAATGTTTTTTGGGGTGCTGAACACGAATGAGGTTGTCCAACAAAATTTCCCTCCGCAAATATGAGAAATCATCGAAAAACCACTAAAAATAATATTTATGAGTGGTTTTCAGCTTATAACTTGCAAAGCCATCTATTCACGCAAAAAGAGGTCAAGTAGTAAAATAAAAAGAAGAAAATAACCTTCAATTTATGTCTCTAACATTTTTTTGTACGTCGAATGGTTTTCACGCAAATGGGAGTTGAAATATCGGGAAAATTGTTTTTTTTTTGTGTTTTTTGTTTTTTTTTAAAAAAGACCAGTCATGCATCATGGCTTAATGAGCGAATTTTCAAAGAAAGCTGCGTGTTATTGGCTTATGATAATATACGAAAAATTTTCTTTAGAATTTGTATGGGTGAAAAGAAATATTTGGTACACAGGGGTACGGGTTACAAAAGTCAAAATAGTATATACCCTTCAAGATGCATGTCGTTGGAAAGCTCTTTATGAGTACAGTATTTGTTGTTATGTTCACTTTTGTCATATAAGAGGGAGGTAAAATGGAAAAACACGCTTTTATGCTATTTTTGACACTAAATTGCCGAAATTTGGCCCCAAAATGGACTCAAAAAATTCTGGCTAAGGAAGTGTACATAACAACAATTTCTGTAATCTTAAAGAGCTTTCTAACGACATGCATCTTGAAGGATATATACTATTTTGACTTTTGTACCCCGTACCCCCGTGTACCAAATATTTCTTTTCACCCATCCAAATTCTAATAAAACATTTTCGTGTATTATATTAAGCCAATAATACATAGATTTCTTTGAAAATTCGCTCATTACGTCATGGGGCATGACTGGTCTTTTTTAAAAAATTATCGATTTTCCCGATCGACTCCCATTCGCGTGAAAACCATACGACGTACAAAAAAATGTTATGTACATAATTTGAAGGTTATTTTCTCCTTTTTATTTTACTAATGGACCTCTTTTTGCGTGAATAGATTGCTTTGTAAGTTATGAGCTGAAAACCACTTAAAAATATTATTTTTAGTGGTTATTTGATGATTTCTCATATTTGCGGGGGGAAATTTTGTTGGACAACCTCGGATTCGTGTTCAGCATCCCAAAAAACATAATCACTAAAATCAATTACACCAAAACTTTCCACTTCGAGCCTTCGAGCCCTTTTTGTGCACCATTTGAATTTTATACTATATTAGTCATATATAAAAAATAAAAAAAAAACTATCTTTTTTTTTGAAACATTGATGAAACCAATGGTTTTCAATCAAGTGTTTTATTGTGGATTGAGGAGGAGACCCAAGAGAGGGTTGAAATATAGCCAAGGATTTTTTGAAGGAGGTTGTTTATTTTAATTTATTCCTCATTTGACCATCTATAAACCACGTACAACTAATTACATATTTATTATTGTTCAATCACCCAGAAATCAAATTGACTTTGTCTTACTTGAATCAGCTTCGTTGCAGCCTTGCCTACCAACAGTGGCAGGCCAGACACAGGTACCGGAGTATTCGTCGAAGTGAAGGCCCGTAGGACAGGTGCTCTCAGTACCTTCACCGTCGATACAGTTGTAGAAAATGTTGCAGACACTCTCGTCAGGGTGAGCGAAGAAACCGTTTCTTCTGGGACAGAGATGATTGCCTTTTGGTGGTTCTAAAGAAATACAAATAAAAATAAGATTTTGTCAATCCAGAAAAAAAAAATACGTGTGGTGTCGCCACACCTGTGTTCATTAGGAACGATGTTCTTAACGGTATCTTAGTTATTAAATATCTTTATAAATAAAAATGAATGTTTGTCTGTCTGTCTGTCTCTTATGCCTGCCTAAACCGTTCATCTGATTGCGATGAAACTTTGGAGAACGGGTGGACGCATGCCCGGGAAAGTTTCTGATTTAGTATAACTATTTTCCGATTTTGTTACACAGGGGTACGGGGTACAAATGTCAAAGTAATGAAAACCTTCAATGATGCATATTGTTAAAAAGTTCTTTAAGAGTACGAGTATAGTAATTGTTGTATGTACACTTTTGTATTTTTGTTTAATTTAGGAGGCGGGTAAAATGGAAAATTCAGGAAAATCATTTCTATAGTCTATATCTATCATCCGATTGCGACGAAACTTTGAGGAATGGTTTGACGCATGGCCGGGAAGGTTTCTAAGTTAATAAAACTATGTTCCGATTTTGTTACACAGGGGTACGGGGTACAAATGTCAAAGTAATGAAAACCTTCAATGATGCATTTCGCTAAAAAGCTCTTTAACAGTACATTAATTTTTGAACGCATGCCTTGGAAGGTTCCTGATTTAGTAAAACTATGTTTATATTTTGGTACACAGGGGTATGGGGTACAAATGTCAAAGTAATGAAAACCTTTAATAATGCATATTGTTGAAAGCTCTTTAAGAGTTACAGTAATTGTTGATATGTACATTTTTGTCTTTTTATAATTTAGGAGGAGGGGGGGGGGGGGCGGGTAAAATGGGAAATACAGGCAAAATATATCTAAATCTATTTATAAATAAAAATGAATGTTTGTTTATATGTATGTCTCTTATGCCAATATTGTATATTGTACAAGTGTATATTGCAAATTGTGATATAATTTTTTCATATATGGCAACATTATTCAACTAAATAGACTACTAATAAGGGTTTTCAAAGGTAGCAGTTTTAGCTATACATTTCTTATGTTATTAGGCGATACGAAGTTA
Source organism: Gerris lacustris (assembly GCA_951217055.1). Taxonomy (NCBI): domain Eukaryota; kingdom Metazoa; phylum Arthropoda; class Insecta; order Hemiptera; family Gerridae; genus Gerris; species Gerris lacustris. The sequence goes on from OX578276.1 coordinate 151,384,188, forward strand.
GCCGGGTCAGGTAGTAATAATTATTTATTAATCTAGGCAGCAAAATGGAATTTTACTGACGAGTGATTAGATTTGCCTCCGAGACGAAGGCGAGGACAGGCTATCATAATTAACTGCCAAGGCGAAGCCGAGGCAGGCAATGAATAAACGAGGCAGAAATGTTTCCTTTGCTGCCTTGTTGCATACAATATTTTATCTACTCACGCTAAGCAGATAAAAAATGGAAGCTTAGGTAAGAGTTAGTTTGAGATGAATCGTCAACAAATTCAAACCAAAACAAGTCGTGTTCCAGTGTTGCCACTTCTTACTCGAGATTAATTATTCAAAGACCTACAGTTAAAATACTTTATCTACTCGCGGCAGCAAAATTAAACATTTCTTAACTGTTTTTAGGCTGGAAAGTACTATTTCCCTGATTTGTCATTAAAATATTAAAAACAGGCAGGAAAGTAGTTAAAACAGTCAGGAAAATACTTTCTCTGCCTAGGCAGGGAAATATTTCCCTGCCTAGGCAGAGAAAGTAACAGTGTTTACCTCTGCGTGTCATAACCTCTTATTTTGGCAAGAACAGTTTATACTATTATCTCTATCTTATAACATTATATATTATAGTTAAATAAGTAATATTTAATAATAAATAAACGTTTTCATAATAAAATAATTTGTCTATATTTGTTAATTCTGTTAAATAAGTTCAATGATTAGTAGATCTTTAATTAAAATAATAGTAGAGTCACTGGCTATACTGCAGCGTCATGTAAACATTGAACATCCATATTATTTTTATTATTGAAATCTTTCTAGATTAAACTAGCTACTTTTCTTAATTTATCCTAGTTACTTCTTTTCTTTTAAGCAATAGAAGATATCTTAAACACTTTTATTAATTGTTTAGTAAAAATATAAATAAATATTTTATATTCGTGCATTATTCATTCAGAAGTTATGTGTGTTATAAAGGTGTGTTTTGTATTTTGTTGTTATAGATTGAGTTTGCTTTTCACTTATTGTTATTATTCCCGTTTCTTATTTGAACATTAATTTTAGTTAATACATATGTTATTATCTTTATTAATATGACACATAGTTATTAACTATGTTATATTAATAAAGATAACATTTTAGCAGCTTCATTTTTCTTCCGCAAGTAGATAAAATATTGTATGCAACAAGGCAGCAAAGGAAACATTTCTGCCTCGTTTATTCATTGCCTGCCTCGGCTTCGCCTCGGCAATCAAATAGGTAAATTACCTGCCTCGGCTTCGCCTCGGCAGTTAATTATCTTAGCCTGTCCTCGCCTTCGGCTCGGTGGCTAATCTAATCACTCGTCAGTAAAATTCCATTTTGCTGCCTAGTTACATAAATAACTATTTTCAGTTTATCATTTTTAATCTTTTAAATAATAATAATACATTAATATTATAACACTGCTTTGTAATAAAACAAGTATGAAACTGAATTAAAATAACACAGATTAAAATAAATCTAAACACAAACAAAATCAGAGGTTATGACACGCAGTGGTAAACACTGTTACTTTCTCTGCCTAGGCAGGGAAACCTAGGCAGAGAAAGTATTTCCCTGACTGTTTTAACTACATTCCTGCCTATTTTTAATAATTTTATGACAAATCAGCGAAATAGTACTTTCCAGCCTAAAAACGTGCCGTGAGTAGATAAATAATAAAATCACAATGGTAAGTATACGAGGTTAACTACTTATACATGACGGAGTTAAAAAAGAGACAACATTAAAAGCAACTAACTGTTTTTACTTAGCGAAGTTAAGGCAAAATTAAAAGAAAAGCATTCTTTTTATCACTAAGCGAGTATCTTGCAATAAATATGTATTGAATATTGAGAAAAAAGTTAATCATGATGAGATGATGGTTAAAGAGTATGGTTGTAGTATAATGAGGGAATAAGACTATTCCCTAACCCTTTACGCATACTCCATTTAAAATATTCTTCACTACACAAAAATGTCTCCTTGTATCAGGTTAAATTTTGCTTTGCTCGTGAGGTTTTACTACCCTCGCTGTCGCTCGGGAACAAACTCCACACTCGCATGCAAAATTGCAAAATTGCTACTTTCCGCACGAGACGCATAATGTACTATTACGTGAGGCTTCACGCACAACTATTTTTATTTCCTTGAGTATTAATATATTATTTTGTACGTACGTAGTTCGATTCTGTCACCACACTCTACGTTGAAAGGTTGGTCACACTTGTTAGTTTTTCTGTTGAGCGGGTCGAACACGAGTCCGTCCGGGCAGAGTTTAGGAGTGGCTACGTTGTCTTCGCACTGCCAGTATTTGTCGCACATCACGTCGTCCTCGAACTGACCGTTCTTCTTTGGGCATTTGAACGATGCTCCCTCTCTTTGACCACCTGAAACAAACAAACAATTGTATTTCATTACTAATACTCTCAACAGAAAGCAGAACAAGATTTCAAAATAAACTGCCAATTAGTGTGACACATAGCTTCTTCGCATCCTAGCACGTACTTTTTACGATTTTATACTTTTACAAACCATTTTTGTCTAATTTATTGAATTGTTTTCTCCGTTTTTGCTTCCGAGCTTACCGAAGGTAACGGAAGCTATTTGATCGTTCTGAAAAACGAAAAATTTTAAGGTCTCCGATTTCAAACATTCCAAGACAGAAATCCGTTTTAGACATCAGGAAACATTTTTGGTTCCGTGTCTGTCTGTCGTTTAATTTTTGCAGACCAACATCTTAAAAACTACACATCCCATTTTAATGAAATTTGGATGGTAGGTCATAATTAGATCATTGTTGGTGTCATATAAGTTTCAACCATCTGTGCCTTTGTTTCTTTTCCACATGCGCATAAACATACCTTTAATTACACCTTTAGCTTCAAAAGTACTTATCTGATTTGTATGAAACTTTAGCCCTAGATTAATTTCATGCGTCTGCGCTTTTTAACTTTTGCTAAATTTTTACTTTAATTCATGTAGAAAATCAAAACAATTTGGACAGATTAAAAAAAAAATCAGGGGAAACAAAGAAATTAGACAATAATGGCTTGTAAAAGCATAAAATAAATAAAGAACGTGATAGGATGCGAGGAAGCTATGTGCCACACCAATTAGCAGTCTATTTTTTTTCTTTTCGCTCAGTTTGCTATTTTTGTTTAAAAGGAATTAAGAGTACCAAAATAAACTTATTTGAATTCAGAGCTGGAATATCTGTTGTTGTTAAGATTTTATTTGTTGTTATAAAATTTACATTCATTGTTGTTGTTACATTTATATTTGAGGTTATTGAGTTTAAATTTGTTTTTGTTGAGTTTACATTTGATTTTGTCGAGTTTATATTTGTTGTTGTTGAGTTTACATTTTTGTTGTTGAGTTTAAATTTGTTGTTGTTAAGTTTACATTTGTTGTTGTTGAGTTTACATTTGTTGTTTGTTGAGAAGGAGTTACAAATAATGGATGCGGGTGATTAGTTGGATGACCCCGAGAGAGACTCCAAGTGAAAGGAGAAGTGAACCGAACATGAACATCTTAAGCCACAGCGAGTCGCTGAAGACAAGACGATGTGTCAAGGTGGTTGTATCAGACTGTACGACCGAGCATTATATCACCCGACCTAAAGTCGTTCCACACCGTCAGACAATCAGGCAACTTCCCCATTCCATTCTAAAAACAAACGCGCTTACAAATTATATCATTGAAACCAGAGACTTCCAGAATATTCTATTTTCCTAAAATAATAATCCTGAACCCTCTTAACCCTAGAACGACACGCTTTTTTTTACGTTGACTCCACACAGGGGTCAGCGAGACCCCAATTAATTATTGGTTAAATTAATTAATAAACATTTTCCTATTATTTTTGTTATTTATATATTTTTTTAAACATAGTTTGTCATTCTAACTACACCATTTAATTTTGACCAAAACAAATAAGGATTTTAAAATTAAATAGTATACATATATATATTTTCATCAAAATTTTTTTAGAAAAATTTGACGTTATAAAAAAAAATTATATAAAATTTGGTTTCGTCAATTCGTTATATCTAAAATTACAGCATTAAGCTCGCTTCAATGATACCGTTTTTGAGAAATACTTTTTTCCCACGTTTTTTTTTCAGAGATTTTGGGGGTAGTGCCCCCAAATTTGGAGTTAAAATTAATTTCTAGATTTCGCCTCGGGGTATGATTTTTCTAAACACGAATGCCAAATTTCGTCAAAATCGGCCAAGTAGTTTAGGCTCCAGGCGTCTTTTGCGTCAGGCGTCTTTTGGCTTCCAGAAGTCAGACAGACATTTTTTAAAAACCACTTTATTGGATTCAGGGCGATCACAATACTTTCTCTTTATATGAGAAAGTAAAGAAAACAACAATTTTTTTTAAAGAAATTGAAAGTAACCACAAAAAGTAATTCCTCAACAGAATAGTAAAAGCATTTTGTTTCTTACAAGTAATGTCTTTGGGAATTTATGAAAGTTTTCTTTAGTTTCCTCGGAAAAACTTTCCCATCGATTTTCACACTTCACTTTAGTTTTCAACGAGGTCAAATAATAGTCGATTATCAACTCCTTAATCGTTTTGAATGCATGCAACATTTTAAGATCTATTATAGTGCACCATAAAGGTTTAAATTTATTTTTAGAACGTATTGATAATGTACAATAAGCTTATTGTACATAAACATGTTTACACTATAAATAAAGAAGACGTCTTTACCAAAGGTATCAATTATAATTGCATAATGCACTCAATCACTGGTACTTTTATGGAAACCTAGAATTCTATCATATTATCATCTAGCCGCTGAAGTCTGCATAACAAATACACATGTCAACTCACCTCTAACCCACTTTGACCAGAAACAGAAATGTCTCTCTAACCACTTCTATCCCCCTCCCTCTATTAACCACTTTGCACTTCTCCAACTAATATTGTCCTCCTTTACCCACCTCTAAAAACTTCCTCCTACATCTACCCACCTTAGGCGATCTCTAACTACTTCTTTCTACCTCAACCCACCTCTAACTACTTCTTTCTACCTCTACCCACCTCTAACAACTTCTTTCTACCTCTACTCATCTCTGGCCACCTCTTACTACCTTTGTCGACCTCTAACAACTTCTTTCTACCTCTAACTACTTCTTTCTACCTCTACCCACCTCTAACAACTTCTTTCTACCTCTAACTACTTCTTTCTATCTCTACCCACCTCTAACTACTTCATTCTACCTCTACTCATCTCTGGCACCTCTAACTACTTCTGTCGACCTCTAACTACTTCTTTCTACCTCTACCCACCTCTAACTACTTCTTTTTACCTCAACTCATCTCTGGCCACCTCTAACTACTTTTGTCAACCTCTAACTACTTCTTTCTACCTCTACCCACCTCTAACAACTTCTTTCCACCTCTATTCATCTCTGGCCACCTCTAACTACTTCTTTCTACCTCTACTCATCTCTGGCTACCTCTATCTACTTCTGTCGACCTCTAACTACTTCAGTCGACCTCTAACTACATATTTCTACCTCTACTCATCTCTGGCCACCTCTAACTACTTCTGCCGACCTCTAACTGCTTTTGTCGACCTCTAAATACTTTTTTCTATCACTACCCACCTCTAACTACTTCTTTCCACCTCTACTCATCTCTGGCCTCCTCTAACTACTTCTGTCGACCTCTAACTACTTATTTCTATCACTACCCACCTCTAACTACTTCGTTTTACCTGTACTCATCTCTGGCCACCTCTAACTACTTCTGTCGACCTCTAACTACTTATTTCTATCACTACCCACCTCTAACTACTTCGTTTTACCTGTACTCATCTCTGGCCACCTCTAACTACTTCTGTCGACCTCTAACAACTTTTTATACCTCTACTCATCTCTGGCCACCTCTAACTACTTCTGTCGACATCAAACAACTTCTTTCTACCTCTACCCACCTTTAACAACTTCTTTCTACCTCTACCTACTTTTGGCCACCTCTAACTATCTCTGACCACCCCTAATTATCTCTGGTCATCTATAACTACTTCTGTTCATCAATAACCACCTCTGAGTACCTGTAACCATCTATAACCGTGAAAGACTTCGTATAACCTAATAACCTAACAAATGATTATGTTCACGCACTCTTCACCTTCACAAATTTCGAATTACAATTAAGAATATACAGCCTAACTTGTGCTTCAAAGTGCGCATGCTACAATAGATTTTATTAACCAGTACCATTCTCTAATTGAATTTGATGAAAGAAGCAGAAAACAAAGACAAAGCAAATGAAACAGGGAAGGGAAAGTGTTATATGTTTGTATTAAATAGCTAAGGTAATATAACGGAGGTATATTAGTCTGTTAACTCTACAGCGTGACTGATCCATGTCTAATGGATTATCTTTACATCAGCTATTAATAAAACAACCATTACACAATGTTTCATCTCACAACGGAGAATCGCAGCAATAAGGATTCGTCGTTTCATTACAATAATGTTATTTACACATCCGCGAGGCATCGTGTATCTTTAGTATCTGCTTCAAGAATTTACTTAATACCACCTTAGAGTCAAGAACGTTAAAAATGTTTAAACAGCTGATTGTTTTTTTTTTTAAAAAAAAGGAAAAAAACCCTTGGAACTTTACTTCTTATGAAATAAAACAAGAAAGTTAACAAGCCAAGGTCGTATTCATGACATATCTTTAGAATTTAAAATAAAAACCAGTTGCTTTCATAAAAGAACTATTTGTTGTTTTTTTTTCAGAAATACCTAACTTAAAAAAACTTGAAAAAATATATGTTCATAAATAATATGAAATTAATAAATATGTAAAAAAAAAAAAAAAAAAATGAAATATATCCGATGTTCGTCTCAATATTTCGATGTTTAGCATTGTATTAATTTAAATACCAAAAATTTAGGCAATAACTTAAAATTATTAATTATATAATTATTTTTTATTAAATGTGTCAATAGGACACAAATATATTATGTATATAAAGGACCCACTTATGTGTTTATATTTTTTTTTTCTTTTTGGTTATGAAGAGTTTTGAATTGTGGCTATATTTTGATAATAAAATAATTAATATCTGAATATTATATTGCGGGTAAAATATAAATTGATTACAATATATTAATGAGTACATTGTATATTTCTTTACACAATTTGTATTGCTATCATGTGCAAAAATTGAATTTGCTTTATTTTGCTTCCAAGCTTACCGAAGGTAACGGAAGCTATGTGATCGTTCTGAAGAACGAAAATTTGTTGTCTCCGATTTCAAAAATTCTAAAACAGAAATCCGTTTCAGACAACAGGGAACGTTATCGGTTCTATGTCTGTCTGTCGCTCAATTTTTGCGAACCAACATATCTTAAAAACTACTCATCTGATTTTAAAGATAATATTATGGTATGGTAGGTCATAATTTGCCTATTGTTGGTCCCATATAAATTTCAACCTTCTACGCTAGTTTGTTTCTCTTCCACATGCGCACAAACATACATTTATTTACACCTACATCGTCAAAAGTACTTGTCTATTTTGTTGGGAAAAAGTAGTTGTATATGAAATTTGGATAGTTTGTCGAAAGTAGTCTGCATATAGTTCCAGATTAATTTAAACCGTCTGTGCTCTTTAAATTTTGCTAAATTGGTACATTAATTATTCATGTAAAAACTCAAAACAATATTGAATGATTTAAAAAAGGGGTAGAAATTAAATTTGACCAAAAATACGGTTTAAAAGCATAAAATCATTAAATTATACGAAATAATTCGTGACTTAGCTATGTGCCACACAAATTGGCCGACTATTTTTTACTCCAGATATCCTGATTGATCAGTAACATCATTAGGTTATAGAGGACGAAAGATCAGCTACTTTACTCATCTAATTGATCTGATCATCAGTGTAAAACATGTCTTAATTCTCTGATGATTGAACCTGATATGTCGATGTTTTGACCTAGGTTCCAGGCGAGTTAAACAAACGCTAATCTCTCGACTTCACTGACCGCAGTTAACCTTATAATGTCCTAGAACTATCTGGAACTATTTTGAGAGAAACGACAAAAGTGAAACTATTAAGAAAAATTTCCGAAAATCTGAATGGAAGCTGGTGTAGCTCAAGATCATCTGGTGGAGATAGACATTATTTTATCCCTCCAGGATATCCGAACTTATTTAAAAACTAGAATACAGCAGGTCAAAACCCACATTTGACTCTAGCGACGTTTAGAGGAACAAGAAATTAAACTACAACTATCCCCTCTCTCCGAGAATCGAACTCAGATGCAGGGCCGCAGCTACATATTTTGCCAGGAGGGGCAAGCCCTAATTTTGCCGCCCCCTTCCACCACTTTATCCTAGCAATTCGCCAATAACTATTACTCCTACTCCTAAGTCAGCTTGTGAAAAATCTTGAAATATTTATTAATATTTGAGATAAAATATAAAATCATGATTGAAGTTGATAACTAAGTTTTATTTGAAAATGAGAAACGAAACAATTCAAGTAAAATCTTTTTAATATACCAGAAAATATTATACATTATACATAAAACAATTCTTCCAAAAACTAAAAGTGTATTAATGTAAATTTGACTTTTCGGCTGCAAATGTTTTGATTATTTTTTTTCGATGCTCTTTGATGTTTAATGGAAAAGAGACTTAAATCATCAGAGACATCGAAAAGAAACAACTAAACTCTAGTAAATTAAAATCCATTTTTAAATAATAAACTCCTGTTCAGTTCATTTAAAATAGATGCCAGTCCTACTAATCTCTCTTCTGTCATACATGAACCTAACCCAAAGGGGGGCCCGGGGGGCCTCCCCCGGAAAATTTTGGAAAATTAGGTTCAAAATGGTGAATTTTGGGCCTTTTTTAGAGCTTTTTCAGCTAAAAATAAAGCAGTTTGTTTAAAATTGTTTCTGCAGAATTTTTAAAACATTTATTAACTAAATCGGTTTTTAGACTAAAAAAAAAGTTTTACCTTTAACGCTATACTATGCTATTAATTCTTCCTGATTCATTATGAAATACCTTCACAACGTCCTATACAGCAACTGAACTAGGGGATACACTCTCAACTGAGTATATAAACGAACAACCATTAAGGTATGCAAATAAACAAACACAAAATAGTTCAATGTTTGTATCCCACGTAAATATGTAAGTATGGGAATCCCAGTTTTAAATGTTAATATTAACTTGACTATTGATCCATAAACAATAATAATTTATTTTCAAAATAATTATATTATTAGTTTTAAATGAGATCTCTCCTAATTTAAATTATTCATCTATCTTTCTATGTAAAAACATTGACTTATTGGTGGGCAAGTATCTTGCGGCGCCCCTCCAGGCTCTAGCGCCCTAGGGTCGCGCCGGCCCTGTTTAGTTCGTAGGAATAGGGCGCGCATCGTCGAGACGGACTACGCGAAAACTACACTGTGACCCGACCTTGCAATAGGGAATTAAGAAGGCATCTACTCACTGACAGTACTGCGTTCATATCGCTCACTCTCATCTGCCTAGCTCGCATGCCGCCCTCTACACCTACATCACTGTGTCATATTACAGGTCTTAAATTAGTTAAATAAATTTAAAGTCTGTAATCATTTTGCCGCCCCCTACATTTTGCCGCCCGGGGCAGAAGACCCCCCCTGCCCCCCCTAGCTGCGGCCCTGCTCAGATGACCTAGAGTTTGGAACTTGTTTCCAGAAAGGAAAGTATAATAATAACAAAATAACCTGTAGGAAGATCGTAGGTAGAGTTGTTTTGTTACAAAGCCAAGCGACCGTAAATTTCGACTAATTATGATTCTCGTAGCGTACATGTACGCTTTGTATTTATTGTGTAAACTAAATACAATACGCACGCATATTGTTACATGATTCCCCATTATTTATGTTTTGCCATTACGTGACTTATGCTTCACTAAATTAACATAATATACAAAGCAATGAGTAGAAGTAATTAAGAATATGTTTATTTAACCATCAAATTACCGAAATATACAAGCAACGATATGTATCGTATTATAATGGAAAATGAATAATTATGTAACTAAAATATATCACAAATAATATTAAAAACTTAATATTTAAGCTAAAGAAACTACTATAGATATAATTTATCAAACATATTCTAAAAATATGTTAGAGGTCAGAGTTCGATTCCACTCCAGGTAGGACTATATTTATAGCAATTTATTATCATAATGTCCAATAGTAATTTAATATAACAACGAAAAAACTGTGAGAACGGACGACAGAGTAATTAAGTATGAAAGAAAGTTTGTGTTCTTTTCAAAAATTATTTATATTTTCGGATGAATTCAAAGTAAATAAAACTCGTGGGTGAATTATAATAATGAACAAGGTAATTATGAAGCCAACATTATGAGAATGTAATTTTAAACAACTCAGTTTTCTGGAGAAATACACGTCATAAAGAGTTTCGCTTCAACTAGTGGAATTTTCAGGGGTGTTAAAGTTAACATCGCGATTCACAAGTTAATATCGCGATGCACAAGTTAACATTGTGATACACTACACCACTATACAAATGTTTCCATTATTTTGGACTTTAATCCCTTCGTGATGCAGTTTACACCGGAAACCAAGCTGTTTATTAGAAGGAATCACTCACAAGCCTATGCAATAGAATATAATATTTTTACAAGTTATTGGTAGTATTCATACTACGGAACGTTTAAATTTAAATCAAATTATAATTACTATTTACAAAGGGAAACAGACAGAGAAAAATAGACTTCAGTGCCGGGACTCGAACCACGGACCTCCCCGTAATATAATAAACTTATTTGGATTAAACATCAGCTGTTGTTGAATACAAAGAAACTGTCTCTTCACGTAAAATAATAAACTGCCAATTAGTGTGGCACATAGCTTCCTCGCATCCTATCACGTTGGCACTTTATTATAATATTATGCTTTAAAAGGCCATTATTGTCTATTTAATTTAATTGTTTCCCTCTTTTTTTTTTTTGTGACAAAATGGTTTTGATTTTTTACATGAATTAAAGTATCAATTAAGCAAAAGTTAAAGAGCGCAGGTGATTCAAATTAATCGGGCTATCTGCGGGTTACTTTCAATGAACTATAAAAGTTCATATAAATCAGATAAGTATCTTTTAAAGATATAGGTGTAAATAAATGTATGTTAGTGCGCGTGTGGAAGAGAAATAAATGAGCGCAGAAGGTTAAAACTTATATGGACCAACAATAAGCTAATTATGACCTACCATACAAATTTCATTACAATCAGACGCGTAGCTTATAAGATATGTTATTTCACAAAAATTGAGCTACAGGCAGACACGGAACCAAACACATGTTCCCTGATTTCAGAAACGGATTTCTGTCTTGGAATTTTTTAGACAAAAATATGTCATTCTTCAGAACGATCACATGGCTTTCGTTACCTTCGGTAAGCTTGGAAGCAAAACAGAAATAATAATAATGATAATAATAATAATAATAATAATAATAATAATGGAAAACACGTAGATAACGCTACGATTCCCATTCGTGTTCTCCTGTCTCTAAATAAACCGCGATTCTCATCAATTAGTCCCAATTAAGAATGTAATTATATATCTGGGATACATCTTCCAAGCCAATTAAGCCTATATTGTTCAATTTGTCCATAAAAGCAGAATAGCCTTTCAGATTCTGCATCGAAATCATACTTATTGCAGAATTTAATTCATCTTATAGCATCATAAAAGACATATATGCTATAAAAGACATAAGTCAATGTATTGAAGCTCTAAGACCTATTAGTATTCAGGTTGTTCCCATAAGTTCTTATGAACCAATAAAACTCACCTCATCAAGCCATATCTAGTGAAATAATCACCTGAACAAGTTTTATTTCAAAGTTAAGCCTTAATCGGTCAAGTCAGTATACCTCTGACGCATCACATAATCTATATAAAGCTTTTGAAGATACAATTTTGAAATTTGTAAGATAGATAACCCTAATTGATAATCCTATATAATAGATATTCCTATCTAATATAAATACCTGCTTAAAAATATTTCTTCGATATGACCCTTTGCGCAAAGATAAATTCTTCAAATTTTTACTTGGTGCGTTTTTTCCTATTGACCTACAATCTTGACATTGCTACTTCCCGGCTTTCCAAAGCCAACTGAAGCTATGTGATGGTTTGAAGAACGAAAATATTGCGTCACCAACTCTGTTTGTCTGTTGCTCCGCTTGTCAGTCACTCATTTTTTGCGAATCAACATAAAAACAACAACTACTCCCGATTTTATTGAAATTTAGATGTTAGGTCATAATTAGCTCATTGTTGGTCCCATATAAGTTTCAACCTTCTGCGTCCATTTGTTTCTCTTACATGCACACAAACATACATTAACTTACATTTATATCTTTAAAATAATAGCCTTGATCTTGTAGTATTTAGTCTTTATAAGTACTCATCCCTTCAAAATTTTAAAATAAAAATATTAGAATGTAGACTTTACAAACATACTACATACTATTCTACAGTAGCTGTGCAACTTCAATTCTAAATTTAAGTCAGAGAGCCAGCGTGGCCGTGTGGGTTAAACCACGTCTGCTCGGCCATCACTGAATCTTGAGTAGAACGAAACGGGGTTCGATTCCTCGCCGTGACGCTCTAATTTATATGGCTCACTAATGATCACATCATACTCGCTTCGGCGGTACTATGTACAGAGGTATGATGTGTGAAGTGGCTGCAACTCTCTACCGCGGGGCGTAAAAAGGGCCTAAGTGATGGCCTAATTGCAAGGTTCGAACAAGTGGTTCGTCCTACCCGTTCTAGTAGAAACTTAAGTCATATCCAACCCAATATAGTGTTGGAGGACAGCAGTAATATACAATTAAAAAAAAAACATATTAGAAAAATCTTTCAGAATAACTATTTAATAAACAAATCTTTAAAAATATTCTAAATATATTAGTTTATACTTTTAAACTGCTAAATTTGTAATGATCATTTACTTCAATTGTTTTTTTCACTATCTACTTATTCCAAATCCAATACAATGAAAAAAAAGAATTGTACATGAACTAGGAAGTAAATGATACATAGCGTGTGACTAAGAGGTCGTATATAATGTAGGCGTATATATGTAGGGCGTATATAATGTACAGTAATGCTGTGTATGTACAGTGTATGGAGACCACGTGAGTAAAACAGTAACCGGTTCCAGCTAATTAAATAAATTGAACTATTTTTAAATAATTTACATTAATTACTATTATATTCCAAGTTAAGGGTAATTAATTATATATGTATTCTTTTTCTCTTTATATAATTTAAATTTTGAGCTATAGTTTATCAGCAGTTTGAAAGTATGGCAGATTCACCTATAATGTATATGCATTGGATTTTATTCATGTTTGGATGGTAGGACATAATTAGCCCATTATTGGTCCCATATAAGTTTCAACCTTCTGCGCCTATTTGTTTCTCTTCATCATGCGCAGAAACATACATTTATTTACACCTATATATCTGTACGAAATTTGCACCATTCTGATGTGGTTGGCTTTATAAATATAAATAGATATTAAATGTTTGTGAGTGGCGCAACAAATCCTGTAACGCTTTGATCTTATATAATTATATAAGTAATCATTTAAAAGGGGTTGGCGTGTCGCCACCTCAGCTTTATAAACCTTTTAATGACTTGGCGAAGTGGCGTCCGGATAGACGCCACTTCACTTCAACAACAACTTACTAAATTACAATGTCGGGTGAAAATCAAATATTAGGCCCCTTGAAGGAGTCAGGAATCGAACCCAGAACTCCCATTTGATGACTGCAAACGTTAGCAATGAGCTACCGGACACCAACATAATATCATATCATTTACATTTATTAATAGTAGAACATACACAGCCAATATAATCAATATGTCAAATTCAAAGACATAGATCCCAATGAATACAACTATTGTTTTGAAATTTATAACCAACCGAATTTAATTTTATGACTTTTAATTGTTTTAAAAATTTTAAAGAGACATTAAAATTTAAAATAGGGCAACAAAATATGAAGAGAGAAAATGTATTGTTAATTAGTAAAACCAAAAAATTGTTGACGTATTTACATAAAAAAAAACTCCTTCTTTTAATATAAGGATCTGAAGGAAATCGTCTCTCCTCTTAAATGTCAGCTTTCGATCTTCATTAAAGGCAATTATTAGTATATTATTGAGAAATTAATTACGAAACAAATTAATTAATTAATTATAGAGTGGTAAGTCTATATTAATAACCACAGCCTTGGCTGATTTAATCTTAGTGTTAAACAAAATCACTAATTATTGTAAAACTTATTTTTATTATTGTTGATTAATAAATTTTTTATTCATTCAAATTGTAAATATACTTCAAAGTCTAACTACAACAATGATGACCGACGTAACACATGATTTGTTTATAAGTGCAAAATAATGAATTAGTAATTAATAAATATTAATTATTGTAGAGAAATGTATCCTAACTGTGGACATTCCTAAAAAAAATAAATAAATAATAACAACAATAAAAAAAATAATAAAAAAATAAATTTGATTCCTATTAAGTATTTATGTAATGTTTATATAAAAATAATTACTCGTTAGGATTAACAGAAAAAAAATTTAACGTACTTTAAAATATTTACTATTCACAAAACTTTATAATTAAATTGTTTAAATGTTGTTTTGTTTAAATAAGTATTAATATAAAATACGAATCGACAATTTTAAAATTTGTTAACAACTTGGTTCTATTGTTTTATTATCTATTGTACTATCTATATTATAACTAGTTAAATGTTCTAATTGTGTTAAGAAGAATCTCGTTCTCTGTTATTGTGTAAATTAGGTCTGTTTAAAAACGAACAACATTTTATCGTTCCATGTTATTGTGTAAATTAGGTTTGTTAAAAACGAGCAACTATCGTTCCGTGTTATAGTGTAAATTAGTTATATTTAAAAACGAACCATTTCTTATTGTTCTGTGTTATTGTGTAAATTAGCTCTGTTTAAAAACGAACAATTTCTTATCGTTCCGTGTTATTGTGTAAATTAGTTCTAGTAATAAAGTTCCGTGTTATTGTTTAAATTAGTTCTAGTAATAACGTCCCATGTTATTGTGTAAATTAGTTCAAGTAATAACGTTCCGTGTTATTGTGTAAATTAGTTCTAGTAATAACGTCCCATGTTATTGTGTGAATTAGTTCAAGTAATAACGTTCCGTGTTATTGTGTAAATTAGTTCTAGTATTAAAGTTCCGTGTTATTGTGTAAATTAGTTCTAGTAATAGTTTCTTGTCATTAGTAGAGATTTCTTTAATGTACTTTCAAATACTTTATTATCTATACAACTGTTTAAACAGTAATTATTGTTAGAAAATACGCATAATTAATTTTAAAAAATGTATTATTTAATATGTTATTCTTATTGTTTTTGCTAGTTTTATTTAGTTTTAATTATATATTTAATAGAATGTTGTTCTTTGTTATTATGTAATATATATTTTTTTAAAGACACAAAATGATGATTGGGAAATAGTTTGAACTTACTTGCATGCTGGAATGCTACGAGAGAAAGGATGAGATATATTGTATATTGACAGGATTTGTTCATATTGAGTCCGTTGTGGGGCGATGCACAGGATCTAAAGATAACTGGGTCCTTTCTTGCAAGACCAGAGTCCCACTATCTCCCACCATTAGGATTCTACGAGGTTCATTCCCCACCACATGGCTTCGGAATATTGCAGTGTCTGGAGCCGAAGGTTTCATACGCCATGGCGATCACACATAACTAACCGCTAACGGTAACCACAGACTCCCGATCCGTTTAATTCTAACTTTAAACTTCCTTAAACATTTTTCTTATATAAATAAAAAAATCCGTGTGGTGTCGCGGGACACCCGGTAGGAACGAAGTTCCTTACATTTTTCATTAAATATAAATTTTAAAATCACACTGCTAAGTACGTATACATTGCTAACTATTTATACATGGCGGAGTTAGAAAAGAGACAAAATTAAAAGTAACTAACTGTTTAAAACTGTTTAAAAGTAACTATCCTGGCAGAGTTAAGGCAAAATTAAAAGAAAATCATTATTTGTATAATTCAAGCAAGCGTATTACTATAAATATAATAGTTATTTATGCACCTAGGGAATAATGTAAGATATTATTTCCCGCGTGACTGAGATGATTCCTGAGGCAAAGGCGAAGGAATCAAGGCAACTAAATCCCGAGGCGTAGCCGAGGGTATTAGGTATCTTAATTCCCGAGGCGAAGCCGAGGGAGATAATTATAATAAGAAAATAATAATGCATTATTCTCGAGGTACATACAAAATTTTATCTCCAGAAAAAGCGCTGTATAAAATTTAATCTATAAAGAAAACATTTGTATTTCTTTATTAAACTAACACATAAACTGACACTGATTTCAATCAATTCACTATATTTGCTATTCATTCTCTACTATTTACAAAATAATTAGGTTGGCGAACGTGCATTATAATCCCGTTTTTACATTATTTCCCTGTTTTCACATTAGTTCCCCGTTTTTAAGAACGGGGATGAAAAGACCAACATTATTACCTATAAACTAGCCCTAAAAAGTTACTTTTCGTCCCTATTGGAGATAAATTAAAATATAAGAAAAAAGTTGGTCATGATGAGTTTATAGTGGAAGAGTATGTTTGTTAGGAGTTTGGATTGAAATAGGACTGTTTTCTACCTACCCGGCCAATTAATTTAAAATATAATAAAATATATCTCTTCCCTACTCTACAGCTTCTGCTTGTATTAGGGTGAAATTTTACATGATTATATTTTATTACTTTCTCATATAAAGAGAAAGTATTGTGATGGCGCGAAAATTCAATTTTGAGATTTTGATGGATTTACACGTTTTGAGGTCCCCTGAGTCCAAAAAAGTGGTTTTTAAAAAATGTCTGTCTGTCGTCTGTCGTCTGTCGTCTGTCTGTCGTCTGTGCAGACGCCTGGAGCCCAAACTACTGGGCCGATTTTGACGAAATTTGGCATACATGTTCAGAAAAATCATACCCCGAGGCGAAATCGAGAAATGAATTTTAGCTCTAAATTTGGGGGCGCTACCCCCCAAAAACTCTGAAAAAACATGAAAAAAAATTATTTCTCGAAAACGGTTCCGACGATTTTGATTAAAAAATTCTAAAATGTAGTCCATTTGAATACGAATCCAACGATATAAGCCGTTTTCCCGGGAAAAATCTAGTTCATGAGATATTAGCTTAAAACGCGGACGGAGAGAGCCCGGGTTCGATTCCCCGACCAGGAGAAGTTATTTTTATGATAAATTTTGATGAAATGTTCAATAATATTTAAATGTTCATTTGAAAACTAATAAATGGAAACACTGGGCTAAGTAATTATAAACTCATATATGAGAAAGTTTGTCTGAGTTGTCTCGGACCGATTTTTTATTTACAAAACAAAGTGACATTTTTGACTTATATAACAAAAATAATCAAAACAAGTCAAGTAACAGGCTCCCTTAGTAACACTTTTTCCCGTCTTTTAAAGCTTACGTTTAAGCGAGCGTTGGGCGTGAATGCTTAGGCGGATAACGTTTTCCGACGAACTCAGCCTGGGCATTGGTAAAATAAACAAGTGTACCAAATTTCATCTAACTCGGTGAGATTTTACTCAAGTTATCGTCATCTGTAGATTTCGTGACGGATTTTGCGTGACGGTGATTTTGTGACGGTTATTATGTGACGGTGATTTTGGTCGTTTTTTTCGGATTCACTCCCGGGCTCCAGAACGTACCATAAGGAACTTAGTTCCAAAAAAAGACGGCAATTCAAACATTATATTTTTTTCTCTTTCTAAATAATTTAAAATGTTCAATCAGTTTTAACTCATCCATCAAAACAACCAAAAACCACAAAATAAAGGAGACATTTAAAAGATTTTACTATTCTTTAGAATCGTCACGTGTCTTTCTAACCTTTTAGTTCCTTTGAATTTTATACTTTGTGTAAAAGTTGATCTAATCTTTTATCTCTTATCTTTCCGCATTCTTTCTAACTTCAGCTTAACTATAATGCCAGATTAGATTGATATCTGTAAAGATAAAATAACTTTAGTTAATAAATAATTACATGATAAAAATAACTTTTTATATACTACGTTTTTAAATTTTCTGTCATAAGTCATAAATTTAAAACCCGTCAAAATGAAGATCGTAAATATGGGATATGTCAAAACAAATAAAATAACTTGCGGAGTTATCCGAACTAACTTTACATACAGCTAAATTTGCTGAAAACGAATTAAATTCTGCTGATATATGGCTAAAATTTTTAAAATAATGCATTGTCATCGTGTTCTATGCTATTCTAAATGTTTCAAATGTCTAGTTACTTAGGAAGTTAGTTAAAAATCGATTGCAAGATTTGTACTGGACAAAAAAACAAACAAGAAAGCAAGCTAATAAAAACGTAGTAATATAAACTAATAAATATTTGTAAAGTTAACATGTTGTACCTATAAAGCTTGAATGCTTTCATTGAGTTCAACTTAATGATGTTATAAAAATTAAACAAAATCGGACAATTTTTTAAACACTTTTTCTTTCTCATATAACAATGGGAAAGTATTGTAATGGTGCGAAAATTTTATTTTGCTGAATTTACACGCTTTTAGGCCCCCTTTAAAGTCCCTTTTAGAGTCCAAAAAAGTGGATTTAAAAAATTTCTGTCTATCGGCTGGCGTCTATACAGACTCGTGGAGCCTAAACTACTGGACCAATTTTTACGAAATTTGGCATACATGTTCAGAAATATCTTACCCCGAGGAGGAAATCGAGAATTAAATTTTAGCTCTAAATTTGGGGGCGCTACCTCTTAAAAACTCTGAAAAAACGTGAAAAAAATTATTTCTCGAAAACTGTTCCGACGATTTTGATTAGAAAATTCTAAATTGTAGTCCGATATAAGTCATTTTTCCGGGAAAAATCTAGTTCCTGAGAAAATGGCTTTAAACGTCAACGTCCGGCCTCTCTCCGTTGACGGGTTTCGATTCCACACCGAGGGGAAGTTATTTATATCATAAAATGTTGATAAATTGTAAAGCAATAATTATTATTAATTTACCTACGAATACTAATAAATGGAAAACATGGTGCTAAATAATTATGAACTGGTATGTGAGAAAGTTAACTCAGAGTTTATTCTGACTGATTTTTTTATGATGTGAATTGTAATTTTGTTTGCCCGTTATAAGTTATGCCCGTTATAAGTTATGTCCGTTGTAATGAGGTCCATTATAGTGAGGTCCGATATAGTGAGGTCCATTATTGTGAGGTATTTAAAAAAAATTTAAACAAACACTTTCCTATAAATTAATAAAATACAAATAAAAAAAAATCAATATCTTCAAAATGGCGGAAGATATGAATATAAAATATGGATGACTTATTATAATTTAAAGAAAGGTATAATTGGTTCGGATTTAGGCTCAATAGGGTGAAAGACAAAAAGAGAATTTATAAGTTCAAAAATTTATATTTCCCAAATAGTCGCAGAAATCAAAACTAAATTCCATGGACATTACTGTTTGTTTAAAGAGGTATAATTAGAGCAAATTTTAGTGCAATAGAAAAAACATTTTCTATTAGTTATTTATACGAATTTTTTAAATGTTTGTTGACGTCAAAATAGGAGTCACAAATTTATGGTTTTTCGGGCAGCACAGCTACATGTCAAGCACTGATTTTTGTATAGTTTCGAGTCTCTAATTAAAAAAAAAAAGTAGTATGGTATGTAGTATAAAATTTATTATGCATGACACAGACAGACATCCGGCTAAAACCACTCAAATGGTCTTTAGAGCATCCAATACTGATAATGTCTTTGACATTTTGGTTTGTGATTTTTGGGTGAAAACAATACTTTTACTTTCAAGGCATGAAAAAGTAGAAAGTTTAGACATATCGTATTATTTTAATTAACTTATTCTTTTAATCAGAATACGATTCATATTAATTTGTAAATGATAATAGTTATTTGTGCAACTAGTGCGCAAAGTGGCACTTTGCTGCACTCGAGAGAAATATTTGCGCACAAGCCGCAGGCGAGGGAGGAAAGGTTTCTCGAGTGCAGCAAAGACACTTTAAGCTCGAGTTGCACATTAAATTTTTCCTGCAGTTAGTTTTTAACCTGTAAATAAAATATAAAATAATAGAGTGTTCATCAACATGTAATAGTACATTACGCGTCGAGTGTGGAAAGTAGCATTTTGCATGCGAGTGTGGAGTTTGCACCCGAGCGACAGCGAGGGTAGTAAAACCACACGAGCAATGCAAAATACCGTTTTCCCACGAGTTGCGTACCGTACTTTATCTACGATTGTTAGATTTAAATAATAAATACAGAAAAAAAATAAACTTGCTGTGTGTAAGTTCGTATCTCTTCTCTTGATAAAGATGGCATTAATCTTGAGTTGTATTTTTTGCCGAATTAATTATTTCTGGAGGACTTGGTGCGTAGGCTTCCGCGAATTAAGTGAACCACTCGCTGAACTGTTTTTTTAAAAAGTTTATTTTGAGATAAACATACAAAATTACAAACTACATAAACTGTCTCTTATATATTTGGTAAGAGTTGGAGACAACAACGTCTTACCTTAAAAGTATTAAATAATACAGTGGCAAAAGAAATGAATGAAATGAAGTGCATTTAGTAATAAAATAATTATAATATACGAAGACTGAATAGTTTAAATCATAATGTTAAAAGAGAAAATGAATAATGCGCCGAGCCTAGGGTGTGGCCGGTCTTATATATGCAAGGATCTCTGACGTCAACTATAAGTTGTGAGAGTATGTGTTTGTCGGTGTTTGTAAGTATTGTCAGAGTCAGCATTCTATATTGACATAACTCCTCCCATCTGAGATTGAAAATTTTGGGGGAAATCTCCAAAATTTGTCCAAGGGATTGATGCTATCTTTTTCCATTTAAACATTTAAATAGTAAGTATTCAACAAGGGTAAGGGTTAAGTTAACAATGAAAAGGACATTTCTTTTTGATAATTTACCATTCTCATAGTACATCACCAATTTGAAAATCTAAGGGATGTAAATTTAAAGTTAAATTAATGTTTAAGTTAAACTCAGGTATACTCATACTTGGGATTGCTATATCATTACAAAACATTTTGTGTTCAAGAGAGTTTTACATATATAGTTATTAAATTTTAAATTACAATTTTTATCTAATTGAATTAAAGTTATTCTGTCTAAATAGTACAATATTTTATTATCATTACAACTCTCTGTAACTAGAATTCTTTAACTGAAAATTATTCATTTGTTTGCATCAATCTTGGTTTCATATACATTATTTAAATTAATTTGATTAATTTTACAAACATTGTTTTAACATAGTAAATAGAGTAACAAATTTTAATAATATAGTAACAGGTTAAAATATAGTTAAATATAGTAACAGATTTGTTTCAGAACAATCCTAAGGGATTTACAAATAATTATATAGTTTATACATCTAAAATTAGAAAGTACGAAATTTATCATTAAACAATAGATATTCACTCTGTGGTAAATTGGTTACATAGGTTTTACTTACATTATGATATATAGGAATACATATTAATCAATAATAATCAAAATCATATATGTCTACTATGGAACTTCACAAATAAATAATAAGTTTTTATTTTAATAAAACTCTTAATTTTAATATGTTCTTCGATAAATAATAAGTTTTCAAATGTTGTTTTTAATGAGAATTTATATGATTTATTATGAATACTGTTTAATTATTAATTTATAAATAAAATTATAATTAATTTTATTATAATTATAAGATTCTACATCAAGATCTTTTCTGCTTGTCTAATAGTTAAGTTATGAAAGGCATTAAATTTAGTCATTAAGTCATTACATTCGCCTTGATTTAGTGACATGTAACTCTTCCAGAGTGTCATTTAGTAATAATTGAAAGATATCTTTTCTTCGATTAATTATAATTTAAAACTAAAATGGAGCATCATTAGATACTGCTTGATTTAGTAACAACATTTTATTTAACTTAATTCAATAAGTCTTTGGGGTTTAACTTAAGTTTTATAAGTATAGGATTAAATTGTATTAACTGTTTCTTAATTTTATCTTGTAATATATCAATAGTTTTAAACAAGAATAGTTAATAGATGTTTGAATAAAATTGAATGTTTAGTTGTTAAATAAGTAAATGATTCATAAGTGTTTTTAAGTAATAATTATTTTCTATAATTGCATAAATAATTTTATCTTATAATGTGCTTAATTTACAATTCTAGTCCTTAGATAGTTTCATTGAATTGATATATCTTATCAGCAAAATATATAGATAACATTGTATCAATAATGCTGTTTAGCTATCTGATTCATCCTATGCATCCTGTGAGATAAGATGTGGATAAATGATTCATGTGAATACGACTTATTATTAATATATAATATTATGAAATATATTTAAATTAAAATTAAAAGAATTAAAAAAAAATTCAAACAAAATTCAAAATTCACTTAGTTAAGGATATAGATATATTTTTCTTAAAATTAAATGTAGTATATCATTCTAATCAGTATAATAAAAGTTATATTAAATATTATTATAGTAATATTTATTCAAGTAATATAATATACTTGACAATATTGCAAAACTTATTTATTGTTTTGATAAAATACAAATTTAAGATTTCTTAATTTGGGGTTAATCTAAATTGTTATATAATACTTTAATTAAATACAAAATTTTTGTTTATTAAGGTTATAATTATTTTTCTTAAATTTTACTTTAATTGTTTAAAAATAGATCAATAACTTGATCAAAAATTAAAATTTAGTTTTATCAATTTAGGGTTTAGTTATAATAGTTTTTATTATGAATGTGATTATTTAATAATCTCATTTGGTTGAGTTTAAATACTTGAACGTAATAAATATTCTTTTAGTAAGGAGGAAATAATTAAATGGAAGTGTTTTAAATCATTGGTTTTACGAGAGTTTATTTCCCTCAATGGAATGCATTGATAATTTTTTTATCATCTCAACGAGTCTATTAGAGACTTAGATAACATAGCATCAGCTGTCCATATATAACTTATCCTGACATACTGACCTAGTTTTATTCAATATAGATTTATTCATCTAATGATCTAAATTATATATTAAATTCAAAATTAAAATTTTCAATAAAATTCATTATTGTTTTACAAAGTATAATATACTTAAATTTCTCCTTTTTCTAAATTAGTTAATAGAATATAATATATTTTTGATATAACAAAGGTGTTAATTAATAATATTCATAAAGTTTATTTAAGGTTAACATAGTATAATGTAATAAAGATTATTTATTTATTTATCTTTTAATTAAATAATATATATATATTATTATTATTTTAATTAATATTATTAATGTTAATTGTTTAAGTATTGGTTAATTCATAAATTATTTTTATTTCATTTTATTTAAAGAAATAGGTTTTCTGTCATTACATCTGTCTGTTAATTCTAAGATTATTTGTTAAGTTTTATGTCTTATATATTTCATTTTAATTCGAATCATTTAACTAATAAATTCTTCAATTATTTAATTTATTTTAAATTCAAATGGAAATATTTTATTTTAATAATATTAGGAGTTTCTTTATTCATTCTTTAATAAAATTTTGATATTGTGAAATTGGGTCGTTAA
The DNA here is from genome assembly GCA_951217055.1 of Gerris lacustris. Classification (NCBI taxonomy): domain Eukaryota; kingdom Metazoa; phylum Arthropoda; class Insecta; order Hemiptera; family Gerridae; genus Gerris; species Gerris lacustris. The sequence goes on from OX578276.1 coordinate 151,407,993, forward strand.
TTCATAAGTTTCGACATGTCTCGAAAAAGTTTAAGTATTCTTTTGTTTCATAGGTTCTTTAGGTTTGTTACTTTGAACTATATTTTTATTTTCTTTCAGTATTATCAATATAAGACTTCAAAAATAATCATTAGTGGGGTTGGATAATGTTTTCTTTTAACATCTTCTTTCTTTATACATTTTAATTTCATTTATAGAATTTTTACAAGACAATTAAACTGTCTAATATATATATAGTAATTTCAACTGTTATTTTAATATTATTCAATAATGATTTATTATAATGAAATATATTTTTGTCTTAATTATGATGGTCAGTAATTAAATATTAAAACATTTTGTCATAGTTAAACTAACTTAATTATTTATTTAGTACATTATTGTTAAGTCAATCGTCATTATTAGTTAGTTTATTTTTTAAAGTTAATCATATAAAGTTAAAATTTCATTTTTAAGTTTCTTTCTAAATTTAAAGTTAGCTTTAACTTCGATAATTCCTTTAAATGATTTGATATTAAATTTCTTTCTAAATTTATAGTTCGGTTTAACTTGGATTATTTCTTTAAATGAGTCGATATGTCTAGTATTATATTTCTTTCTAAATTTATAATTATTTTTCATTTTAATATTTCTTTCAAATAATCTAGTATTCAAAATACATTTCTTTTTATAATTATAATTATAGTTGATCTTAATGTTTTCTTTAAATAATCTATCAATCTGAAATTTATATTTTTTCTTAAATTTATAATCATTCTTAAGTTTCAATTTTCCTTTAATCAATCCAACATTTGTAATAGAATATTTTTTCCTATATTTAAAATTATTTCGTATCTCATCTTTACTTAAGATATTATTTTCATATGCGCTGAAAATTTCTATCTCTAACGATTCATCTTTTAATTCAACTATACTATCAAAATTTATTTTATTTTCATCAAAATCAATATTATTTCTAAATTCATTATTATTTTTATCTTCATCAAAATTTATTTTATATTCATCATTATTTTTATTTTCATTAAAATTTATCTCATATATATCAAAATCTTTATAATCAATATTTGAAGTTTCAACTTCTACTTCTCTTTCTTTTAAAATATAATCTTCGCAAAATTTAAAACTTTTCCTATCTAAGGAATTTAACTCAATTAATTTAATTTCTTTGTCATTATGATTCATTGCAACTTCATTAATATAATTTAATTTAATCGACGAATTAGGGATCCTTCCCTTTAACAATGTATAATTCAAAATTTTATGACTTCTTTTTTCTTTAATAACACTATCATTACTACATCCGTATATGATAGGAATATTTGTACTAGGTGTACATAACGTTTTATTTTTTAAATCAACTGAAGCACCGAGCTTCTCTAATAATTCAGATCCAACAAGTCCATCAAATTCTGGACTAAATCTAAATATATAAAATTTATGTATATCTTTTATTTTAAAGATATTAAACAAAGGAATATTACAAATTTTATTATGCTCTGTCACATCGTGTGCAGTTTCAACATTAAATTTTTCTTTTAAAATTTTATCCTTATAAAATTTATTTACGAATTCGGGACTTAGAAAACTCTTTGAGCTGCCCGTATCTAACAATAGTTTTAAATTATATTCTTTTATTTCAATATAGGGTAAATTATTTACTTGTAAGTTCATTTTTATGTTAGTACTTAATTTTTTATTTTTTATAAACCGTTTTGGTTTTTTAATATTATTAAAATTTGTAGAATTTAATTTTCGTTTTCTATTATTAATGTTTTCTGTTTTTATTGTTAGATTTTTAGTCTGTGCTAGCTCTCTTGTATCGGAGAGGCTTGTAAGTGAAAAGGATAATTCATTTCCATATCCATCTCGTATTGATTGGAGTTATCAATATCTATATTTGAATTTTGATGATCATTAGCATCATAATTTGGATTTTGATGATTATTAAAATCACTTGTATTAGCCACTTCTTGGGCGAACATCCTAGTATTCCTTGTTCGGTCTACCTCCATTGGAGTAGCCGTATTTAAATTAGGTTTAGTTGCGTTATTATTATTATTAATATTCTGAGGACTTCTATTTGGTTGATTATTTTGGAAATTTGTTCCTTGTCCTCTTTGATATCCGTTGTAATTATTTCTCGGATAATTATTATTAAAATTGGAATTATTATTATTATTATTATTTCTAAAATTATTTTGGTTATTTTGGTTATAACCATTGTTTCTGTAATTTTGGTTATTAAACCTATTATTATTATTTCCATTGTTGTTATTATTATAATTCATATTTTGATTATTGTTATTATTAAATCTGTTAAAATTGTTATTCATATTTTGATTGTTAAATCTATTATTATAATTATTATTGTCATTCCTTGAATTATTATTATTGAAATTGTTATTATTGCTATACCTTTGATAATTATTATTATTTCTTTGATAGTTATTATTATTTCTGTTACTCAAGTTATTATTGTTATTCATAGGAGTCACTCTCGGTGGAGGACTATAATTACTTTGGGTGTTAGATGCCCTTCTAAGAGAATAAAGAAAATTTTCTTCTTCTATCACATATGACATAGCTACTTCTAAATTTCTAGGATTTCTCAATCTTACATTTGTTTGCAGATTACCTTGTAATCCCCTAATATAAGTTTTTAGTGTTAAGTCATCATAATCCTCAATTCGGATTCTTTTCTGTTCCTCTGTTATGTCTAGCATATTCAATTTAGAAAGAATCAAGCATCTTGCGTCTTGACATCTCATGCCAAAATCATAAGGAGCTTCGTTTCTGTTGGGAGTTATGGACATTAAGTCCTGAATGAGGCAATCAATATTACGCTGATCGCCAAAAGTAAGAGTTAATAGATTTTTAATTTCTCCCCATGTATTTAATTCGGTTCTGGACCCAATTAGGTCCAGAGCTCGTCCGGATAACTTTCCAACAACTACCCTGAATAAAAATGTATTAATAGGGTCAGCGGGATTGGCTCTATTGCCGAATTGCGTCAATAGGCTTTCAACGTTATTCAAAAATATCGATAGTGTGTTTACGTTTCCACTATATGCTGGAATAGTGTCAATAAATAATTTCAGCAACTGATAATTCACGGCTTGTTCTGCCATTTTTATATGATTATTAAATTTATTATTATATATAAAAATTTATTATTTCAAAAAAAATTATTATTATTTCATAAAAAAAATTACTTTAAGTATTTTGATTATTATTCCTTGATCAATATTCCTTTACAAATATATCATTCAAATTATAAATTTACTCACAGTAGGAGTGATATCATGTTTAGAAGAGAAACTGTGGAGAAAGGTCCAGCCGCTCTGGTTGTTCTCGATGAAGTCCAGAAACAGGTTGGGCCACAGAGTCTCGAATTTCTAGGTGTGTCCTGGTTAATCCTACGGAACTCAGCTGATATCCTCTCAACTGATCCAGGGCTATCCTACCGACTGCGCCAATTAAGTGAACCACTCGCTGAACTGTTTTTTTAAAAAGTTTATTTTGAGATAAACATACAAAATTACAAACTACATAAACTGTCTCTTATATATTTGGTAAGAGTTGGAGACAACAACGTCTTACCTTAAAAGTATTAAATAATACAGTGGCAAAAGAAATGAATGAAATGAAGTGCATTTAGTAATAAAATAATTATAATATACGAAGACTGAATAGTTTAAATCATAATGTTAAAAGAGAAAATGAATAATGCGCCGAGCCTAGGGTGTGGCCGGTCTTATATATGCAAGGATCTCTGACGTCAACTATAAGTTGTGAGAGTATGTGTTTGTCGGTGTTTGTAAGTATTGTCAGAGTCAGCATTCTATATTGACATAACTCGCGGGTAGACTCGTAATACACAGCTTGGTTTTCCGGTGGAACCCGCGTCACGAAGGGGGTGAAGTCCGACGTTTCGCTTCCAGTACTGGAAGCATCCAGCGCTGGTACATCCTGTGTTCGCTTCGAGTCAACACCACGATGCACCACACCCCTGAAGATGCTTCCAGTACTGGAAGCGAAACGTCGGTCTTCATCCCCTTCGTGACGCGGGTTCCACCGGAAAACCAAGCTGTGTATTTCTGGAGGAGTATTATCTCTACATTTTCGTCAATGTCACTTGATTCATTTATTGTTTTTCTCTAAAAACTCGATATAAACAGTTACATTAATAAAATAATAGCAAATTAGTTTTGTTAAATGTAAACAAACTTGCTAATCGTGCGTAAAGCTAAAGAATTCCTCTTCTTTACTGCGCTAGCGTGGTAAAGAAGAGGAATTCTTCAGAAATATGAGACGCGCATGCGCAATGAATACAAGTAAGTAAATAATCACTTTCTACGCATCTAAACAGATATATAATGTTTATATTTCGTATCAATCGTAGATAAAAAGGTTTTACAATATCAACTAAACCAGCTGTTCCGTTTATAGCTAGTGTTGCCTTTTTTTGCCTCATTCAACAAACCTGCGCAAAAACGCTGTTATTATTTTTCATCATAACACTTAATCATCACGTTTGATTCCTTTTTTTTTTTTTTAGGTTGTCTATCTTAACTTTTTTATATTACAACATTTTTATATTTGATATATAGTGTGTAAAACATGAAGTTAGTTAAAAAATAATCATTAGTTGTCATTGTTATTATTATTATAATTTGGATTATTTAATCTTTGTTTAGATTTAAGTTCTTTATGTTAATAAGTTGGAATACTGCGGTAAAAAATCTGCTGTTTTGCGTACTATTTTGAGTGCATTAGCAACCACTTTATCGGTCAACTGTAAGCAAAATAAAAAAATGAATTATAAGAGAATCTCGAATTAAATTGCCTCTAGGCCATTTCTTTTGTAAAATGAGAATTCTTTTGAATGCTGAGTTTTCATTATAAAGCATGGTATTAATACTGTTGTCTAAAACTAGATCTGTTGTATCTATTATTGAGCTCAAAGAACAAGGACATTATCAGTGTAGACGTAATGAACAAGTTGAATTCTTTACAATTTGATAGTGTGGGGCCGCTCCCTGGTACACTTCAAGCCAGGTTTTTATGACGTAATGTTACCCCTCTGTGTCGAGTTCACTAAATGTTAAAAAGAAAAGGAACAAGGCAGGCTGAGAGACTATCCTGTATGTAAGTGAACGTTTTTAAGTCTCAGTTGTAACGTTATTATGCCCTGAAATGGCCTTCAAACAGTATTACACCCCCCCTCTTGAAATATACTACTGCCGGTCAACAAGTCTATACCACCGTCCTACTAAACCACATTCTATATATATACACATATATATCAAACTAATCTGCTTTCTACGTAAACATAATTGCGTATTTCTTTCTGTTCATAATTTGATCATTCAAGCTTGTTGTGCGCTCAGTTATAAATTTATTCTAATTTATTTGCGAAGTAAATTACAATTCGTTTTTCTTATAAATAACTTATAAGTTATAAATTCTTAAAATAAAGTGAACATTTCTTATGATTCTTTCCTTGCTTCGGATTCCGGTACTTCTTTAGATTGTTACTCCCCTATGTTGTTTTAGAATATAAATGACTTTGACTAAATAAGTATTAAGAAAAAGGGATGTTGAGTCTTATGTTCTTTGGGACAATGGAATATTACAATTATGTTTTTGAGGGGAGTAACAGACTAAAGAAGAATATTCCGTAAACCTTCTCTAGAATGTTAATCCCCTCTGTTTTTTTATAATGGGAGTAACAATCTAAAGAAGTGCCCGGATTCCCACAGTAGCAATAAGTTGCTGTTCTGTAAACAGAACAGTAACCCACGTAACTTAAGACGGAGATAAACATGATTGAACAAAAACATGCCAGCTATTTGAACGTGCCAGCTACTTGCACGAGGATATGTTAAATGGCATGCCTGTAGCTGGCAAGCAAGCAGATAAAAACTTAGTAAAAATCCTTAGTATGCCAGTTACTGGCAAATACCCTCTTTTGGCATGCTAGCTACTTCCCCAATTTGACGGCATGTGTATCTCCGCCTATGGACTAGTCTCTGTCACAGTAAAGCGAGGTGTGTTGACTATAACAAAAATAAACAAGTCCAGTCATGCACCATGACTTAATGAGCGAATTTTGAAAGAAACCTGCGTATTATTGGCTTATGATAATATAAGGAAATTTTAGTTTAGAATTTGAATGGGTGAATAAGTTGATTATAAAAAAAAAAAAAATTAAAAACGAGCTTTTATTCGTATTCTTCTCAGCAAATACTTTTATTTGATAAAAATAACTTGTCCACCCTCTTGGGCTGTCCGCCATATTAGATTAGGAATGACGTCACTTAGCTAACCCTGCATTGTCATACAAACTAAACGTGAATGCAAAATTTCAATTCAATCGGTTGTGGATAACTGCTTTAAAATTTAGTTCACACTAATTGACAGATTATTTATATTATTGAAAGTTCATTAATGGGGTAAACATGACCTCCGCATCCAAATTTCAATAAAATCATACACGTAGTCTATGGCGTTTAACGACAAACCGACATACCGGCAGACAGAAAGACAATACATGAGACCAAAAAATGTTCTCTGATATCTCGAAGCGATTTCTGTCTTGGAAAATTTTGAATTTGGAGATATAAAGAGAAATTGGTTCTTCAGAATCATCACTATGATTTAGGTAAGAACAGAATGCTGCTGTTACTTTCGGTAAGCTCAGCAGCAAAAATATAAAAAATCGGTCCGAGACAACTCAGACAAACTTTCTCATATACGAGTTTATAATTACTTGGCCCACTGTTTTCCGTTTGTTAGTTTTCGTTGGTACATTTAACTATTATTGAACATTTGATCAAAATATATAATAAAAATAACTTCTCCTGGATGGGGAATCGAACCCGGGCTCTCTCAGTCCGCGTTTTCATCTATTTTCTCCGGAACTAGATTTGTCCCGGGAAAACGGCTTATATCGTTAGATTCGTATTTAAATTAATGGACTACATTTTAGAATTTTTTAACCAAAATCGTCGGAACCGTTTTCGATAATTTTTTTTTTCACTTTTTTCTGAGTTTTTTTTGGGGGGGAGCGTCCCCAAATTTGGAGCTAAAATTTATTTCTCGATTTCACCTCGGGGTATGATTTTTCTGAACATGTATGCCAAATTTCTTCAAAATCGGCCCAGTAGTTTAAGATCCAGGTGTCTGCACAGACGACAGACAGACATTTTTTAAAAACCACTATTTTGGACTCAGGGGACCTCAAAACGTGTAAATCCATCAAAATCTCAAAATCGAGTTTTCGCGCCATCACAATACTTTCTCTTTATATGAGAAAGTAAAAATCAGCAATAGGTACAGAAGAGAGAAATGCGCATGTCATTTAATTACTTTTTTTTTATTTAATATTTGCTCAATTTTTTATATATTTTCTCATTCAAGTAAAAGTTAGGTGATAAATTATAATACAGATTAAATGAAACGTATGTATATTAGTAAAGGTAAAACCAGTTTCATTCCACATTAAGGTCAAATTATAATTACATATTTTCCTCAATTATCTACGTTATGTATTTTAATTTGCTACATAGTTAACTCGTGACTTATTTTTAATTCTGAGAAATGAACGATGTTCGATATGGAGTTATATATTCATTTATAATTATATGTCTGATACATATATTTATCTCGTAATAATTAGTTTAAAGTTATATTTAGGTATGTTACCTCATAATTTTTGCCTTTAAAATTTACTATTTATTAACGAATATTTAAGGTAACTGTTAACTTATGTGATAATCTTATCTTTCTGGGAATAGAACTTTGAACTTAATGGGTTATTTTCAATCAGGAAACCGTCTGCCGGATCCTCACAAAACTCTGATGTTTTAATGCGCATGCCCTTGATTATTGCGCATGCCCTTGAATATTTCGCTAACGGTTCTCAGCCTGGTTGGAACTTTCCTAATATAACATTTATGAGTGAAATTAGACTGTAATACACTCTTTAATTTATTTGGCAGCACTTGATAAATAACAGTAATCATTTCGAGTTATAAACAATACAAATAATTTAATCCCCACGTGGTTAAATAAAATAAAACTCCATAACTCTCGCCGAGTCGAACCTATCTTAAAAAGAAACATTGACATTTGTTTATATACTTGCAATAAATTCTCACACGATTTTATTCTGAGCATTTTCATATGATATTAATTATTGATCATTTTAAGCTACGATCAAAAAAGGTTTACGAAGGTCTACATTTTACTATAAATATATTTAATTTTATAGTACCACGCTACTACTACTATATATGTATATATATGTTGCGTTTTGCAACTATCTTCTATAAATAAATTTCAAACACACTGTTAACACTTAAACCAAAAACTGCCCTTTCTTTTTTATTCAATTATTTCCATACAACTCAATGTGTCAAACTATATCAAGTCTAGTCTCCATGGTGACAACAAATCAAAACAAACAAAACAATATAATCTAAATACATAAAAAAAACCTAAAAACGTGACATACTCCCACCTTGAGGGAGCCATCCCTCAAACTTCTGTCACTGCCGTTCTTAGCAGCCCGACTGCCTCCTCCTCCTGGACTTCAAGAGGGTAGATTCGCCGGGGGGTTCGTACTAGTCGAACCTTTCCATCTCGGCCGGTGGTCACCTCCTCTACCTTTGCTAAAGGCCAATCCATCGGTTTCACATTCTCGATTTCAAGCAGTACAATGCCACCAATGCGCAAGGTTGGCTGGTTAAATCCCTCCTTACGTCTACATCGTTTTTGAACAAGCTGCCCAAGGTATTCTTTGCGAAACCTGGCACCTGGCCCGCAGATCTTCTCCGGTCTTCTCGAGAAACTTAAGTCTCTTGTTTAGACTCTTTCCGGATATTGCATCACAATCTGGGAGATCGGTTGAAGTGTTTCCATGAAGAAACCTACTGGGCGTCAAAGGGATTAAATCTTGGGTGTCTTCAGCCACATACGTTAAGGGTCTTCTATTTACAACGGCCTCAACGTCACAACGTATGGTTACCATCTTCTCGTAGGAAAAACAGGCATTGCCCAAGCTCCTCCGGAGTAACTGTTTTACTAAGCCTGAGGGGGGATTAAACTTCCACTCTTTAATCATTTGGTCATGCCGTTCATAGTTACCTGTTGAAATTAGCTTCTTAATCGCTGATTGAAGCCTCTTGCATGCGATTGCATAGTTCCTTAGTAAGATTGATGTGTTTTGCACCCAAGGAAGTTTAACCTCGTACCTTCCTTCCATATTGAAGCTAACAGTTGCTTCAAAGTGCCTCAGCGTCGCTTCCATCTGGTCCTTCTGTTCCAATTTTGCTGACGGCTCTTCTACACCAATCACATCCAGCTTACAAAAGTTTGAAATCGCTGAATCGTTCAAACAAGAACTTAGCATGGTTGTGGTTGTAGCTGAATTCTCATACCCTTTTGATTTGTCACCTGTGTTTTCACACTCTACAGTCCCAATTACCGTCCAACCTAGCTTTGTTTCTATAGCTGTCAGACCCGAGTTAAGCTGATATAGCCTCCCTGTTAACAACCGGCCCACAATGTCCGCCCCGAAAAGTAGTTCAATAGGTCCAGGTTGATCTAAAAAATTTGATAAGTCTATATCCAAAGCTTTAACTTCCTCAATACATTTTTGTGGTAATATCCTGGGGTAATAATCACAAATCTTTGTCTGACTAAGCGCGACTAATTCGATAGAATTCCTATTTACAAAATTCGTATTCTGTACAGAAGCAACATTAATTTTGAAGCAGTCGTGATTCTTAACACCTGACTTAACTCCACCAAAAAGCACATGTTGCAGTAGTTTGTTGCCTACTACGTCAAACCCTAATTCCAATGCTACTTTATCCAGGATGTATGAATACTGCGATCCCGTATCAATTATAGCTCTCGCAGCCCGCATACCTTTAGATCCTGTCAACATTACAGTGATAGTCTGAAGTACCACCTGATTTGTAATGCCCGATTCCGCCAATGCATTCATTGTAGTAGCAACGTTTTTTTTAGTTGTTAACATTGTTCTATTTACTGAGTTCTCTTATAAGGAATTTTCTTCTGAGATTGAACACATCAGTTCTACATGCCGTTTTCCACAGTGCTTACATGTCAGTTGTGCCCTACATCTATAAGATAGACAACCAACTCTCAAACATCTAAAGCATAGCCCTCTATTACGCAGTTTTTCTCTTCTCCCCGCTAAACTACTCCTTAACGCAATACGACACTCTTTAGCTGTGTGAGTATCCTGATTACAAAAAACGCAATTGTTATCCCTCGCTTTTCCCACGCTAAATTTAGTGCCAGATTCGACTTTGGAGATAAGTGACGATGCTGTGGCCACATTCTTTACTGATTTTACCTTAGGAAGATATGATGTAGAAGGCGTCATCTCTTCTACCCTTAAGCCAAAACCCTCCATAGCTAAATCTATGCGCTCCACACCCTCCACTTCGCGCCTCAAAAATTGCATTACCTGCGTTAGTCTACTATTAACTTTACCTGTGATAGGTTTCTTTATGTCATCATCTTCCCCGTACGAAAAATAAGCACTCCTCTGCCAAGCTTTCAGGTGTTCTTTAGGAAGAGATGACTCCACTAGAGGGTATAGCATTGAGAAGCATTTGTCATTAGTAACCCCTAAAGTTTCAAGTGCCCTAAGGTACGTTTCTAACTTATCGTATAAGGACGAAAGCTTGATGTTATCAGGGTTCAATGCGTTACCTAGAACTAGCTTTAATAGTTCTCGCACATATACCTCTACTAATACGTCTTCACGGCCAAATCTACTTTTTAAAGTAGCCACTGCCTTCTCTTAGTTGGCCCCGATAGGTGGGTAACTTTCGACCAACTCGCGTGCTCTCGACCCTGGTGTAGTGGCCTGAATGAGGTATTGAAACTTATCCTCTTTATCTATGTCCTTATCGTCGTACACCTTTTTGAACTAACTCCAAAACGACAACCAATCTATAATTTTCCCACTAAACTGTGTCCAAACTATTTTCGGTAATTTATATTTACATCTCTTATCATTTGCATCATTATTCCTAGAATTTTGACAGTTAGATGTCAATGATTTAAATGTCAACTGAGCTCGCAAGAACTTACCCTGGTAGAGATCTGCCTTCTCAAGGTCCTCCACAATGGTCTCTTCGAGTGTATCTCCCGCTGTCATCAGATCCATTATGGTTCTGTCTCTTACTGCAAGATCCTGTGCGCTCTTTTCTAGGAGTTGGAATGTAACATTGACGGCGTCCGCTATCAATTCTTTATTCATTCTATTGAATAGCCTCGTAAAACTAGCCCTAACAACCGACCTACCCTTTAATTCACATTCCATGATTTTAATATTTATTTTTATATTAATTTAGTCAAAAGAATACCGAAAAAAATAAATAAAATGTTTGATGAAAATATTTACCGAAAAATGTCACTATTAAATCGAACACAAATAATTTACCGATAAAGGTTTCTGTCCTGTCACGGTCGCCACTATGTTGCGTTTTACAACTATCTTCTATAAATAAATTTCAAACACAATGTTAACACTTAAACCAAAAACTGCTCTTCTTTTTATTCAACTATTTCCATACAACTCAATGTGTCAAACTATATCAAGTCTAGTCTCCATGGTGACAACAAATCAAAACAAACAAAACCATATAATCTAAATACATAAAAAATCCCTAAAAACGTGACAATACATATAACATTTAATATGAGTTATTTATCTTAGATCCTTAATTGATAATTAAGAAATTTAACGTGAATTAGTTATTTTTCGTATTAACTCAAGAAGAGGCGAAATTTTCAGGGTTAAAATCTCCACTATCAGGCCTAAAAGAAGATTATTTAACCCTCTGTAGTAACTTCACATATTTGTTTATTTCTTTGTGTTTTTTGTCTGTTTTCAAAATCTTAGTGAGCAAAAACTTGGAGTGAGGTAAAGCTTGGAATATTGACACTGTAATAAAAAAAATCCACCAAATTAATTAACGTAAAATTAATATTAATAGATTCCTTTAACTAACATAACAATATTGCATATAACTTTCAACACATTAAATACTAATATTATATAACTTTTTTAACAGTTCAAATTGTTTATGCATAGATAGAAATAGAAATATAATTTTTTTCCACAATATTATTTAAATTATAATTTTAAATGTCTCTACAGCTTAATGGACTTTATTTTCAACGTAACTTCTATTCTACGATATAAAACCGTTAAGTCCACTAAAATATACTCCATATTATAGTATTAAGTAGTTTAGCTTATTTGAAACTTGATTTTTTCAAGGATATTTACTTAGAATAAAGAATTTAATATAAATATAATTAATTGTCGTTTTTTTAACCTTCATAATCTCAATGTATCCTTTTTTCCCCATTAAGTACATTTTTGTGTGGCGACATATGTATCCGGCGCCATAATGAAATTTTATTGAGGCGCCACTAGTTTAGCACTTGAAGTCAGTGCTTGTGATTATTCACTCCCATTACATTCATTTTAAATTTGACAAAAAAGGTATTATTAATTATTTGTAATTTCCTGGTAGTATTTTAATAAATGTTTTTTTTAATTTGATTTTTAATATACATAACTTATATAGAAATATATATATTTAGAATACAAAATCAGAAAATAGTCGTTTACAAAATGATGTTTGGTGAAAAATAATATTCGCCAATATGATATTATTGAGATACATAAAAACCCAAAATAAAATCCATAACCTAACATTTTATTACAACATGTTAGTAATTTTTATACTATTATTTTACAAAATTAATTAAATCATTTATATGTAAGCACTGCAGTCAAATTTGTATCTTATAGTATTATCGGTGTTGATGTAATTGTGTCCTTTGTGTTCGTATATTATCACTGTTGTCACATTTGTTATTGGTATTCTGATTTCGTGTTATCACTGTTGTCTCATTTGTTATTAGTATTCTGATTTCGTGTTATCACTGTTGTCTCATTTGTTATTAGTATTCTGATATCGTATTACCACTTTTGTTTTATTTGTTATTGGTATTCTGATATCGTATTATCACTGTTGTCACATTTGTTATTGGTATTCTGATTTCGTAATATCACTGTTGTCTCATTTGTTATTAGTATTCTGATATCGAATTATCACTGTTGTCACATTTGTTATTGGTATTCTGATTTCGTGTTATCACTGTTGTCTCATTTGTTATTAGTATTCTGATTTCGTGTTATCACTGTTGTCTCATTTGTTATTAGTATTCTGATATCGTATTACCACTTTTGTTTTATTTGTTATTGGTATTCTGATATCGTATTATCACTGTTGTCACATTTGTTATTGGTATTCTGATTTCGTAATATCACTGTTGTCTCATTTGTTATTAGTATTCTGATATCGTATTACCACTTTTGTTTTATTTGTTATTGGTATTCTGATATCGTATTATCACTGTTGTCACATTTGTTATTGGTATTCTGATTTCGTAATATCACTGTTGTCTCATTTGTTATTAGTATTCTGATATCGTATTACCACTTTTGTTTTATTTGTTATTGGTATTCTGATATCGTATTATCACTGTTGTCACATTTGTTATTGGTATTCTGATTTCGTAATATCACTGTTGTCTCATTTGTTATTGGTATTCTGATTTCGTGTTATCACTGTTGTCTCATTTGTTATTAGTATTCTGATATCGTATTATCACTGTTGTCACATTTGTTATTGGTATTCTGATTTCGTGTTATCACTGTTGTCACATTTGTTATTGGTATTCTGATATCGTATTATCACTGTTGTCACATTTGTTATTGGTATTCTGATTTCGTAATATCACTGTTGTCACATTTGTTATAGGTATTCTGATTTCGTATTATCACTGTTGTCTCATTTGTTATTAGTATTCTGATTTCATATTCACTGTTGTCACATTGTAATTTTGTATCCTTTATCGTATTGTAGCTGTTAGTATTCTGCGAATAAATTCTGTTAGAATTTTGGTATCGTATAATCGATAAAAATAAAAGATATTCCTCTTCAGAACGAATCTCCTTCAATGGTCTGATGAATAAATGACAATGAATCATTGTCATTTATTCTAATACTCTAATATTAAAACAAATTAATTCAAATCTTTAGTCAAATTTCTTTTCTCCCGAAAAAATAAGTCAATTATGAGTTTATAAAATATAAAGAGTTTGTGGTTGATAAAATGAACAACAAATAGTTTAAAAAGATTAATTCATTAAAAATTACTATTAGTTTTAGTGTTAGAGTTCATTTTTTAATTACTCTGTTTTGTTTAGAGATCATTATGTCTCTTTTCAGATGTGAGTACAAAATAACACGTTAATACAAGAAATGCGTAGTAATTAGTAGTGAAAGTAAATATAAGTACTGCAGTGCTTCAGAGAAAGTAGATCATATATCTAAGTCTCTACTTCATACTTAGATCTCTATGAATTCTAGAATCATAAATAATAACTTTCTTTAGCTATTTTATTTTGCTTCCGAGCTTACCGAAGGTAACGGAAGCAATGTGATCGTTCTGAAGAACGAAAAAATTTTAGGTCTCCGATTTCAAAAATTCCAAGACAGAAATCCGTTTCAGACATCAGGGAACATTTTTGGTTCCGTGTCTGTCTGTCGGTCTGTCGTTCAATTTTTGCGAACCACCATATCTTAAAAACTACACGTCCAATTTTAATGAAATTTAGATGGTAGGTCATAATTAGCCCATTGTTGGTCCCATATAAGTTTCAACCTTCTGCGCTTATTTGTTTGTCATCCACATGCTCACAAACATACATTTATTTACAGCCATCATCTTTTTTTATGAAATTTTTATGGTTTGTCGAAAGTAGCCTGCAGATAACACCTGCCTAATTTCAACCTTCTGCGCACTTTAAATCGTGCAAAATTAATATGTCTTATATTATAAAGCCGCATGGCTAACTGACTAACTGACTGACATTAATGTTTACCCACTTCCAGAAGAGCTAGAGACTTGTGGTTTGCGCCATTCGACGCGCAACGTCCATATTGTGGACGAAAATAATTATACAAAGTTCACTTTGCCCCCTCCTTCCCCCCTTAATTAAACTTAAAAATGGGTGACTTGATTTTTAAGCTGGTTTGGGGGCTTATTGCGGCTAAACGGTAAGTCGTATTAGAAAATGGATAGCACAAGTGGTGACTGAGTTTAAAAGATCTACAACTTAAGTCCTATGAGTTTTTGTCGTATCATCATCGGTTGTACCTTAGATGGTGATAATTTTGGTATTTTTTTGGTTTTATATTTTTCCATTTTTGTCTCTGAATGGCCATAGTTTCTATAATAGTTGGCCGATTTTATTTCTGATAGAGACGCTTGAATCTCACACTAATACTCTTTAAATTGATTATATTTTATTTTTTGCTGAGAACATGAGAGTAAACTTTTTCCTGTGTGCCGTGTCACGTGACCACTTTTTTTGGTTTTTAATATCGTGTCGTATATCATTTGGAAGGCCTTGATATGTACATTAACGCTATATTATTGCTTTATGTTTTAAAAAAATTGTACAAGCACTTTTGTACCAATTTTTAATTTTGTTGTAGCTTTTAGGGGTTAATAGGCTTTGTTGTAGGCTTTAAGGGTTTAAATAATTTTTTGTTATTAGGTTTTTTATTCATATTTATTTATTAGTTTAATTAATGCCCTTTTGTATTGTTTGTTTTTTAAAAATATAATTTTGGTACCTAAAAGTACAGGGGTACAAATGTCAAAGTTAATCTTTTAATATGATGTATATCTTTGAAAAGCTCTTGAATAGTAGATTAATTTCTAGTTTTGAGGGGGTAAAATTGAAAAAAAAAAATTGTAAATTTTTTTTTTTTTTTTTTTTTAGAGAATAATGGTTTGTTAAAAGCATAAAATCAATGAAGTACGTAAATAAGATGCGAGGAAGCTATGTGCCACACCAATTAGTAGCTTTTTTTTTTAATATGAAAAAATTGTTTTGATTTTTTTGCAGGAATTAATGTATGAATTAAGCAAACGTTAAAGAGCACAGACAGTTGAAATTAATCTGGTGCTATCTGGGGTCTACTTTCAACAAACCATCAAAATTTCATAAAAATCAGATAAGTACGTTTAAAGATATAGATGTAAATAAATGTATGTTTATCTACGATTGATACGAAATATAAACATTGTATCTCTGTTTGATACGTAGGAAGTGATTCTTTATGTACTAGTATTCATTGCGCATACGTGTTTCACAATTCCTCCTTTTTTTCATCCCTAGTGTGGAATAAAAGAAGAATTTTTCACCTTAACCATTTATGCCCACAGTGAAAGTATGTTTTGATGTTGTTTAAATTTTATATTACTATAGTTTTAGACCCTATGACACTTGGGAAAATTGTTTAAAAAAATGGTGCATTATTGTTTACATGATTTACATGGTGGGTCGTTAACGACCCATTGGGCAAATGGCTAGTGGATAAGGGTAATAATGAAGTAAATCACAATTTTCATTTATTTATAATATTAGGTCTCATGATAAGTGGCAAAGCACTTATCATGCAATGCTACATTACATTCTCCACATTCATTTGTGGTTTTCGATTTGCAAAACCCACAAAGACGACGAGTTGCTCCACACATTATGAGGTGCTGCCATCTTGAAAATTCATTATATCAATTACTGGACGAACCTTCGTATCTTTATGCTCTTTGTTGAGTGTCGTCATCGCCTTCACAGTAAAACGGACAACGAGGAACAGTGACGTAGCCACTCCTCAAGGGAATCCTTATAAAGACGTACATCTCATCAACTCCAAGCTCAAATTGGATATTTTTATAGGCAGCATAGATAAAAGTGTGCTTCACTAAATGCTCGACTACTTCTCGGATCATAAGTTCAATATACTCCAGAGGATGACAACTTTCACTCAAACATAAGGGGGGTAACATTTGGAAGTTTTCAATTTTAACTTGTTGTGACAAATCTTCTCCTCAGACACATTTAGAAGCTGTAGAATAAGATGAAACCTGCTCACATCTCATTTCCTGGTCACTTTCAATAGTAGAGGATGCAACGTCAGCCGGTGCCAATAGTTGATTCTTATTTTGCCTATCAGGATCCACGCAATCTTCGTCCCCCCAGTCACAGTCCGTATCACCAAAAATATCTACAGGAGGAGTAATAAATACACAATATCCGGGATAGCATCCCCACATAGGATTTTTTTAAATTTCCTCGAGTATCTCCGCTGCTGACAGCGGTTTATGTCTAAAATGTAAATTCACTGATTACATACTTGAATGCCCAATGGGCACGACCCATTAAAAAATAACATAACATAAATAGATAAAAATTAAATAACATAAATAGTTAACGACCCACTAAAAAATAACATAAATTTACAGTAGTAAAAAATTACTTTATTTTTTTCTAATGATTGTTATACCAATTGATAAACCACTGGGTACTCGAATATTTATACAGGGTGGTCCAAAAGTCTCCCCCCCCCCTCATAACTTTTGAACGGTTTGAGATAAATTAATGAAACTTGGGGGATCTCTACCATGCAAAGAGAAGTTTGTTTTCATGCAATCACCCACTAAGGGCAACCACCCACTTTGCCCCCAGGCCACCCAACTTCAAAATTTCAAATTGGAGCGTATATTTTTGATAGCATATTTGGATTCTACGGTGAAAAAAAATAAAATTTTACTTGAAACTATTTTTTCTATCTCCAATATTTTGCCCCCTACAGGGGGGCAAAGATAGCAAAATAACCCTTCCGAAATAGTAAAAAAATAACACTTATAAAATCTAAACGTTATAAAATCGTTATAAAATCTAAACGGTTTGAAATAAAGTCCTGGAACTTGGGGGATCTGTACCATGTAAAGGGAAGTGTTTAATCATCCACTCGCGTACTAGGGGCAACCTCCATTTTGCCCCCAGGCACTTAAATCTACGATTTTTATACCTTTGCCCCCCTATAGGGGGCAAAATATTAGAGGTAGAAAAAAAAGTTATAAGTAAAATATTTTTTTTTTTTGCCGTAGAATCTAAATCTGCCATAAAAAATATACATTCTAGGACAAAATTTTGAAGTTAGGTGGTCTGGGGGCAAAATGGGAGGTTGCCCCTACAGCACGGTTGCATGAAAACAAACTTCCCTTTACATGGTACGGATCCCCTAAGTTTCATTAATTTATCTCTAACCGTTTAGATTTTACAACGTATTATCGGTAGGGTAATTTTGCTATCTTTGCCCACCTATAGGGGGCTAAATATTGGGAATAGAAAAAAAAGTTTCCAGTAAAAGTTTATTTTTTTTCACTGTAGAATCCAAATATGCTATCAAAAATATACATTCCAATTTGAAATTTTGAAATTGGGTGGCCTGGGGGCAAAGTGGGTGGTTGCCCCTAGTGGGTGATTGCATGAAAACAAACTTCCCTTTGCATGGTAGAGATCCCACAAGTTTCATTAATTTATCTTAAACCGTTCAAAAGTTAAGAGGGGGGGGGGGGAGACTTTTGGACCCCCCTGTATAATTTAATCAAATATAGTAGTCAACAAGACTTATCAATAATTCTAAGTATCTATGTGGAATGAGTATTGTGTAATTAAGACTAGGACACAGAGAGTGGAAGATGATATAAAATGTAGAAACACGTATGTTAATAATTAATATAAAATTGTGGTGACAATTATTGTTGTGTACTTTCTATTAACCCCTCTAATCGTAATTATTATATAATATCTGCAAATAATTACTTATTAATTCCGTCAAATCTTAAAAATAAACAATACTAAAACACCCCTGAAGACACAGCAAAAAAGAAAACATTATTGAGATGAATTCCATTTATTTTAAAAAGTTTTCTGTGAAAATATAATCTAAAAGTAAAAGGTTAGGTTATAGGAATAGTTCTATTGTTTCAGTCAAATTATTGTTTTTTTTTTTTAAATATATATATAACTCTGGGAAACCAAACAATATGGTCTTCACCCTTTTGTTCTTTTTTAAACTTATTTTCGATTTTAATAAAAGAAGTAAAAGTGAAAATCGTTTATATAATTAAATAAAGAAAGTTGAGGTTTAGTTTTATTAAAATTGTCGTGGGAAAGACTGATAACATGTTTCATTTCACACGGGTAATGAGTAGAAAACTCTAAGTACGTTTAACTCTATCTTTTTACAAGGAATTTGTCTGAAAATACAATTTCTCTCTTTACCTAGAATTTCACGTTATATTATATCATTGTTATATTTTTACTACGGTTTTATTAGTTTGCTTCTTTGTTTGTTTGTTTGTCCAGTACAAATCTTGCAATCGATTTCTAACTAACTTCCCGAGTAGCTAGACATTTGAAACAGTTAGAATAGCTCAGAACAGGATGACAATGCATTATTTTAATACTTGTAGCCATCTTTCAGCAGAATTTAATTCGTTTAATTTCAGTAAATTTTGCTGTATAGAAAGTTAGTTCGGAAAAAATCCGCAAGTTATTTTAGTAGGTACCTGGTATGACTGATAAAATTGTTAAAATGTTCAAAAATGATTATATCAGGCCTTTTTGTTACGTAAAACCTAATTGCATATTTAAAAGATAAACAATGAATGGCAGTGAAACAGGAACAGTAAACAAATAAATAAATTATTGACGTGTGACAACCAGGTTTGTTTACACTTGAGTCCTAGGTATCGGTTTAATTTTTCTGCATCTGTACTTCTTTACCTACTTGTACTTATTTTTTTTATCTTAACGTTCCCTACACGAGTGCATATCAATGGCACGGTTTAGATTTGGTGTTGGCGAGATCCGTTGTACAAAGATTTGTCCTTTTGTAGGTTTATCATCAGCAGTGTAGTTGGTTGTCATTTATATGAAGTAACTAAATTCGGAACTTTTTTTTTCACTAATCAATATATTATATAAAACTAAGAGTGACAGTGATTGACTGACTGACTGACTTATCACTAATTCTCCTACTTCCCATTGACAGAGATTTGAAATTTAATACATAGATAGAGAGTAGCATAAATAGAAAAGTGCGGCCATTTTGATTTTGATATATGGCCACCATATTGAATTGTAGCCGCCATCATGTATTTATTCAAATTCTATTATCTCAGCTTCAAGTGGACCTAGAGATCTGAAATTCGATACTTATAGCCCTGACCCTTACTTAGCACCTTTACTTAGCCTCGTCACTTATAGTAGCTAAAGAAGAAAATGAAAGGTACTTTTACTTCAACATATGGCCGCCATATTGAATTATAGCCACCATCTTGGATTTAATCACACACTATTATCTCAGCTTGTAGTGGACTTAGAGATCTGAAATTTTGTACATAGACTCATTGTGCATAAAATTAAAAATTGAAGTTAAATTTATTTCATAATTTCCTTTTTAATTAAAATTTATAGGTATTACAGTTAAACAAAACGCATTATCTAGATAATAACTAACTGCAAAGTTGATAAATTTAAAAATGATTGATTAAATTAATTTATAATGAAAAAAAAAGAAAGAAAAAAAAGCTGGACATATATTTAATTTACATAAAATGTTAAAAAATAAGCATAAAAAAATAAAATACCTACTTGTACTAAATAAGAACTTATGTAACAATAAAGATATATTAATTAATAATTATATTGTTTTAATTATTTTCCACACATAGTGCCAACTTCTAGACGGATAAGGCGCGCGAAGCGTGCGGATTCGGCTAGTATTATATATAACAATAAAAAATATATTATCAACACTACATAATATGATTAATCAGAAAATTTAAAAACGTAGTATATAAAAAGTTATTTTTATCTTGTAATTTTAAAGTTTTAAACGCGTTTATAACTAGGCATCGCGTGGCTCTTTCATTAAAGCGAGCGTAATACAATAAATAATATTGAATATTAAGAAAATAATTATTCATGATGAGTTGATAGTTGAGAGGATTATTGTAGTGAAGAGCAGAGTAGTGAGGGAACAGAACTATTCCCTAACCCTCTCCCTCCGGCCTTCTCCATTTCAACTATTATAAAATGTATCACTTCACTACACAATAACTTCTTTTTTCAGGTTGAAATTTTACATGCATGTTTCAATATTATATTAGAGACGATTTAGGTGAAGTAAGACAAAGATAAAATGTTGTTTTCTCTATTTGAAACGTTTACGTCTGCTTTAATAGTTTTAGCAATCTCTAACACTTCATAGCGGAGCGGTGTCTCTGTTGGTTTTACTAAAATGTACTTGAAAAAAAAAAAAAAAAACGTATTGAATAGATCAAGTTAGAAATTTTCCCCATCTTAATATTTCAATTTAAAATGTTCACGTGAACACTTGGGGATGATATATTGTCTAACGTACTCGTCCTGGGCATCGGTAAAATAAATTTGAGTACCAATTTTACTTATGTTATCATCACCATGTTCCCAACACACCCACTGGCAGGGTGCATGGATTGCTGAATGTAGAAAGCTTGTTTACAATCGCTTCTGTTATTTAATATCAGGTATTTAACTTTTTTAAAGAAAAAAGTTTGGATTGTGTCCACACCAATTTTATTTTAGAATATGTTATCAGTTGGGCATCAATACCCAACTCAAAAGATTAAAATTGGGAGTAAGGGGAAAATCGATGTAACAGTAATAAACAAAATTCTTTAAATTTAAATTAGTTATGTATTTAATAACATCATTTAACATGTAACCTTAATTATATAATCGAAATTGGCTGGTTCAATTTATAAAGCAGCTTTGAGTTCAATTAATTGACTAGTTATAACGGTGTACAAACTTTGCTTTTAACAATTTAAGGTCAATGCTTTAATACTGTCAAGGTTCTTACACTGCAAAAACATATTTCTTATAGTATGTAAGTTCCACATTCTAACAAAAACTAGAAACCCAAAAGGCAGGGCCGGATATAGCTACCGCCAGCCCCCGCGGTGCGGGGGGCCCACGGTCCGGGGGGGCCCAGTCAGACATGTTGAAAAAGGTTTCTTTTATAACAAAAAAGGTAAGACGGATATTGTGATCAGTGGCGTAGATATGGGCCCAAATTGTGGACACGTCCCCGGTTCCAGGGGGCCCACAAATAAAAAAAAAACATGGAACTACAATCTTTGTACCGCAATGTTGATAGGGGCCCCTTTAGAGTATATTTAAATCTAAACTGGAATTATAACTCATATACCTTTGTCAGGGGGCCCCATTGAGTGCTGAACGTAAATGTTTCTCTTTGTTTTGCTTATCATCTCAGCTTTTTGCTTATTCAATTTTTTTTGGCGAGGGTCCCACTGCCCTAGGTACGCCACTGATTGTGATGAACTTAAAATTCTTCCCAACGTGTCATGAGTACGGAAGTTTGAATTTTTTTGTTTCATTTAGTTACTTAGATTTTTGTGATTTTTTTTTCCTTATTCAATATGGTCAATGCTAATTTAAAGGAGAGAAACTGACTGACAAATCATATTAGCTGATATTAATACATTTTATATTTTTTACTTGTAATGCAATTTTTAAGCTTGCCAGCTACAAACAAACTTAATTATTTGTGTTTTTTATCCCACCTTAGTTAAACTTCAAAATTCATCCCCGCGCCAAACCTCTTTTCCTGTAAGGACAAACTTGCCCTCAGAAATCCTTAAAACTCTTCTTTTTTGAACTTAAATTTTAAAAAATCCTCCACCGGACCCCCAGCCGTTGTTTGTTCAAAGGGGTCTAGATGCTGTCTTGCCCTGGAGCCCGGAAATCCTCTCAGCGGCCCTGATATATAATATATCTGGTCATTATACATATAATAACCAGAGACCTTCAAAATGTAGCATTTATTTTTATGAAATGTGGCACTAAAAAATGTGGCAATATGGCACTTATTTTGGCCAAATGTGGCATTTATTTTAGCTAATGTGGCATTTATTTTTCAACTTTCAACCCCCCCCCCCCCCCCCCCCCTCCCCTTTCCATTGTAAAAGGGATATTAAATCGTGCAACTTGAGTCCTATTAACTACATTATTACTAGGGTTAGGAATTATTTGCTCTAAAAAGCCTAAATACATTCTCTATGCATGCCCGAAATATTCTCTATCAATTATATAGGCCAGCCGGGGGGGGGGGGGGATTTGAAAAAACACATTTACTACTTAATTAAATTTATTAGAATTTGTGCATATACATACTTATATGTATATAAGATGAAGAAGGTTTTTGACTTATACACTTCTTTTTATGAAGCAATTTGCTTTGTAAACAAACTTCAAATTAAAATTATTATACTTTAATTAAACTTCTATACTTTAATTCAAATTATTATACTGTACAATAATTATCTTTTCAATATTTTCTGTGGTCAATTTCTAGCGATTGTTTGCTAGTATATTTTTTAATTTCAAAAATTACCTTTCCATGTTGGTAGAAACAATTGGCATACACATACTTCAATATAAAGCAGTCTTTAAAACTTGATACTGCATCTCCACCTTGCATTATTTTAACCCTTAAGCGCCCAGCATAACATTAACTATTTCATTCCAATCTGGATTTACATTTAAAGCAGCTTCCAGTATTTTTCGGGCTTGTTCTCCTTTTTGGCCCGGCAACTCCATCGCAGCTTTTTGGAGCTCCAAGACAACTTTAGCAGCTGAAGTCAACGAAGTGCCTTGCACCGCTTCTTCTTTCATCTTTGGCAACTTAAAAAAATGAGCTTGTATAAAATTTTGCTGCGTCAAAGTTTGAACGTTTCCCAGTGCCTGCTTGGCTATTTTAAATGCCATGTTATCCTCTTCGTCGAATTCTTCTAATAGAACTTTCACTTTTTCTCCATGTTCTGCGTAATAAAGGGCCGCTCTTATTTAAGTTTCCCATCTTGTTAGGATAGGCTCTGAAGGAAGAGGGGTCCCTGGTAGCATTTCCTTGAAGATTAGCACTCGGCTTAGAGCTTTAATAAAAATTTGTTTACCCCACTGAAATTGTCATTTACAGCTGGTGAAAAACAGCATGGGCCAAGCAGGTTACATGGGCCATTTTGGGGTACACACTTTTAAACACACCCCCGCCTTCAGTATGTATGCAGCGCTGTCAGAGCAGGGCAGTTCGGTTACTTCTATTCTTTGGCATGGTCAAAAATGTAATACACAAACAAAGTTTAAATTCACTGGGAAAGTTCGAAGACTATAAGAACACAATAACTGTCAACAACCAGAGAGGTGGAATGATATTGGTCAAGTATCTGACTCAGGTACACCTGAGACTGGAAGAGGGAAGGCACCGTTAGCAAAAAAACCCAAAATATAACACTATGTTTTTAAAGGAGGAGTTAATCCCTAAACCATTCAATATTACTACGAATGTGCCTGTAAGCCAATGGTTATCCTCTAAGTATGCTACTTATACCATTTAAGGGTAATTGGTATTGAACACGACAACACTACCTGCGTTTTTCCCCAGATTATTTGCTACACGCGGCTTTAAACTTGATTTTTTTAACCTTAGAACTTCTACCCGAGACGAAGTGTGTCACTACCCTAAGATAGGAATCCACGTCACTTGGGGAATCCTCAGCACCTTGGAATCCTGCCCTGCAAGGGCGTATCTTACCTGGTTTTATGGGTTGTAGCAGAACCCCTTAGAATATTTCTATTTTTTTTCTCAGAACTTAGCCCAAATAAGGCAAAATGTGGCACAAAGTGTGGCATTTTACTGAAAATCGGCAAAATGTGGCTTTTTACCAAAAAATAGGCCAAATGTGGCATTTTAGTATGGCGCCATGGCAAAAAGGCATTTGAAGGTCTCTGATAATAACTAAATCAGCTCAGTTTTTATTTTACCTAAACGATAAAATAGGTATCTTCGAAAAGGACTAACGAAAAAAATTTAAGACCCCATTTTCGGATAAGCTTAAACATTTTTTTATTTGAAATATTACAAAAGTTAATATGGAAGGGGAGTAGTTATAGGACCCCCGGTATACTATTGCTGTTGTTGTGAGGAGGTTAATTGCATTTTTATTTATTTGAGAGGTATTCGCAGTATATTACCCTTCATTTCCATACTATGCTTATTATTCTTATTTAGGTCTTTAGGGCATTAATAACTCCAAAGTCAATCCGTTTTTGGCTATATTTCACCTCCTTTGAGGCATCTTCAGGCCTAAATGATTTTAAAAATTATATTTCTTATATCTACATTAACTTTTAACTTACATCTTTATATAACATGTTGACACAACTTTTAAACAAAACGTAACACTTAAAAAATACGTGTGGCGTCGCAGGACACTTATTAGGAACGAAGTTCCTTTCGCTTTTCATTAAATATACAAATTATAAAATCACACTATGTACTAAGTATACGATGCTAACTACTTATACATGGTGGAGTTAGAAAAGAGACAAAATTAAAAGTAATTAACTGTTTGTACCTAGCGGAGTTAAGACAAAATTAAGAGAAAAACATTGTTTATATATATCATTAATATCATTGAAGCGAGTGCCTTGCAATAAATACTTATGTATTGAATATTGAGAAAAAATTCACGTTGAGTTGATATAGTTAAAAAGAAAGGTGGTAGTATACCCCGGCCTACTAATTTAAAATATTACCCGCCTACCCCCCCCCCCCCCCCGGCCTACTAATTTAAAATATTATAAAACATATCTCTACTCAAAAACGTCTGCTTGTATCAGGTTGAAATTTTACATGCCTGTTTCACTTTTATATTACTTTACTTTGTGTACGACGTTATATAAAAATCGTTACGTTAGAACGTAAGATATCGATTAAAACGTAGTTTTCTCTATTTTAAAGTTTAGGTCCGCATTAATAAATTTAGCTATCATTAACACCTCATAGCAGTATCGGTGTTGATTTAACTAAAAAAAAAAAAAAAAATTAATTTAAAAAAGTTGTATGTCTCGTTGAATAGAATAAGTTAGAATTTTTCCCGTCCAAAAATTTCAATTTTACATTTGAACGTATACGCGAGCGTTGCTAAAATAAACATGTCTTCCACATCGGTCAACTTAGGCTCAAGTTATCGTCATGGGTCGATTTCAGTTTTGTGACGTGACGGTATTTTTTTTCGGATTCACTCCTAGGCTCCAGGCGCTATAACGTGCCATAAGGAACTTAGTTCCAATATATATAAGAAAATTAACATATGACAGTAGAATAACCTTTAACAAAATCTCCTAAAACATAACTTAATTTATTTTGTTAGTTAGTTTCTTTCCTTGCAGGAGAATTGTCAGGAAAGAAAATAAATCAAGTAATGTTTAAGGGGAAATTGTTAAAAGCTATGTCAACATGTTGTATAAAGATAAAGTAATGTGTAATGTATGTGTAGTTAATCTAGATATAAAAATTTAAAAATCTTCTTTTAGGCCTGAAGATGCCTCAAAGGAGGTGAAATATAGCCAAAAATAGGTTGACTTTGGAATTATGAATACCCTAAAGACCTAATTAGGAATAAGCATTTTTTATAGACAATTACCTCTTTCTTATTTCAGGTAGGTAGTTCAAAAGCGAATTTGAGATGAAGAATGAATGCGGTGCGTGTAATTAGGTTGTGGTATGTAGTTTTCTTACTTTCTTTGGCCATCACGAGGCTCACCGATAGTGTAGAACTAGGACTCCCACCCTACGGTGCACTAACCAGTAATTTCCCTCCCCCCTCCCCTTCCGAATAGGACCTGGCCTGGGTAGGTTGGGGGCCCATTGGAGATTTTCGCGGGGGGGCCCGAAAATTGAAAATCCGGCCCTGCCAAAAGGTGGTTGTCACGCTACGTTGCGTAAACAGGTATTACATATTATATAGGTAGGCTTTCTACTTTGTTTCCTTGGCAAATATAGGTTTAATATGTTTAAGGTGTTTAAAACCTACTGATTTCAAGGGTTGAGGGGAAGAACCCCTTTATCGTAGTTTTAGTAGAAAACGAACAGAAGACGACCTGTTAGATTTTAAAGTGTAGTTTGTGGTGAGCCGCCTCCTTGCAAACATACATCGTTGCATTCCAGAAAAAAAAGGGTGATACAACGCGCGTGTGGGGAAAAACCTCGTCATTGTCATAGAAACTGATGATAGAATGCTCATGTGGGGAAAAATCTCGTCATTGTAGTTTTAGAAACTAATGATAGAATGCTTGTGTGGGGTAAAACCTCGTCATTTAAGTTATAGAAACTGATGGTAGAATGCTTATGTGGAGCAAAACCTCGTCATTGTAGTTTTAGAAACTGATAACTCGTGTAACGAAGTAGGAAAATCAACTGCCGACTTAAGCCGGCAGTTGATTTACCTGTAAAAAATCTTTCTTTTGGACGAGTCTCGATCCACCAACCTGTAACTCAGATGGCGTTAGTGCTAACCATTGAATAACTCTGAAATACAGAGTTTTATAAAATTATGTTCAGTGAACTCCAAATTAGATGCCGTTAATTGATATAATTATATCTACAAAATCATGGAACTACGAAGCTTTCTTCTTAAAACTAATTAAACCTATTTGCACACACAATTTTAGTTAGTTTACACAATAAAACAGTGTGATGATAAATGATAAGAGTGTAAGTGAGATACAAATATAGAGCGATATATTTTTAAATAAAAACTTTGATTGATTTAAATTTATATTTATTATTTCCAATAAGATTTGTTTATTTTAACATTTAATTTTTCCCAGTTTTTATATAAGTTTTATGGAATTTAAATGTTGTTGTGTATGTCTTAAGTAATTAATTAACTTTTGACATCTTGAACATAGATGATAAAAATATTAGGAATATATATTAATTCGTCAAACGATAAATAATTTAAATAATATCAATCACCAGTATTAAAATAAAACTAACATAGATAAAATTAAAACATTTTTGAACATAAACAAGCAACGAAATTAACGGTAACCCGCCCTCTAAATATACGAGATCCGTTTGGAAAGTAACCTCCGATTGGCCACTTTGCGGGAAGTAGTGGGTCTAGCTTCTGAGTAGCAAAGCAACGAGTGCTAGTTTGGTTTTTATAGCATCTTGAAATGTGCGCTCCAAAAAAACCTTCCGTCCAAATGCAAAGTGCGAGCTGTTAAAGGTTTTTTTTATGGCAAAACAATATTGGGCAGCAGGAATTCATGGAGAACTTTGTAATGTGTATGGGTTAAGTGTTATGAGTGAAGAGATTGAACTTGAATGGGTTTGTTTATTTAATAGTGTACGATAAAACATTCATGATGAAGAGAGAAGTTGTAGCCCATCATTAGTCACACCAGTGAACTCGTTCAGAAAAGTGATGGAAAATTTCACAATTTCGGAGTTGTCTAATGAATTTTCACATATTTTTAGGAATTTGTTATACTAGATAGTGACAGAGAGGATAGGTTACCGAAAGTTCTGTCCTTGATGGGTGCTAAAAAGTTTTATCGAGCACCAAAAAACTGACACTTTGCATTTGGAGGGAAGATTTTTTGGAGCGCACATTTGAAGATGGTATAAAAATTAAACTAGTGCTTGTACGACATTCATTTGACCGCGGCTTGATACAAACTGACCTGTCGTGTATGTCAGTGCAACATTTGCTGCTCTACTCCCACTACTTCCCGTACAGTGGCCAATCTTAGGTTTCATTCCGAGCGGCCGTATTTAGTTTAGAGATGCGGTACAAATCATATAGATTAATTCCTTTAAGTGTCGGAACCATTGAAGTAAACTCAAACAAAAAAAAAAAAAAAAAAACTAAAGGAAACAAACTTTCATATAAATGTTGTTTTCATGTTTTTCCTTCATTATTCGCTAAAATGTTATGAAATAGTACATTACGCGTCGAGTGCGGAAAGTAGCATTTTGCAAGCGAGTGTGGAGTTTGCACCCGAGCGACAGCGAGAGTAGTAAAACCACACGAGCAATGCAAAATGCCGTTTTGGCACGAGTTACGTACCGTACTTTATCTACGATTGTTAGATTTAAATAATAATCTCTTCTCTTGATAAAGATGGCATTAATCTTGAGCTGTATTTTTTGCCGAATAAATTATTTCTGGAGGAGTATTATTCTCTACATTTTCGTCAAAGCCACTTGATTCATTCATTGTTTTTCACTAAAAACTCGATATAAACAGTTACTTTAATAAAAGAATAGCAAATTAGTTTTGTTAAATGTAAAAAACTCGCTAATCGTGCGTAAAGCTGAAGAATTCCTCTTCTTTACCGCGCTAGTGTGGTAAATAAGAGGAATTCTTCAGAACTATGAGACGCGCATGCGCAATGAATACAAGTACGTAAATAATCACTTTCTACGCATCTAAACAGAGATATAATGTTTATATTTCGTATTAATCGTAGATAAATATTTTTTCCTACTAGCGGCAGGAAAATTACGCATTATTGAACTGTATTTAGGCATGAAAGTTTAATTTCTCTGAGGTTTCAAGAAAATTTTACAATACGCAGCAAAATACGATTTTGCTGCCTAGGCGGCAAAATCGTAAAAAAGTAATTTTTTTGAGACATTCGTATTTATTATAGGGGAGGTTACCTTATCTTCGATGGTTAATTGTACCTTGAATATTGCCCCAAGCACAATTCCAGGAAGAGGGTATATTTATTTCTGTAGTACTACTTATCATAGCGGACCCTTGCAGACTATTTTAGCAACTTTCAGTCACCTCCAGCTATTATATTATCATTGTTATCATCGATAATTGATTTTCACAAAATTTCCAAGGTAAAGCAATCTTCCTTTCAATATATTAAGTGAATAACCTTACAAAAAAGTACAAAACAATCAACAGTAGCAAGTCAACTGTCAACAAGCTTATTGCAACCTTGAGTATAATTACATATTATATTTTGCTTTAATGACACAAATATATTAATTGCCCTTAGTTCACTAAAAATAACCTACGGTACCATGGGTGTTCCCGCGGGTTTTGACTTAGGGGGCCCAACAAGTACAAATGCTAAGAGTGAGGGAGGGGTAGTTAAGGAGTAGTTAAGAAGGGGATTAGAGCCTTCAAAAAAACATGGGGGGGGGGGGGGTAAGAAATTACTCAAGGTAGAAATGATGAAATTTGAATAAAAATTAATTTTTCATTGTTCAGCCTAAAGTGATCATTCATCTGTGTATAACAAAACCATCTCTATATAAAAAAAAATTCCACTTAAAGACATGTAAGTAAATTTAGCCCAGTCATTTTAGTTTTTTTTTTTTTATTTGACTGCTTCATTTTGACGTCCTGAAAAACATTGAAAATCGGAAACGAGATCGTGGTCGAGTTAATAGATATTCAAGGTCATAGATAACAAAATTTCCCACAAAAAAAGTCATTCATTTTTTACGTACACTGGACGGTTTACGGAATGTAGGGCGAAGAATATCTATGAATATCTTGCATCCGTTGCTGCACCACTTTTTAGGTATTTTTACGAATATCTCACTTCCTATAGCTCGGAGACAAATTAATGTGATTGTCAAAAAGAATGATTATAAAATTTCCAATAATACTTTCAACGAATGGTTCAGAAAAAAACTTTGCTTACTATAATTAGCGTAGTATCCTTTTTTGCACGACCTTTCAAAACCTGGTTTACTATAACTTGCACACAGTGTCTGTTTTGCACCACTTTTTACGTATTTTTGGTAATATCTCACTTCCTCTGGCTCTGAGACCAATTGAGGATTTAATAAAAATTTAAGGTTAATAAATTTCATACATGAATCACTATGTTCATTTTTTACGAACAACAAACCATTTGGACAATAAAGTGCTCCAAAGTTTCCGCAGAAGGCGTAACAACGACCAATAACTTTTCAAGGCTTTTCCCCGAGGCAGCTCCACGGTGCGGCAACCGATACTCCATACCTGCGACAGAAAAAAAAAATCAAGTTTGTTTTGACGTAGTTTGAAAAAAAATTATCCTAAACCTAATTATCCTTTTACGGTTAATGTTTCGTAATAGCAAAACATTGACATCTGATTCTCAATTGATCTCCGAGCCAGAGGAAGCTAGATATTCGCAAAAATACGTAAAAAGATGTGCTAAAACAGATACTACTCAAGTTGTACGTAAAAAAATGAATGGGACCTTTTTTGTGGTAAATTTAATAATCTTTGTATCTTCAGCTGTAGTTCCCATTTTTCAATATTATATATAATAATAATCTTTCTTTTTGATAATTACCTTAATTTGTCTCCGACTCATAGTCAGCGAAATATTGTTAAAAATACCTAAAAAGAGGTTTGGTAACGGATACTTCGCCGCATATTCCGTAAACCGTCTGTTGTACGTAAAAAAATGAATGAGACTTTTTGGAGGACAATTTTGTTATCTTCCATTTTGATAACCATTTTGATTAGTCCATATAGGAAGCGAGATATTCGCAAAAAACCGAATTTGTTGGCCTTTGATGATGATTTGTGAATATCATGTCCAAACTTTAGGGGAGGTCGGGCCCCCCCTGACCCCCCTGGCTTCACCTATTATGGTACAACCTACCTAGGTTATTTAAATAGGACAGAATGGAGAGACCTCTAAAAATGACGATAAAGAGCTTCATAAGGACATTAGTACTTCATGTGGAACATCAGATGTAAACAGACTCCCCCTGAAGCCCAATACATGTTTGATAACAAATCAATAAATCTATAATATAAGTGGCAATGTTCCTGATTGACTGACTGACTGACATAGAATCAACGCACAGCAATATCTGCTTAACCTAGAGACTTGAAATTTTGAGGATATATTCGGTTCATATCATAGGCATCCACTAAGAAAGGATTTTGCGAAATTTTTATTTTTGTACTTAGGGGTACGGGGTACAAATGTCAAAGTAATGAATACTTTTAATGATGCATATCGTTGAAAACATTATGCATATCGGGGCGCGTGTGTGTGTGTTCTTTATTCAAATCTACTGTTTTATTCCGATTTCAATGAAAATTTGCACACTTGACCTTCAAAGCAAGGGGAAAAGGGGAAGGTCACTGACCATGCATTTTCGAAATTTTGATTTTGGTACACAGGGGTACGGGGTACAAATGTCAAAGTAATGAAAACCCTTCACGATGCATACCGTTGAAAAGCTCTTTAAGAGTGCTGTACAATTATTGTTATGTACATTTAGGGGGGTAAAATGGAAAAATATATCTATATCTATGTATAAAAAACTAATAATTGTTGTGTCTGTACATTTATCCAATTGGGCTAAAATTGATTATTTATTCATTTATTTATTTTTATTTTTTATTATTATTATTATTATTTTTTTTTTTTAAATACCTTTATTGAATAAAACATATTAATACATAAATAATATTTTAGTACATCAATTTATCTATTTGATTGATTTTACATTTTAGCTCTACATAAGTTATCTCTCCACTAGAGAACATGGAGGCCCGAGCTGTGGAGAGAGAATATGGGGTATTTCCACTGAATGAGTAGTCCTGACAACGAATTTAAGTTTAGAAAATTTTATATCTGTCTGTCTGTGCGTCAATCACGTCCAAATGGCTGAATAGATTTTGGAGGTTCTTGGGTACAATGTTAAGCTTAATTCTGCGGGTGATAAAAGATATAAAATGATTTGGTAGCTTTATATTAAACTGAGAACGGGGCTTCAAAATATATTTCAAAATTCTTATTTCATTTTTCATAAAAAATGTATTTAACCAAAATTGCAGAAGAAACTACTGACCATATTTTATGTTTTGTGGAAATTTCTGTAGGAAGAACTGTTAAAGAAATTACTTTTCAATCACTGTCAAAAAATACAGAAGGAAAATACCACTGCTTTTCCTTTTTAAAAATTTAGTCGGAATGAATTACTAATTTGGGATATTAGCAAATTTTCTTATCAGAGGGGAGGGGGTATAGAAATAAGGGGAGGTATAGAATCTAGATATTCTCGCTTTGTAAAATAATATAAATGTTTCTTGATGGTAGTTTATAAATCCATTAAATTGAAAATAAAACACCCCGTAGCGAAGCCCGGGTATTCAGATAGTATTACTATATATTAAGAATTTGAAAACCCCTTTGTTAGTTTTAAAATGATTAAGAAGTGTGTTAATTATTATAGGAACATAGTTATTGATTCCAGCATGGCTGTTATGTTCGTAAGGTTTTGCATAACACATTATATTATTTGACAATGTGTTATGCTTGTTTTATGTGGGATTGTTGTTTACTACAAGCGTTACATTCGTTATTGTAAGAATTGTTGTTTTCTTTCCATTTCTAGACATTTGTTTAATTTTTTAAGGGAAGTGTAATAAATGGTTAAATATTCTTGAAGTTTGATTGTATGAAATAATTAACTGGTAATAATGATAGAGAAAAACTAAATAAAATAATTGTATAAGGTCTGTGTATAAAATATAATAATATACAAGGTAGTTGTTCTTAGCAATGATAGATAGTGAAAATACAGCTTACAATGAAGCTTGGTGGGTAGAAAGAAAAGTAACCGGACGTTGACAAAGCGAATCATAGGAACCTGGTTGGATTTAAAAGTAAAAAGGCTGCAATACCTCTGCACAGTGTTATCAACATGACTGAACGGCACACATCCAATCTAAATTGAACTTTAGAGAATAATAACATCTAACTACTTGGAATCATACTTCTATACCATTGTCAGGGGGCCCCATTCAGTTCTGAACGAAAATCCTTTTCTTTTTTTTTTCTTTGGCCAGGGGCCCTCAAAAGGTTCTTGCGGGGGGAGGGGGGGGGGGGCACTGCCCTAATTACGCCACAATGATAATGTGATAATGTTCAATGATAATGTTCATCGCCATTTCAATAAATTTGTATTAATGGATAGTTATAAAGGTCTTTAATTATATTTTATACTAAGCATGACCTTTTACTGAACGTCTAATGAAATGATATCCTAAAAATCACAGGGAAGTACTTGCGTCCAAGTACTTTTTAGGGTTTGCAGAAGAAGCATGCCCATTATGTAATTATGATTTTTTCTTCGATCTCAAGGGTCCGGGTTCGATCCCCCGGGGGGTCACAATGTTTTTCATCGGTAATTACGACTAGAAAAATTCATTTTTTTAGACCATTTCCATCGCTTCACCATAAGGTATAACCATGAATTTTTTAGAAATTTTAGGACCACCCGTTATATAGTGGTTGGGGGGGGGGAGAAATTTTTGGGGGTATATTTTGACTTATACAATTAATAAAGAATGAAAAATTTAAAAAAGCAAATATATATTTGAATCCTACTCTTCACCAGCTTTCATATGATACCCAATTCAAAATTTAAAAAAAATAACATGTTTGGCGCACTTCAAATTTTCGCGCCCAAAATTGGCAATTTTTTAAAATTTGGGATGAACTCCCGGAATTTTCATCGCCCTACAATAAGGCATTAGCATGAATTATTTCGAAATTATAGGACCAGCCGAAGTATAGTGGTTGGGGGGGGGGGATTTTTTTTGGGTATATTTTGATTTTTTTACCCAATAAGGAATGCAAAATTTAAAAATGTATATATATCTTTGCGTCCTACTCTTCAGCAGCTTTCATTTGATACTCAACTCGAAAATTATAAAAAAAATATACATTTTTGAGTTTACAACATTTTTGCGAATTGCGCATGCGCATATTTAATTTTGAACTTCTGTATATTTTTCCTGTGGTTGGGTCTAAAAGTTGCACTAGTATTTCAAATTTCAGCTCTTTAGCTTAAACGGCTCGGGCCCTATGAACCAAAGAGCGACGGACAGACGG
This sequence comes from Gerris lacustris, assembly GCA_951217055.1. NCBI lineage: Eukaryota > Metazoa > Arthropoda > Insecta > Hemiptera > Gerridae > Gerris > Gerris lacustris. Next base: position 151,442,779 of record OX578276.1, read on the forward strand.
ACACATCACTCTCGGCATAAGGGTTTTGAGAAGAATCTACAAAACCCTAAAAAAAGTAGAAAAAACCGAATGTTCCGAAACTTAGGGAGTTCAAATCATGTTTCCGGCAGAGGGATAATTTTACATCAACGGTCTTATTGACTTTCCAAAAACCCTAAAAAAGAGTAATAACCTTTCGCCTAATTCCTATCTAGAAAAGAAGAATTATCGATTGAGATCATTTCTCAAATAAATCAGAAAATACTGCATCAATTTAATAACTAAGTATGGCTGTCATTAATTATTTTCGTTCTTTTTATATTTTTTTGCATTAAAGTAAAGATTTAAATTAAGCCATATACTACTGTCTTTATTGCCCATCCGCAGGCAAACACGCAGTATTTTTATTCCACGAGCATCTGTGTTTGTAATTCATTATTATTGCCTAGATAATCGAATCCTGTATCTTGCACTGACACGCGATTTAACATTTTTCTTTTCCCTCAATTAAAATATTTGTTTAAATATACTATAGAGGTCTCTGTGATCCCCCGAAAGTCGGCCACTGCGCAGGCGCTTGCTGCCAGTTGCACTGTTTAACTGGGGTTCTATATGCTTAACCTATAACTATAAATCCAATTAAAATGATATTCAGATCCCATCCTTATAAAGCATAACTTGCTCAATTCCTGAAAATTTTATCATAATTGGATGAAAATTGTGGAAGGTATGCGAGTGGCAAGGATCTTACATTTGGACATGCGCAGTGGCTGATCCGATCATGATTAAACTTATATGACATCATCTAACATTTGGTCCTTCACTATCATCAAAATATGAGCGAAATCAGACCATTTGGTAACGAGAAATTGACGTTTAGAGGATTTTTTATTTGCACCTGTGCAGAGATTACCATTGATCAATAGGGGAACATCTAGGGCATATCCAGCGTCAAATTTCCTATAAGAACCCTAAGCGTTGTGGTTTCTCTTAGGGGAGTGACACACTTCCCCACCCGGGTGGCGCCACCTGGTTGATGCCACTTGCTTCCGCCACCTGTCTTGTGCCACCCGAGTTTTTACATTTTTCGACCAGTCGAGAAATGGACCCAGAGGAGATAGCTGTGCTTGCTTATCATTGTGTTCGTGAAAGAAGAAGGGAAAAAGGTGTTTTTGGGTTCATCCAATAATTTCAGACAAAAAAATACTAGTTTGTTTGATACAGTGTACCCCCGTATCAAAGAGGACAGAAACAATTTTTTGCCGACTGTCTAGAGGAACTTGCAACGAATTGCTTAGAATATTGAAGAACAGTTTGGACCAGTAAAGACACTTATATGAGGGATGCAGTTAGTTTTTGATTTTATTTCGCCTATATTTGATTAAAGGAGTGGGGGCTGAGTGGCAGTGGCTTGGATGGCAACGTCTGACGGGCTCAATTGAAAACAATGGGCTGACCGCGTGGCGCCGCCTGTATGTGGCAGCTAGGCCGTGGGACGGTCACCCGGGTAGTGCCACCTGGTGGGTGGCGCCACCTCATGTGTCAGGTTGCATTCTATTCTCATTGCTGACCTGGTAGCGCCACCAGGGTGGCGAAGTGTGTCACTACCCTTGGGGACACTATTTTTTAATCCTGTCCGAATAATTTCACGCCTGAATAACATTCAATCCACCATATTAAAAAAAAAAACTAGTCCGTTGATCTTAAACTTTAATTATATTATTCAAAAGCTTATGAAAAGCAGACGTTTTTCCTGTATTAGCCACATTTCTATCATCCCTAAAGCAAGAGTAGAAAGCTCTGGAATTTCAGGGTCGAAATTTGGAAAATAAATTTTAAATGTAATAGGACTTAAAAGATACTTAGCAGCTGATAATATGAGAATCATTGAGTGATTCGAGAAGATGTTTATAATATGCTCTTTAAAATTGTCTCTTATCCCAATTTCTCTACCTCATTTAGTTTTTGAGATATTATGCATTTTTCGGAAACTATCGTGAAACACACTGAAAACAGAAATAAATCAATATCTTGAGAATTATTAAGAAATGGGCATATGCTTACACGACATTTTTTGTTGTATTTGACCCGTAGAATCCACCAGTTTCGTTATAACATTTTACCGCGGGTCACCCTAGATATATGAGGTCTTATTAAGTCCTCAACTTGATATTTGACCACAAATTATAATATTGACCACGGCAGCTTAACCATAATATGAAGCACCAACTATTTAATCTTCTCTTTAATTGTGAAAAATGTTAAATATAATTTTCTTCAATACTGAAGATAAATATTACTTGGTTAAAGAAATTAAACAATAATACTTTTTTTTTTTTTTTTTTATTAATTTATAATAATAAATTTCATAATTAAAACTTATAACTTTACTTAAAATTCTAACATTAAAAAAACAGAAAACAGAAAAAAAAATTTACAAAAATTTTGTGAAGAGAAAATGAAATAATAATAAATAAAGTCATATATAGTTTGTAAAATAAAAAGTGTTTGACATAGTTAGAAACAATAATAAATTATAATTCAACAAACAAAAAATAATTTAATTAAACATATTTTTTTTGAAATATTTATATTTAGAGAACCTGCTGAAAAAAATATAAAATTTGTTCAACCATTTTCCCAAAAATTTAATATAACCTCCAGAAATAATATAACACATTTAAAAATTTCCGGTGAAACAATTTATTAAATTGTATAATTTTAAAGAAAAATAAGTCCATAAATATTATAGCATAGAATAGAATCATATATATTCTATTCTTACGTAACGTATTATTTCTGTAGATATATCAAATAAAAATTTATTTTAAAATTCAAAGTAATGTTTTTCTTTGTAGTAATGTACTGTAAAATACATTAGTAGTGTTATTCATTAAATTTATGTATTTATTACTCATTCAATTAGTTTTCTTTATATTTTTTTATTAATGGTTTATTATAATGTAAATAAATGTACGGTGTTATTAATAAAAATGTATCAATTTGTAGTTAATTGTTGACAGGTATAAATTTGAAGAACTCAGTTGAACATTATAAAATTAAAATTATTGAGTTATTAAGTAGCTATTTATACGATAGCACAGCCATTGGTCTTGAGTTGTTTTTAAGATTGTTTATTGTTCAGACTTGTAGGATATTGTTCAGATGTGATTGTGTTCAGGATCTATATCTTCTTACTGGTTCTTCTTCCTCCTCAACTACAACCTCAGGTGCCCTAGGTCTGGCACCTTTCCTTCTCAAAGCGGCTGCGTTAGCGTTGTGTGGTTTCTTAGGTTTGGGCCTTTCCAAAGCTGCCAGTTCTTCGTCAGTAAGAGTACCCTTGTACCAATCAGCACTGTAAAATAAGTGTAATATAAAGTTATAGAATTTAAAGTTTAAAAAAACTTGATATAATCGTTTGTATGTTTGTTTTCGGTGATCATAAAACCATCATCGGCACTTATGAAGAAGTGTTTGGATTTATTTGCAAAATATATCCAATTACTTTTACTATTTTCAATCCCTTCAGTTTAAAATTCCCAGGAAAATCTTTCATTCTTTATTTCCAACCTGATACCTAATCCTTCATAAAGACCAAAAAGTGTCCTTTGTATCCAACCTAATACCTAATCCTTCATAAAAATAAAAAAGTGCCCTTTCCTAACGTCCTAATCCACATAAAGACAAAAAAAACCCTTTGTTTTCAACCCAATACCTAGTCTTTCATAACGACCAAAAATAACTCTTTATTTCTCTTGTTAGTTTCCAACCTAATCCTTCATAACGACCAAAATGTGCCATTTGATTCTGTTGTTAGTTTCCAACCTAATACCTACTCCTTCATAACGACCAAAATGTGCCATTTGATTCTGTTGTAGTTTCCAACCTAATACCTACTCCTTCATAACGGCCAAAATGTGCCATTTGTTTCTGTTGTTAGTTTCCAACCTAATACCTACTCCTTCATAACGACCAAAATGTGCCATTTGATTCTGTTGTAGTTTCCAACCTAATACCTACTCCTTCATAACGGCCAAAATGTGCCATTTGTTTCTGTTGTTAGTTTCCAACCTAATACCTACTCCTTCATAACGACCAAAATGTGCCATTTGATTCTGTTGTAGTTTCCAACCTAATACCTACTCCTTCATAACGGCCAAAATGTGCCATTTGTTTCTAATGTTTGTCTCCAACCTAATCCTTCATAACGACCAAAATGAACCCTTTATTTCTCTTGTTAGTTTCCAACCTAATACATAATCATTCATAAAAACCAAAAAGTGCCCTTTGTTTCCAACCTAATACCTAATCCTTTATAACAACCAAAAAGTGCCTTTTGTTAATCTTGTTTGTTTCCAACCTAATACCCAATTCTTCATAAAGACTAAAAAGTGCCATTTGTTTCTACCTAATACCAAATCCTTTATAACAGTCAAAAAGTGCCCTTTGTTTCTCTTGTTTGTTTCCAACCTAATACCTAATCCTTTATAATAATCAAAAAGTGCCCTTTGTTTCTCTTGTTTGTTTCCAACCTAATACCTAATCCTTTATAATAATCAAAAAGTGCCCTTTGTTTCTCTTGTTTGTTTCCAACCTAATACCTAATCCTTTATAATAATCAAAAAGTGCCCTTTGTTTCTCTTGTTTGTTTCCAACCTAATACCTAATCCTTTATAATAATCAAAAAGTGCCCTTTGTTTCTCTTGTTTGTTTCCAACCTAATACCTAATCCTTTATAATAATCAAAAAGTGCCCTTTGTTTCTCTTGTTTGTTTCCAACCTAATACCTAATCCTTTATAATAATCAAAAAGTGCCCTTTGTTTCTCTTGTTTGTTTCCAACCTAATACCTAATCTTTCATAATGACCAAATAGTGCCCTTTGTTTCTCTTGTTTGTTTCCAACCTAATACCTAATCCTTTATAATAATCAAAAAGTGCCCTTTGTTTCTCTTGTTTGTTTCCAACCTAATACCTAATCCTTTATAATAATCAAAAAGTGCCCTTTGTTTCTCTTGTTTGTTTCCAACCTAATACCTAATCCTTTATAATAATCAAAAAGTGCCCTTTGTTTCTCTTGTTTGTTTCCAACCTAATACCTAATCTTTCATAATGACCAAATAGTGCCCTTTGTTTCTCTTGTTTGTTTCCAACCTAATACCTAATCCTTTATAATAATCAAAAAGTGCCCTTTGTTTCTCTTGTTTGTTTCCAACCTAATACCTAATCTTTCATAATGACCAAATAGTGCCCTTTGTTTCTCTTGTTTGTTTCCAACCTAATACCTAATCTTTCATAATGACCAAATAGTGCCCTTTGTTTCTCTTGTTTGTTTCCAACCTAATACCTAATCTTTCATAATGACCAAATAGTGCCCTTTGTTTCTCTTGTTTGTTTCCAACCTAATACCTTATCCTTTATAACAATCAAAAAGTACCCTTTGTTTCTCTTGTTTGCTTCCAACCTAATCCTTCATAACGATCAAAATGAAATCTTCATTTCCAACCTAATACCTAATCCTTCATAGCGACCAAAAATAACCCTTTATTTCCAAGCTAATATCTAATCATACATATAAACCAAAAAGAACCCTTTTTTCTCTTGTTTGTTTTCAACCTAATACTTAATCCTTTATAAAAAAGTGCCCTTTGTTTCCAACCTAATACCTAATCCTTTATAACAACCAAAAAGTGTCATTTGTTTATCTTGTTTGTTTCAAATTTAATACCTAATCCTTTATAACAATCAAAAATTGTCCTATGATTCTTCTGTTTGCTTCTAATCTAATACATAATTCTTTATAAAAACCAAAAAGTGCCCTTTGTTTCCAACCTAATACCTAATCCTTTATAACAACCAAAAAGTGTCATTTGTTTATCTTGTTTGTTTCAAATTTAATACCTAATCCTTTATAACAATCAAAAATTGTCCTATGATTCTTCTGTTTGATTCTAATCTAATACATAATTCTTTATAAAAACCAAAAAGTGTCTTTTGTTTCCAATCTAAAACCATCATAACCAATATGGAATGCAAAATTTAATTAAGCATAATATACATATTTGTGATATACTCTTCAGGAGCCTTTACTTGATACCCCACTCAAATTTAATATATATATCTGCGCATAATGCCAGTCGATAATTTTTCTCACCATTCGGGTACGTTTCTCGCCCAGTCGCAGTTTTCGGTGACATCGTTGAATACTTGGCCGAGCTTGCAGCCGTTGCGCCTGGGGATCTCTCCGTTGATACAGACGTAGAAGTACTGGCAGTCCTCCGGATCAGCGTATCTGGGATGCTGTTGAGCTGTGTTGTTATTTTTAGGGCAGTCGAACTTGAACACTTCTGTAACACCATTCGTAACAATCAATTGATTAGATTATAATATTCATATTATTCTTATATTATGTATTTTATTTCTTCACACATTTCATAAAAGACAGTATTGTACAATTGAGTTTAACAAAAATATATTGTTATTTTTATGATGGATATCGAATAGTTGAAAGGTCGAAATGTATAGGGGAGGTTCTTTTACCTTGAACTATTATATATACTTTGAACTTGCTTCTAATGCAGGGAGAGAGGAATGTTTTCTTTGATACTATTTGTCAGAGCTGTGTCTAACAATACTTATATCGGCGTTATATAAGCAACCATTCTGCCTTCACCGACTATCATATCAGTTTTATCACACCAGCTAACATATCAGTGTTATCACGCCAGCTATCATATTAGTGCTATCACTCCAGTTATCATATTAGCGTTATCACACCAGCTATAATATCTGTGTTATCACACCAGCTATCATATTAGTGTTATCACACCAGCTATCATATCAGTGTTATTACACCAGCTACCATATTAGTCTTATCACACCAGCTTTCAAATCATTGTTATCACACCAGCTATCATATCAGTGTTATCACACCAGCTATCATAGCAGTGTTATCACACCGGCTATCTTATCAGTGTTATTACACCAGCTACCATATTAGTCTTATCACACCAGCTTTCAAATCATTGTTATCACACCAGCTATCATATCAGTGTTATCACACCAGCTATCATATCAGTGTTGTCACAAAAGCTATCATATCAATGTTACCACACCAGCTATCATAGCAGTGTTATCACACCGGCTATCTTATCAGTGTTATTACACCAGCTACCATATTAGTCTTATCACACCAGCTATCATATCAGTGTTGTCACAAAAGCTGTCATATCAATGATACCACACCAGCTATCATAGTAGTGTTATCACACCGGCTATCTTATCAGTGTTATTACACCAGCTACCATATTAGTCTTATCACACCAGCTATCAAATCATTGTTATCACACCAGCTATCATATCAGTGTTATTACACCAGCTATCATATCAGTGTTGTCACAAAAGCTATCATATCAATGTTACCACACCAGCTATCATAGCAGTGTTATCACACCGGCTATCTTATCAGTGTTATTACACCGGCTATCTTATCAGTGTTATTACACCAGCTACCATATTAGTCTTATCACACCAGCTATCAAATCATTGTTATCACACCAGCTATCATATCAGTATTATCACACCAGCTATCATATCAGTGTTATTACTAGCTATCATATAAGAGTTATCACACCAGCAATCATAACACTGTTATCAGCGATAGTTTTTTTAGTGTCCAAGGTAAATGAACCTCCCCTTAAAAAAAAAAAAAAAGAGAACAATAATGAGTAGATTGTATATAAATTTATAAATGTTTGCTCTTCTCTGTATCTCTTGATTGTACGAGTACAGTATAAGATCAAAACATTTGTTTTAATGTGACAATAGTATTGATCAACGCAGATCGATAAGATAGCAAACTATAGATAGTCATTCATAGGATATCAAACTATCAATTTATAAAACATAAAAATATCGATACCTATCCATTATAATTGAATAATATTTTATTTTTAACTAAGCCATTTTTTATATTTTCAATGCAAAATATATCAAATAGATAATAAGAGTAATAAAAAGCGTGGATATTTACAGCTTTCTACATATATATATTATACACTAAATTCAAATAAATTATAAACAAATTAATGCAATAAAAACACAAATAGAAAACCAAACAAATTCATAATGTACATAAATAACTTTATACAAGTATTTTTACATTTTTTAAAAAATAATTGTATCGTACTAATCTTTCATTGGAAAATAACTAAATAAAATAAAAACGACTAAATATAAACAAATAAAAAAGTCAAGGAATTTTAATAAAACAATATTGTATAGAATGTATTTTTGTTGATACTATTGCTCATAGTTTTATTTGTAGTTATATATCAACTTTACAATTTATTATACAATTCAATTAAAATTGATATTTTTAGAAAATTATATTTTGATGAGTGATCTGATGATTACTTAAACTTATGATTACTATGACGATATTTAGGCATTAATTAATTTGAACGCTGATATTTTGTTTAGACTAATTATATAGAAGGGCAAAGCAGATAAATCCGACCCAAGGATTTGAACTGGTACCTTTGAATTGCCAGACCAAAAGACATACGCTATGGTGGCAAGATATCCTCTCCTTCGTAATCCAAACAAGAAGGTTTGAGGGTATTTCTTTAGATTGTTACTCCCTATGTTTTTTCAGAAGATAAATGATTTTGACTAAATAACAATTAAGACGAAGGTATGTTTATTCCAATGTACTTTGGGACAAAGGAATATCACACTTCTGTTTTTATAAGGCGAGTAACAGTCTAAAGAAGAACATTCCGTAAACCTTCTGTAGATTGTTACTCCCCTTTATTTTTTATAAGGGGAGTAACAATGAAGTGCCGCTTTGAGAGTGAGGCGTGGTGGTTTGATGGGTGGGGGATCGCCTGGGGTTGGCAAAAAGAATCCAAATGTGGTCTGTTTGCTAGGCCAGATCTCCCTAATCCTTACTACTACTCAACAGTGGCATGGATTTTAATCTGGTCTGCCTTTCTTCTATAATTCTAAATGACCAAAATTTAAAATTTGGCTCTAAAGGACGCTGAATTCTGTAGTATTACTGATGTTAGTTTTTATGATGAGCAGTTTTACAATTGTCAATTTCAAATCAATTTTGCACTATTGTAAACTGAAAACGTATGTATATAAAAATGGAACCCTCTTTAAATATTATATACAAAATTGAACCCATATATACACTTACATTTTACACCTTATAATAATAAAGTACAAAAAAAAAGAATTAAAAATGAACAAGAAATACGTGCAAAAAAAAAAATTAAAACTGTGAATGACGAAAAAAATATTTACAGTAAATACAAATTATTTTAAAGTTTATTTGATTTATATACATTAAAAGGTAACAAACTAAGCACATTATTATAAACAATACTAATATTTGCATTAAATGCGTGATATTAAAAGTGAGTTGGTTTTGAGGTAGATCAGGTTTTATTTGTTCAATTATATTTAAAAAGAACTTTTGTGTGATTATTCATCGTTTCATCACATTAATTTTAAATTTCATCTTATCTGTATGACTCAAGGGTCGATATTTAAGAACATTACAATTTCATTTAATTATTAATTTAATGTCTGGTATATTTCACCCATACCTGGGCAACTTCAGGTCTAAATTAACAATAACTAATGCATAATATTAATTTTTAATAATTTTATATCTACTAATTATAACAAGTTATATTTGAAAATAGTTTAAACCATTATATAAACTTCTATTAGTTTTTCTTTTATAAGTTAAATGTTATTTCACAAATATGTTAAATTTAGTTTTGGTTAATAATGTATTTAACTTCTTTTTTTTTTGGTTATAATTAGTAAATATTAAAGTATTTAAAATAAATATGATATATTGTAATTTAAGGCCCAAAGAGCCCCATGTATAGGCGAAATATATTAGAAATGAAGGTACTTTCTTTGATTGTTGTTCCCCTATGATTTTCAGAGTATAAACGACTGACTAAATAACTATTAAGACAAAGGGATGTTTAGTCCAATGTACTTTGAAAAAAAGGAATATCACACTTCTGTTATTAAAAGGGGACTAACAGTCTAAAGAAGAGCATGCCGTACACCTTCTTTAGATTTTTACTCCCCTCTGTTTTTTTTATAAGGGGAGTAACTGTCTAAAGAAGTGCCGAAATTAAAAAAATATGAATGTTTTTTTTTAATTATTGTCTCTTCAGACACATTGAAATAAGATGAAATATATTTATGTTTAGTGGAGAGATTATTTTCTTTACTACTTAGAAGTGACTCTAGTCCTTATCTATGCATGTTTTGAAAACCTGTCAACCTCAAACGCTATTATGTACACTGGTGTATTTGGTGCTTCACACTAGCTATGAATTGATGTAGTTTAATGTTTTGTTAATCCTCACTTGTATCCGTACGTCCTGACTGGTTTGTATTCGAAGTAATATCTCTGAGTTCTCTGGTTAGGTTGAGGAGTTGATTGAACCTGAGTTCTTTTAGGCATTCTTCTGACAGTGACAGATGTCCTTACAGGACTCTTTTGACTCCTTTTTCTTCCTCCGCTTCTGTTCTTCCTTTCTTTCTTCTTCTTTTTCATCTCCTTTTCAGACTTTTCGTATTCCTCTTCGGCGATTTTCTCGTAGACTTTCATATCTAGGAATTTATTGATGCTTGGATCTTCGTGTATTTGACCTATGTATTCTTTGATATAGCCGTCTAGTTCGTCGTAGTCTTGTTGCTTCTCTTCACTTGTTCGTTCGTCAGATGCGCTTTCGTCGCTCGATTCTTCTTGAGGCGGAGCTGAAGGCGGAGGCCCCTTTTCTCCAGAGTTATCACCTCCGAATGGTTGCCATCCATCGTCGTCATCCCAGATGTAAGATGTTTTACCGTAAATGGAAGCATAATTGAATTTCTTCTTTCTACCTCTGTTGGATTCTCCACTGGTGTGTTCTTGAGAACCATCTTCCTCTTCTTCTTCAGATTGCTTAGTGCTTTCATGGTACTTATTAGACTTCGTTCTGCTTGGAGATGGATGAGGTGGTTTCCTACTCCTTGTCCTCATGCTATACTGTGTCTTACTATAATACCCATGATTCTTTCTCGACTTGACAGTAGGAATAACTTCCTCAGAGCTTTCATTATCAAAATCTTCTTCCGATTCCTCCTGTTCCTCCGATTCTTCTTCCTCTTCACTGGCAGGTTGTCGCCTGGGTGATCTCCTCACATCTCCTCTTCTAGACCTTCCTCCACTTTGCTCCACATCGCTTGATCTCGGTGAGAATGAGGACGTCCTATAACTCTTGATACTTTTCGAAGCTGTCGTTGTTACATTTTGCCTTCTAGTTGCCAAGCGTTTATCTCTTCTTGTTTCTTCGTTGACTAGATCACCGAGTCTGATAATGATCTCGGCTTGACTTAATGCTGCAATACTATGATTCCCTGCACGAGGAACCATGGAATCTAGAATGAATTAAAGAGCAGTCAATCACTTGAGAGAAATGGACCAATTCACGTAAATATTCCACTACTCAGAATAAATTACGAACTTACTAATGACTGAATTTTGTCATTTATAAAATCTTATGTGAATGTAACCTTTAAATGATTTGCATTTTACATTACGAACCTAATCTCAGAAAAGTGATACAATAAAAAGAAAGAAAAATAATAATTTTCTATGATGGGTGTCACAGAAAAGCTTAGCGCGCTTTTCAGAACCAGATTCTATATGTGAAAGTAAGTCGAAAATGTTCAGGAACTTATTTTTCGATTTCAGCTTTGTTTAGCCGTAATCCGTCATTTTTTATTTCTTTTTGAAAAAAATTATATTTAAGAACCCTTCAAGATATTTTTATAAAACTTGACAGATGTCTTACTTAACTCCGATATCTAAAATTTCGAAAAATATTAGTGTTCAAATTTATCAAATTTCAAAATAGCGGTCATTTAAAATTTTAAAAGTGAAATTCCATGAAAACCAGTAGTTAAGAATAAAATTTGCATATAAAAAAAGTTGTAGACATTTTAATGCAAATCTAACGAAATTTATCAAATTTAAAAATTATCAAATTTCAAATTTCATTTTAAAATTTTAAAAGATCATTTTATTATTTTAAAAGTTGTAGACATTTTAATGCAAATCTAACGAAATTTATCAAATTTTAAAATTATCAAATTTCAAATTTCATTTTAAAATTTATCTAATTTCAAAATAGCGGTCATTTAAAATTTTAAAAGTGAAATTCCATGAAAACCAGTAGTTAAGAATAAAATTTGCATATGAAAAAAGTTGTAGACATTTTAATGCAAATCTAACGACACCTTATTTATTGAAATCGGTTCATAAATAAAGATATGACGATTATTTTAATTTTTTAATGTGTCGTCAACATTATGTTTACTATGCAAATAAAGAAAACCTCTCCAAGGTGTTTGAAATAAATTTTGTTTCCAAAGAAATACAAAATAGTGATTTCGGCTACTCTAAGTCGAAATCTAAAAAAAAATAACTTAATATTTTCGACTTATTTTCACAAGTAGCACTGGTTTTCAATAGCGCGCTAAGCTTTTTTTGTGACAGCCTGTATATATGTGTTAATTCTTAAAATAATACCGATTTAGTTTATCATTGATATCATTAATCTATCTGTATTCTCAGTAATTATCTTTGTACAAAATGACAATACCTCTGTCATTACCACTAACTTCATTCTTTAGCAGTTGGTTGCAAATTGTTTTTTTAATGACACGTTAGTTATACCACTGAAGGCTTTAATATTTATAACAGTGACAGTGTAAAAAGGGATTGTCAGTAGATAAGTTCAAGGTCTGAATAGTTATGATTGTTACATAAATATGTTCACATGTTGTTACCACTGATGTACTAACTGACTAACCATCAGTGATGTCAGAATAGCTTGTAATCAATGCTCCTTTACCAGTTTATACTCTTAACCTATAGATAACATAATTTTAATTCTCCAACCTGAAGACAACATACATTTACATGTATTATTTATAGACTGTACCATATTTTTAAATTCCTAACCTAAGGACTGCAGCAAATTTAATTTTTGACCAATTAACAACAACAAATGAAATTTCTAAACAATAGACAATAGCAAATCTCATTTCTTACCTATAAACAACACACAAAAATGACAAAATCTATTAAATTCCTCAATCTATCTATAATAAAATAGATATATTGTTTAAACATCTCAACCTATCTACACAAAATCAAAATCATTTTAAATTCCAAAACCTAAAGACATTATACTTTTACATTCCTAACCTGTAGACAAGATCGTAGTACATTTCTAACCTATAAACAACGTCATTTACATTCCAACCCTTAAGGCAAAACAACTTTACATTACTAACCTATAGACATAATTATAAATTCTTAAGAGAAAGACACAATTATCTTTTATAACCTAGCTTAAAGGTAGACTATAATGTCCCTGTATAAAAAGAAATATCAAAATGCAATAGAACACCAAAAAAAAAAAATAAAATAAAATAAAATAAACTAAACTAAGTGTTTCTCGGTTATCAAATATTCTTATTACAATTGCATAATAGATTATTTATTACTTCAGGATAATTTCTATTCCAATTTTAATGATTCAAAGAATTTAATTTAAATTATTAAAAGTAAAAAAATAATTCCTAGTAACATGTTGAAATTTGTTAAATTTTAAAAAATGACAGTACAGCTTTATTTGTCCTGCATTCAATTTATTAATAATTGCAAGATATCTGCAAGTAAAAAAAAAAGAATGTTGACGACATTAAGGACACTAAAATATGTCCTTCTAAAGATAAATATAGAACTGAAGAAATAAAAATATGGCTAGAAATATGCCAGGGTCAGTATTGTAACGTTATGACATTAGTTTTTATTGTAGTATTGAGTCATTCATTGTTTTAGAATTAATCATTTCTAATTGACTTATTGTTGGACTTGTTTTAACACTTAGTTTTAAATGTATTCATTGTTAAATTGTAAAAGAAATTAGTTATAATTAAATGAATACTGATTTAGTTATAAAATTCATTCGAATGATTATAACATATTATAACATATATATATAATATATATATATATATATATATATATATATATATATATATATATATATATATATATATATATATATATATATATATATACATATACAGGGTGTCCCCGGATAGACTTACCTATAGGTGTAAATGAAAAAAAAAATTAAAAAACTTATGTCAAAAATCCTCCCCCCCTTCAATATTGAAAAATATATCAAGTTGTTCAAACTGGATAAATGAGGTATCATTTTAAAGGTCTTGTTTTGTACATCAAAAGTTGATATAATAACCTTTTTGATTAAACCAACTTAAAGTGGGCAAGAAATAAAAAAAGGGTTGAGTGTTTCTTTTTTTAATTTCTTCCCCACTTTAGTGAGTTGCTTTAATCAAAAAGGTTATTATAACAATTTTTGATGTACAAAACAAGACCTTTAAAATGATACCTCATTTATCCATTTTAAACAACTTTATATATTTTTAAATATTGAAGGGGGGGGGGGGGATTTTTGACATCCGTTTTTAATTTTTTTTTATTCAAAATGATCTTAGAATAGAAAATACTTATTTTTATAAAGAATAACATTTTCTCGAAAAATTAAAAATAAGACCACTTCCCTCTTGACCAATTTGTACCTTTTGGGTACAGGGTGCATGGTACGAAATTTTTAATACGATATATCTTCATTCCAAAACATGCAGGAGACTTTTATAAAGAATGACTTTTTTTCGAAATATGATTTTTTTTGCATTTACACCTAAGTCGATCCGGGGACACCCGTATATATATATTTAAATGGACCTATATTAGTTTTAAAATTCATCTTAATAATAATAATTATATATATATATAAACATGCTAGATTTGAAGTATTTATTTTGTACAATGCATTAGGTAATTATTTTTCACGTATGTAAGATACGTCGCGTTGAATTTAAACAAAGGGGAAAAGAAGTTTAAGAATGTTGCAACTCTTTTCTGGTTAAAAAAATCGAGTTACGGAATACGTGTCAGAATACATTTTTTAACTTGAAGGTTAAAGAATGGGCAAATCCCCAGTATATGATTTCAAGTAAGTATATTGGCAGAGCAAAATACTGCATGCCAACGAATTAAATTCCTTTCAAAACTATATTTAATTTTAATTTGCGTTTTCTGCAACACACTTAAGAAATATTTAGAATAAAATGGATGCGAATGGTTTCACGTAAAAAGGATTTCGTTGGTAGTATGAACATGAAATTATTCGGGTAGAGTAACTGCCTTTTAAAAAAAATTAATTAACCTAGAAATTGGGCCAATTAATCAGATCAAATTGCTTTTCTTATTTTTTTTTCCAGCACACAGCACATTTTTTCTATTTTTAGTAACAGCCAAACTATGGTTTTACGAGAAGAGGGGGGGGGGGGGGGGACGGAATAGTGTTATATTTTTTTGACAAAATGGCGTAGAAAATTAAACAACTTTCGCAAGATAAATATATTTTTGTATTCTACAGCTCTTATACCTTTCATTTGATACCACACTCAAGATAAAAAAAAAAAATCACTTGACATTAATTATCCACCATTTTAAATTTGGATAGCTGATAATTTTGAGTTCGCTATATTTTTTTTTGTGTGTGTGTCAAGATGATATTTTTAATACTGTAAATGTTCATGTTTTTATCTCTTTTGATTCAAAAGTTTTTGGAACCGTACAGAGTGACTGACAGGTAAAGGAGCAAGACTAGAAGTTTCTTTCTTTTTTTGTATTACCAAAATGTTTGTTCAAACATTTTGATCGTGTATGGGGCTGTTTGATGTGTATGGCCTAAATTTGCCCGAAATCATGGTTGCGCAATATGTTTGATCGTGTATGGGGGCCTTAACAAATCGGCTTTTTTATTGTAACTAAGGCTTTTTAGTTATTTACGCACCAAGGGAGTAAAGTTAGGTATAATTCCCTGAGCAATGAAGTTGATTCCTAGGGCGAAAGCCGAAGGAATCATGAATTTAATTCCCGAGGTGAAGCCGAGGGAATTAAGTATTATTCTGGGAATTATGTCTTTTTCCTCTCGTGGCGCGTACAAGATTTTACCTTCAGAAGGGAGAAAAAAAATACAAATTTATAACACAAGATTTTCCTTATTATTTTACGTAACTTTATATTTAAATAAAAGCGAGCAAATTGAATAAAAGAACTAATACATTTAACTAAAAACAACACAATTAATTGAATATAGACTCAGAACACGGAGCGTTTTAAAAAAAACAAAGAAATATTAAAAAAAAACAGCTGATTGCGAGTCATGTTTGTTATAAACTGTGTTGCCAACTTACATTTTCGTAAAATCTGTTTAAACGCAGTTCTTTTACTAGAATTAAGTTGGCTGCCTGAATTTACTGGGAGTTATGCCATAACTCCCTGCAATAACTCCCTGTGGCTCGGCCAGGCAGTTAAATTACACTAAACAACCTAAAAACCAGGCAGTTAAGTTAACTTCTTCTCCCGCCTGAAGGTAAAATATATAATTATGTTTTGTAGCACCCACAATGTAAGTAACTTCTATATATCTATTTATTTATTGCATACCTTGACTGGAGCAGCCCTTCTTCTGAGCCTCATCAGGCCAAGTACAGATACCAGTTTTTTCGTTGTACACGAGACCTGAAGGACAGACGATCATGTTGTACATTCCGTCGACGCAGAAGTAGAACTTGTCACAGACCCTCGTGTCTTCGTGAGCGAAGTATCCGTTCAGTCTGGGACAATGAAGTGATGGCTTGGGCTCCTCTGAAATACACCGGAAACAATAAGCATTATAATATATCAGTGACATCATATCACTTTACACAGTTCAGCAAAATTTAACTCAATTCTGTCTGAACTTGATATTTACAAGGTTGCTGAATCCAAATCTGAAGTCTAAATTTCTCCTATACTTACAGTTTTCCCGGAAAATGTCTTCAAACATTCGGAACAATTGTGTTTTTGGGTGTTTTCGACTCAATTTGTCAATAAAAATGAATTACGTGTTAAAAAATAACTTTTCCTACAGTTGACTGGTAAAGTAGATGTTATCGCACTCAAAATTGTGCTCAAAACAGCAGATTCCTGCACTTACTACTTTACCGCACTCGTTTTACTTTACCGCACTCCAGTGTTTAACTTACGAACATAAAGAACTTAAATCTAAACAAAGATTAAATACTCCAAATTATATTAATAATAACAATGACAACTATAGTAAACACATTACACATTTTAACTCTGACAGCTTGGGAAAATCGAGAAAAAAAATGGGAGGAGAGTGAATGAGAGCTTGAGATTTTGGCGGGTAATAGGTCATTGCCCGACCTATTACCCGCCAAAATCTCAAGCTCTCATACACTCTCCTCCCATTTTTTTCTCGATTTTTCTAAGCTGTCAGAGTTAAAAAGTATAATGTGTATACTATAATGATTTTTTTTTAACTAACTACATGATTTAAACACTGTATATCAAATATAATAATGTTAAAATATAAAAAAGTAAAGATAGACAATCTAAAAAAAAAATATCAAATGTGATTAGTAAGAGTTATGATGAAAAATAATAACAGCGCTTGGTCAGGTTTACTGAATCAGGCAAAAAAAAAAAATAAAAAACTGGCTATAAACAGAACAGCTGGTTTAGTTGTTATTGTAAAACCTGTTAAATGTTGATGAACACTCTATTATTTTATATTTTATTTACAGATTAAAAACTAACTTTAGTCAAAATTTAATGTGCAACTTGAGCTTAAAGTGTCTTTTCTGCACTCGAGAAACCTTTCCACCCTCGCCTGCGGCTCGTGCGTAAATATTTCTCTCGAGTGCAGCAAAGTGCCACTTTGCGCACTAGTTGCATAAATAACTTTAAACCCTTAGAACACTAATTGGTTCGGAATAAAGTTACTGAATCGCTTCACTTAAAGTTACTGCTTCTTCTACTTTCATGCAAAATAATATTAGTAAAAAACAAAAATAGAATGGAAACTCTAGGTGTAGGTGTAGAGGCATATTTTTAAATTGTTACATATCAAAAATGATCTAGTTTCACACAATAAAAAATCACATTGAGAAATTAAAGTAGAAATAACTATAATTCTCTTCCTGAATAATATGAATCGATGCATAGAAAATATGTCGATTTTTTTTTTCTTCTCTCTCACGTTTCGATAAATCGATATAACAAAGCGTTGAGGTCGTGTTATGTGTGAGACTGAGGCCTCGTTACGATCCATCGAACACAGAATGAATTGATCAATCGACCGTAAACGTATTGCTTTCTGATTGATTTGTGGTGAGAAAAGAAAAATTTCATTATTAGCTTGAATGATTTCAATAATATAATAATTGAATAACAATTACATATTGAGATTGAAGTTCAGTTAATGCAGTTGAGTTTATAGTTCATTAGATACAGTAATATTAATTTAATTTATATAAATGAAATTGGGTAATATCGAGTTATGTGTGTATTCTGTCTTCATTGACTAATCGATTAATAATAATCGTAAAATTAATCGATTGATATTTATACTAATATAAAAAATGAGGATAGAAAGGATGAGTCAAAAATAAATCGTTTGATAATTATGTAGTAAGTAAAGTATCGATTGATAGTTATTGTAAAATTACTTGAATAATAGTTATTTATGCACCTAGGAAGTAAAGTAAGCCATTATTCCCTGAGCGAGAAAGTTGGTTCTTGAGGTGAAGCCGAAGGAACCATGTTTCCTAAATCCCGAGGCGAAGCCGAGGGCATTAGACTCTTTAATAACGCTAATTAGCTCCCGAGGCGCAGCCAAGGGAGATAATTATCGCGAGGGGTTTAATCACGTTTTCAAAACGTTTTAATAGCTTTATTCAAGGTTAGTGCAAAAAGGGTATTTCATTTAATATTGTTAGGTTTTTTAAAAAAATTGACAGAGATTATATTAATTTTTTGTTTAACTTTTTAAATGGTAAAATTCGTTATTTCGTTTGCTTTTTTTTATTTCAGTTTAAGTATTTGTTTCACATCAGGTCAAATTAGACAAGTGTTGGCTTTGAGCTAGTTGTTGGCACCATAGTCCACTATTCTTATAAAAAGTATAAGAACAAAAAAAAAAGATATTTATGCACCTAGGGAGTAAAGTAAGCCATTATTCCCTGAGAGAAAAAAGTTGGTTCTTGAGGCGAAGCCGAAGGAACCATGGTCCCTAAATTGACTCTTTAATTCCCGAGGCGCAGCCGAGGGAATAACTCTAATTATCTCAAGTAGGAAGAAAATACACATTTTCGTCCATTGCACAGTTTTCATTAATTATTTTAATAAATAACAATAATTATTAGCACTTTTAATAGCAGATATAAGAGATTCAATACAAAAAACAAATAAGAATTGGAATTAAACTCAAATAGAAGGTTATTTAGATGCAGGTTATAATGTTGTAAACAAAGATAAACATGGTCAAAAATGCGCAGTGCCGCCAACCTGATTTCAACAACTTCATTACATTAGCCATACATTTTCTACTATTTATAAAATAATTAAGTTGCAATCTTTACTTTTTTGCCCTACTTTACTTTTTCGCCCTACTTTTACTTTTTCTCCCTACTTTTTGAGACAGGGATGAAAAGACCTGTTTTAGTCCCTCTAAACTAATTCAAAATCATAACTTTTTTTCCCTACTGGAGATAAAAAATGTTTTTGCACTTTTACTGACGTAAAACGTAAGTTGCTTCATCTTTCAATATAGTGCATAATAATAATCTACGGGTAGAGTACATAGAAAGACATCAAGATGGTGTCAATCAGTTTAATAGCTTCTGGCTTAATATAGCACTAACCCAGGCACGGATAGAGAGATAGCGACCAGGACGTGATAATATACCCACCGGCATCATATTTTCAAATGAGCAGAGCACCTCCCCAAATCTAAAAAATATTTAATTTTATAATGCAAAAACTAAAGCTACAATTAAATAGTGGTAAATGTGTTATATAATAAAATAGTTGCCGAAGATTGCAGGTCGATTCTAACGATGTAAAGAAGTACAAAATTGCTAAGCTGGGAATACTTGAATTTACTTTCCTAGTATAAACAAAAATATCAAAGAAGGAAAATAATCAAAAGTGATCTATAAAACCGTATTTTTGGGGTCTACTGATAAGATACCCACCTACTATCACTTGATTATCACGTTGTTCATTTAATCATTATTATTATTTCATATTGCTATAGTCACTTCAGCGTCGAACTGAGTGCAATGGGAGTTGCAGACTATTACAGCATATAGATGCTTAGTACCTTTTGTCTTTATAACCCATCTATTGCTGTCTGAAACATCGCTTACACTTTTTTAAGAAGTGGGAAATTATATATTGATATGAATAAATTGGTAAGGCGTAAATCTCACGTAAAAAGGGTTTCGTTGGTATTGTGAACACAAAATTAGTAAGGGGGGAGGGGAGATATGTTTTGATTTTTTTTTTTACAAATTGGCGCGCAAAATTAAATGTTAAAATCAAGTGTTATACATTTTTGAAATCTACTCTTCAATACCTTTCATTTGATACCCCACTCAAAATTTAAAAAAAAAAAAAAAAAAATCGGATAACATAAATTATCCACCATCTTAAATTTCCAGTAAATTAGATCAAATTGAAAATCTTATTTTTTCTATGGCCAAGGAGACCACACATTTTGCATATTTTTCTATATTTTTAGTAATAGCAGAAATACGATTTTAGGGGGGGGGGGATACGCAAAATTTCGATGTTTTATGACAAAATGGCGCCAAAAATTCAGCACTATCCCTAAGTGGTATATATATTTCTATTCTACTCTTCAATACCTTTCATTTGATACCCCACTCAAAATTTAAAAAAAATATTTTTTTTCGAGTGACATGAATTATCCGCCATCTTGAATTTCCAGTAAATCAGATCAAATTGCTAATCTTATTTTTCCTATGGCCCAGCAGACCACACATTTTGCATATTTTTCTATATTTTTAGTAATAGCGGAAATACGATTTAAGGGGGGGGGGGACACGCAAAATTTCGATGTTTTTTGACAAAATGGCACTGACAATTAAGCACTATCCCTAAGTGGTATATATATTTCTATTCTATTCTTTAATACCTTTCATTTGATACCCCACTCAAAATTTAAAAAAAAAATATTGTTTTTTCGCGACGTGAAGTATCCGCCATTTTGAATTTGAACAGCTGATAATATTGAGTTCGCTATATTTTTCCTGTGTGCGCGTCAAAACGATCTTTTATACTGGAAAGTTTCACGTTTTTATCTTTTTTGGTTCAAAAGTTATTGGAACCGTACAGAGTGACAGACGGACACAGGAACGAAACTATAAGGGTTTCTTTTTTTTGGTTTTACCAACGAAACCCTAAAAAGTATTGTTCTATTTGTCGGACCAATTTTTCTATTTTTATAATCGGCTTGGCGGCTCTTCGGAAAATTTCCTGCCTTCCCGGTGCCCCCATCCGTCTCTGCAGTTTGACCAACTTCTCCAATCTAATTTAAACGAATTCAACAAAGATTCTTATAATTTTAACCCTACTGGACTGAAGGTTGTCAACAACTGGCTTATAGTTAGTGTCAAATGAGGCTTAGTGCGTGGTAAGCGAGAGAAAGTGAAAGAAATGGGGGGAAGCCAATGAGTGCTTAGGATTGCCTCCCCATTGGCACTCTCATTGGCTTTTTACTTTCCCACTCTGTCAACGCACCAAGTCACATTTGGCACAGACTATAAAGCTGTGTCTAGACTGCCAAACCGAACAGAGGAAATGAGCCGAACATTGGTCTCTGTGCATGTCAAGTCTGAGATGCGCTGGCGCACTTTAGACTGGGCATGCGCAGAGACCAATGCTCAGCTCATTTCCTAGTTCGGTTCGGCAGTCTGGACAAGGCTTAAGTGATTATTGTTGTTATTTCTTCGATTTTAATTAAAATCGAAATAAAATGTACTTTTGCCTCTTTTGAAAAACAAACGTCTAAAGTTTGGGATATTCTAAGAAACAAAATTTAAGACAATGCAGTAATTGCTATCATTTTAAGATGACATTTTCTCTCCCCCAATTGTTGACACTTATTTGACAACAGTTGGGGAGTTAACTGTAAGTGTCAATTGTGAAAGTACTTACGACGCTCGGGCCTGGTAGAGCAGTCTATGTTGTAAGGCAGGTCACACTTCTCAACTCTGATATCGTAGTCGTTGAACACCATACCGTCGGGACATAGCTTCTCCTTGATCTTTCCGTTGATACATTCGTAGTATTTGTCACACTGTCCTCCATCAGCGAAATAGCCATCGGGTTCAGGACAGTCGTCAGAGAACTCGGCGTCATCATTTGACGACGCTCTGGGAGGAGGAGCGCGTGAAGATTGGGGCCTAGGTGGAGCTCTGGCAGACGACACACCTATAAATAGAAAACATAAACATGTTATTAGTTAATAAGTTAAAAGAGTTATCATTAATCAGAATAAGGAAAACAAAAAATCTTTAAAATGAACGTAAAATCGGTGTATTACGGTTGCTAAATGTGGTAACAAAAATCATTACAAACTCTTTGTTACCAACTGCTTTAAAATACTAATGAACATGCCCTGGCAAGAGAAAAATACTGAAGAATTTTGAGGAAAATGCCGCACAGAGGGCTACAGAAGCACACAGAGCTGCATACCCTTATCTCCCTAGCCCAAAAATTTGGGGGGAAAAGTTCATTGATATCAATTCCAGCCAGCCTTACTAACAGAGCTAAGGGGGCAAAGGGCCCTAAACAAAGAGCTTGGAAGTTCCCCTTATAGTCCAGGAGATAGCGTGCAAAAAAGTGTCTGACTAACATCAAGCTATCATCAATGTTTTGGTGACTTTTAAGAATATGTGGTTGACTAAGTTTGTCTGCGGGACATAGCTTGGCAATAGGCATTTGAAAAAAACAAACCGGTGGAGAGCGGCCATGTCCTGCCCTTTTTGGTGGACAATGCGATTTTCATGATCCTGAGTACTAAATTAGTTAGTAGACCAAAAATCAAGTTGATGGTAGTCTGTCACTTAATAGGTGACCTCTTTCATTTGGAGTAATATTTTACTAACTAACCTATATTAAGTGACAAACTATCATCAACTTGATTTTGGGTCTACTAAGTTAGTACTCAGGATTATGAAAATCGCCTTGTCCACCAAAAAGGGCAGGACATGGCCGCTCTCCACCGGATTGTTTTTTTCAAATGCCTATTGCCAAGCTATGTCCCGCAGACAAACTTAGCCCACCACATATTTTTAAAAGGCACCAAAACATTTACTTATACACAAAATTCTATCTTTATGTTAGTCAGAGATTTTTTTTGCACGCTATCTCCTGGACTATTAGATGTTGGCAGGTGCATGAATTCAAGATGAACCTTATCTGGAGTTGTTGATGAGGTAGGATAGGCAGTTGCGGTAAATAAGTGTTTAAACGTGTCTTAAACTATAAATTAATGCATTTGCTGTTTATTATGACATTGTATACCAAAAATGAAATAACAGTCTTATGTTACTTGTTGTCTTTTAGGCAATTATATTAAGTAAGATGGTTTTTGAATATTTCTTTCTTAAACATCTTGGTTAATAATGATTGGAATTTTCGTCACGAGAAGTGTTGTAAAACATGTGTTTGGTTTTGAGTATGTGAGATAGAGGCTTGAACACGTGTCAGAATTATTCCGTGAAGGTGTAATAACGTGTCCAGCGTATAGAAAGCTTACCGTTACCTAGTCTGCAGGCAAATGACCCTGGACGACAATCTACTTCTTCGTCTCTGACCACACTTTCAATATAGTGTTCATTGCACATTGTTCAACCTTTAACACATATTCTTATTAATAAGGCTATTTGAAATATTCTTTCAGCTAAACGCGTTTATCTGGAAATCCATCCTCTGAATAATATGTATGTATAGTTAAAACAAATTAAACAAAAACCACAATTTGTCATTTGAGTTCAACAATTGATGGAAAAAATACTCTAATTTTCTCACTCTTAATTTTGTTCTGAAGTATGAGGAGAATATTTCTTAAACTTCTCTTGGTTAAGTTTTGGGTACTTGTTCATTAGGAGCCTTCCCTGAAAGTTTTAGATGGTTAGAGGTGGTTATAGGTGGCGAGAGGTGTTTAGAGGTGGTTAGAGGTGGCGAGAGGTGGTTAGAGGTGGTTTGAGATGGTTAGAGGTGGCGAGAGGTGTTTAGAGGTGGTTAGAGGTGGCGAGAGGTGGTTAGAGGTGGTTAGAGATGGTTAGAGGTGGCGAGAGGTGTTTAGAGGTGGTTAGACGTGGTTAGAGGTGGTTAGACGTGGTTAGAGGTGGTTAGAGGTGTGATCTCTAACAACCACTAACTTTTAGGGAGGGTTCCTAATTATCAAGTACCAAGTTTTGTTAGAAATATTAGTGCCAAAACAAACAAGTTAAGTATAGCTTTTACTTTGTAATAGGTTATACTTTACTTGCTTACTTTGTTTTTTGTTTCCTTTAAAATAAAAGTTTCACCGCCAAATCATATGACAGAAGTCAAAAAGTTTAAACATAAAAGAAATACACTGCCAATTAGAGTGGCACATAGTTTCCTCGCGTCCTATCGCGTATACTTTAATGATTTTAGGCTTTTAAAATCCATTAATGTCTAATTTATTTAATTTCCCCCAAATAAAGCTTGGTCACCTGGTTTCGAGGTCCCTAGGCTCGCTGTGCTATTGAAGAGATAGGTCAAATATAGAAGGGGGAACCAAGCCACCTCCTGATCCCCTCGTCTATCGATCAAAAATATTCCCTGATGTCAGAAACGGATTTCTGTCTTGGAATTTTTAAAATTGAAGAAATAAAAATTTGTCATCCTCAAAAGTGAACACAATGCTTCCGTTACCTTTGGTAAGCTCGGAAGCAAAAATACATATATGATCTTATGCGTATGATTTAGACACACGAAGAGTCATAAGATAAAACCACAGTGGCCTTTAGGCAAAGTGCACACCGAGGAATTTGGAGTGAATTCAGTTTTACGAAATTTAAAATTAAAGTTTCATTCAAACTATTTAATTAAAATTGAAGAGGACTGCACTGTAGGTTTCATAGAATAAAATTTCATCACATCCACACCCGGTGGTACCTGTTATAGAACGTACAGTATTTTTTCAATCATTCCTTTCTGTATGTTTTGTTCTATTTGTTTTATCACGAAACTGACAGTAATGAAATTCCTCAATGAAGCCCTCATCTTGCCTTAGTAACCTAAAATAAATAATTTTTTATCTGACTTCTTGTCCAAAACTTTAACTGGGAAACCTTACACATAAGGAACCTTCTTTTTGACTTAAGTCACGATGGTCATTACTGCGGATGTCGTTTTAACTGGTTCTTGGTTTTGGCTAAGGATGGTTTGGACCGTGCATTAAAGGACTCACAAACGATCCATTCGTAGGTTAGAGTACGATACGAACAAAGGGACTTTGTTTAGAAGTTGGGTTGGAACGTCTTTTATCCATTGCGCATGAACGTGATGTTCCTGCAGACGGTTCCCCACTTGGTTGGAACAAACCTATTACTAGGCATCGCGTGGCTCTATCATTGAATTGAATATTAAAATTTGTTATTCATGATGAATGTCATAGTTGAAGATAAGTGGAAGAGGGTAGTGTGAGGTAGAGTGGGGGTACTCGGTACAAAGCTTTACTTCCTAAACAAACCTACACACAGTACGACTATAAGAATCTTAACCACCCGTCATAGCTTTTAAACTAATATTATAAATGTATCACTTCATTACTCAAATACTGCTGCTTGTATCAAGTTGAAATTTTACATACTTGTTTCAATTGCACTTTAGACGATGTGTATGAAGTTTTATTAAAATCGTTACGTTAGAACGTAAGATATCGGTAAAAAGGTTGTTTTCTCTATTTTAAACGTTTAGGTCCGCTTTAATAGTTTTAGCGATCTTTATTAATTCATAGCAGTGTCGTTGTTGGTTTTACTAAAAAAATTTATTTGAAAAAAATGTTCGTCTCATCGAATAGGTGATGATATAATTTTTTCCTGTCCTGAAATTCCAATTTTAAATTTGAAGCTCACGTTTACGCGAGCATTGCGCGCGAACTGTTGGACGGATCATGCTGTCCAACGAACTTAGCCTGAGTATTAGTTTGAGGATCGTGTATACCAAATTTCAACTAAATCTGTCTACTTTTACTCAAGTTAAACAATATCATGGTACTGAAATAATAGTAGCATAGAGAAAGGATATAAGCAAACAATGGCATGGTAGTGGACTAAAAATAGCATATTATAGGATACAAGCAAACAATGGCATGGTAGTGGACTAAAATAGCATAGAGATAGGATACAAGCAAACAATAACATTGTATTGGAATACAAATAGCAAAGAGATAGGATACACGCGAACAATGGCATGTTACTGGACTAAAAATAGCATATTGGTAGGATATAAGCAAACAATGGCATGGTAGTGGAATAATAGTAGCATAGAGAAAAGATACAAGCAACAATGGCATGGTAGTGGACTAAAATTTGCATAGAGATAGGATATAAGTAAACAATGGCATGGTAGTGGACTAAAAATAGCATTTTGATAGGATATAAGTAAACAATGGCGTGATAGTGGATGTGAGGAAGACGAGATAAGAATTATAAGGCCTGTAAATTCCTAAAGCTTAGTACACACCAGGCAGCAACATGTTGTTGTGATGTCATGTATTCCGTCAACATTGGGTGGCATTATATCAAATCAAAATGTTGTTGGTTGCTTGTATCTGTGTTGTTCTTATGTCTTAACAAAATGTTGACAACATGTAGATGGTTGTTGCCAACATCCTGGTGTATAAAATAGATCTCGTAAGATTAGGTATACCACGAGGTATCCTACATATCTTTCAAGAGCTAATTACCAAACTAGACTAGGGAAATCTAACAGATAAGGAACCTTCCTGTTAACATATATGAGACTTTACTGCGCATGTCGTAGAAACCAGTACTTGGTTTTGGTGATTGGTTTATTTAAAAAATCCAACTCTATAATAATGAGTCAAAAATAAGATAATGTATTTCTCAAAACATCTATAACAGTTCAAGTCTAAATCGATTAACTAACGGTTTATAATTTATAATTATGTTGGTTTGAAATTTCGAGGAAATGTATCTTTAAATATGAGATTATTAAGGAAGAAACTGTTAAAGAGAGGCAAAAGGAAGAAGGGTGTGGCGGCCAAGGATATCTTGGAACCAGACTGGGCACAAGTTTGACAAGGTCGACCACCACGAGTTAGCAATAATTCTGCCACAATTCCCCCAACATCTGTCTCCTATCCAGGTCTTTCACCTGGACACCGCCTACAACTACTTTGACCTTAATTAATTCAATTCCATGCTGAATGCTCTAATGAAATATATGTTCCATTTTAAATTTATAAAAAACAATTTAAAAGATTTCTCAGAAATGAATTACTCAAATAATTCAATGAAATAGTTAACTTTTTTTGCAAAAAGGAGAATTAAGAGGTAAAATTTCTTAGCATTCAATTAAAATTTGTTATAAGAAATATAGATAGACATGGACCTGAATACAAAAATTGGAGTTACAGGAAGATTGTACGTGGCATTAAGTAAATTCTTTAATGGAAAACGTCTTAAAGCACGATAAACAAGCAGTCTTATATTCCAGCTTCGTCCCAATTACCACTTATGGATGTGAGTGGTGGGCGCTGACTGCCAATAGATTCAGCCGGCTACATTGGAAATGAAAATACCTTCGAAGAAAAAAAGTAAAAGTAAAATGAGAAACCAGACAGTTAGGCAAAACCAACTCAAAACAAAATGCTGGAAAAATCCAAACTTAAATGGATTGGCCAGGTGTCAAGGATAACCATATGAAACATTGTCCCAAATGATAAATGGAGGCACACTCAAGAAGCAAGAGACCTAGGTGATGACGCAGATCAACTGTAGTTGGTGACAGTACTAGGAGTACTGCAAGAAAGAAGAGACCTGGACACAATCCAGGTAAATTACTCAAGATCATAACACCTGGAGAAGGATAACCTCAACATTATAAAGGGTAGAAGAGAATCGAATTAAGAAGTAGTTAATGGCATATTTGATAGTGTATAATTGTTCTTCTTGTTCAAATCCAGCTTTAGATGCGTAGAAAGTGATTATTTACGTACTTGTATTCATTGCGCATACGCGTCTCATAGTTCTGAACAATTCCTCTTCTTTACCGCCCTAGGGTGGTAAAGAAGAGAAGAATTCTTCAACTTTACGCACGATTAGCGAGTTTGTTTAGATTTAAAAAAACTAATTTGCTATTCTTTTATTAAAGTAACTGTTTGTATAGAGTTTTTAGTGACAAACAATGAATGCAAGTGGCTTTGATAATACTCCTCCAGAAATAATTAATTCGGCAAAAAATACAACTCAAGATTAATGCCATCTTTATCAAGAGAAGAGATACGAACTTACATACAGCAAGTTTATTTTTTTCTGTATTTATTATTTAAATCTAACAATCGTAGATAAAGTACGGTACGCAACTCGTGCGAAAACGGCATTTTGCATTGCTCATGTGGTTTTACTACCCTCGCTGTCGCTCGGGTGCAAACTCCACACTCGCATGCAAAATGCTACTTTCCGCTCTCGACGCGTAATGTACTATTACCTTTTACAGGCACTGATGATGGCCGACAGGACGAAAACTAGTTTTGTGAAATAAAGATTCATTTTGTCGAGAGGCTTTCTCCATTTTTCATTATTCTATTGACATTAACACCACTTGCGCACTTAATCAAGAGACTATATACATTAAGTTTTGTAAGTTAATTGTTACTTGTTAATGAGTTAGTGTCGTTTAAGAGATTGGCCAGTGAGCAGTGTACTAGAAGCTCATTTTAAATGAGCAGCCCCACAAATATTTTATTTTATAAATATATATTGTGTTTCTCTCTTTACAGCCTTCTTTAACAATGCTGATTCTGTAAATATATTTACTTGAATTAAAAAATCAAACTGAAATGACAAAACTAGAAATTTCATTAAGAACTAGAATGTAACAGATCAAAAGATACAGGAAGTTATCATTGTTTTTATAAATGATAAAGACAAATTAACATAAATAATTAACTTTAAATCAAATTATAATTATCAATAACTACGGGAGACATACAGAGAAAAATAGACTCCTGCACCGGGACTTGAACCACGGGTCCTCCTATTAATCCGTCACAGGTGCTCTTACCAACTGAGCTATACGGGAGAATGATTTTTCTCTGTCGTTACCGATACAAATTCCCCGAATCCAAGCTTTCAATCTTTTCTGCAAATCTAGCCAGCCAAATATTCACGGCAATAGAACTAGACCGAGAATTAACGCTTATAATTATAGAAGTACTAAACTAGGCATCGCGTGGCTCTATCATTGAAGCGAGCGTATTGCAATGAAATACTGAATATTGAAATTTATTAATCATGATGAATGTCATAGTTGAAGATAAGTGGAAGAGGGTAGTTGTTAGGTAGAGTGGGGGTACTCGGTACAAAGCTTTACTTCCTAAACAAACCTATACACTATACCACTATAACAATCTTCACCACCCGCGGTAGCTTTTAAACAATTATTATAAATGTATCTCGTCACTACGCAAAGAATTTTGCTTGTATCAAGTTGAAATTTTGCATACCTGTTTAAATTGTGCATTAGATGGTGTATATGAAGTTTTATTAAAATCGTTTCGTTAGAACGTAAGATATCGGTAAAAAGGTTGTTTTCTCTATTATAAACGTTTAGGTCCGCTTTAATAGTTTTAGCGATCTTTATTAAGTCATAGCGGTGTCGCTGTTGGTTTTAATAAAAAATGTTATTTGAAAAAAATGTTCGTCTCATCGAATAGATGATGATAGAAACTTTTCCCGTCCTGAAATTCCAATTTAATTTTTGTACCTCTCGTTTACGCGAGCGTTGCGCGCGAACTCTTGGACGGATCATGCTGTCCAACGAACTTAGCCTGAGTATTAGTTTGAGGATCGTGTATACCAAATTTCAACTAAATCGGTCTACTTTTACTCAAGTTATCGTCACACGCGTGAACGTTACTGACAGACAGACAGACAGACAGACAGACAGACAGACAGACACGGAGCATATTTCGTTGAATGTAGGAAGCTCGCTACGCTCGCTTCATTTAGTACCTGTACCTAGTACAATCTATTAGAAATTCAATTTTTTAAGTTTTTGGTAGTATTCATACTACGGGAATGTATGTCTCCCGTAGTTATTGATAATTATAATTTGATTTAAAGTAAAATTTGATCTTTCCGTAGTATGAATACTACCAACAACCTTTAAATTTGAATAAATAATTAACTTGTTTTGTTAGAAAATCATGTTTTACTTATTTCATTTACTTCCAAATTCAACAAGTTTCTTAAACAATAAGAGAATTCACTGGTTCCCAACACATTATACGACATCTACTTGATATTATAATGAGTGTAAAATATGTCACACATCTGGTATTCGAACTAAGTTTGTCGATGTGAAGTCATTGTGGATAGGATAGAGCTAATTCATTATGTACTCAGCTAAGCATATCTCAATATGATTTATCTTTACGTAACAAATAATTCTGAAGAGAAAGAAGTGAACTTCCTAATCTGAATTGTTTAGTTTCACATCATTTAAGATGCAATCTTCAAAAGGAAAAATTAAGAAATGCTATGAGAATTCTATGATATATACAGTCGACTTAACTGTTTAATTCAAATCTGCTAATTTGCTTTATTCTTGCTAAAGATATTTCCAGTCTTATTTAGCGTTATATCATATCTATTCTTCAACTATTACCTTCCTTTTTCATATTATTCCGTTCAAAAAAGTATGATTAATTAATAAATAACAAAGCTATAAAGGTTGAGTTATATAATTGGTCATAACTAAGCTAAAATAATAGCAGAGGTTAAAAACTTATTTTTTAATTATGAGTAGGTATATGGTAATAACTATGACCTATATAAGAGATTGAAATGTATCAGCTGTTTATATTTAATTGTTTCATTCATTAGCCTGTAAGGACACACCTACACTAAATTACTCTTATTCAAGGATATTAATTCATTTATAATCTTGGCAAATAGAAAAATATGTACAGTATACAAGTCAAATTATTTTTGCTTCCGAGCTTACCGAAGGTAACGGAAGCTATATGATCATTCTGATAAACAAAAATGTTTGTCTTCGATTTCAGAAATTCCAAGACAAAAATCCGTTTCAGACCCCATGGAACATTTTTGGTCTCGTGTCTGTCTGTCGGTTTGCCGCATAATTATTGCGAACCAACATATTTTTATATTAACACGTCCGATTTTAATGAAATTTGGGTGGTAGGTCATAATTAGCTCATTGTTGGCCCCATATAAGTTTCAACTTTTTGTGTTTATTTCTTTCTCTTCTACATGCGCAAAGGCATACATTTATTACTACGTTTTTATTAGCTGGCTTTCTTGTTTGTTTGTTTGTTTGTCCGTTACAAATCTGTCAATCGATTTCTAACTAACTTCCCTAATAGCTAGACATTTGAAACTTTTAGCATAGCTCAGAACACGAATTTAAAAACGTAGTATAGTATACTACGTTTTTAAATTTTCTGTTGAATCGTATGTAATGTTGATAATATAATTGTTATTGTTATATAATATATAATGTTAGTGAAAAAAAAGTCCCGAATTTATTTACATCACGTAAATGACAACCATCTAGAGAGCTGATCTTAAACCTATAAAAGGATAAATCTTTGTACAACGGATCTCCCCAACACCAAATCTAAAGCGTACCATCGATATATTTGAAATAATATAAATAATATAATCGATATATAATATAATCGATGTTTTCTGTTTTGCTGTCATTCAATGTTTATCTATCACAAATTTGAGATCCGTCAAAATGAAGATTGCGTACATATTGGACATGGCAAAACAAATAAAATAACTTGCGGATTTTTTCCGAACTAATTTTCCGTACAGCAAAATTTGCTGAAAACTAATTAAAAATTAATATCTGCTGAAAGATGGCTAAAAGTATTAAAATAATGCATTGTCATCATGCATTGTGTAATGCATTTTAGCTATGCTAAAAGTTTCAAATGTCTATCTATTAGGGAAGTTAGTTAGAAATCGATTGACAGATTTGTACCGGACAAACAAACAAACAAACAAGAAAGCCAGCTAATAAAAACGTAGTAATAAATGTATATCGATATATCGATATATCTCGAAAACGAAGGTCCGTAGGACCCATGGTTACTTGACATTTTTGGTCAGAAATTTGATGTAGATTCATAGGTTTTTCTCTGTAGGTACTTATGCGGAACACCCTGTATAAAAAGTTCTTTTTATCTTGAATTTTTTTCATCTGAAGCTTCAAAAGTACTTATCTGATTTGTATGAAACTTTTATAGTTTATCGAAAGTAACCCGCAGATAGCCCAAGATTAATTTCAACCGTCTGCGTTTCTTAACTTTTACTAAATTGATACTTTAATTTTAATTCATGTAAATACTCTGTCAATTAGTGTGGCACATAGCTTCCTCGCGTCCTATTTCGTAAAATTTAATGATTTTATCCTTTTAAAACCTATTATTTTCCAATTTATTTCATTCCCCCCCCCCCCCCGTTTTTTGTATCTGTCAAAATTGATTTGATGTTTTATATGTATCAACGTCTTAATTTAGCAATATTTAAAGAGCACAGACAGTGAAATTAATTTGGGCCTATCTGTGGGCTACTTTTGCTAATTTTATAATTACAGTGCTCTAAGTATATGATACTAACTACTTATACATGGCGGAGTTAGAATAAGAGACAAAATTAAAAGTAACTATGTTTACTAGCGGAGTTAAGGCAAAATTAAAAGAAAAACTTTTTATTATCTTTGAAACGAGCGTCTTACAATAAATAATGTATTGTAAATTGAGAAATTAGTTAATTTTGATTAGTTTATAATTAAAGCATATGGTTGTAGAGAAGAAAAATAACTGTCCCATTAGACCTCCGTCGGCGAATCTCCAATTTAAATATTATAATATAAAATATAAATCACCAACACTAAACACATTCTGCTTGTATCAGGTTGAAATTTTACATGCCTGTTTCAATTGTACTTTAGACGATGTGTATGAAGTTTTATTGAAATCGTTACGTTACAACGTAAGATATCGGTAAAAACGTTGTTTTCTTTATTTAAAACGTTTAGTCCACTTTATTAAATTTAGCGATCTTTATCACTTATAGCAGTGTCGGTGTTCGTTTTACTAAAAACAAATATTTAAAAAAGTTGTTTGTCTCATTAAATAGATGATAGAATTTTTTCCCAAAAAATCCGAATTTTAAATTTGAAGCTTACGTTTACGCAAGCGTTGCGCGTGAACGCTTGGATGGATAACGTTGTCCAACGAACTCAGCCTGGGCATTGGTAAAATGAACATGTGTACCAAATTTAAACTAACTTGGTCATCTTTTACTCAAGTTATTGTCATCGATAGATTTCGTGACGGATTTTGCGTGACGGTGATTTTGTGACGGTGAGTTTGGTCGATTTTTCGGATTTACTCTCGGGCTACAGAACGTGCCATAAGGAACTTCGTTCCAAAAATCAGATTAGTACTTTTTAAAATATAGGTGCAAATAAACGTATGTTTGTGCGCATGTGTAAGTGAACAAATGAGCGCAGGTCTTATATCGGACCAACAATGGGCTAATTATGTCCTAACATCGAAATTTTAATAAAATTGGACAAGTAGTTTGTAAGATGTGTTGGTTCGCAAAAATTGAGCGACAGACAGACAGACTATTTTATATTTTGGTTCTTCAGAACGATCACATAGCTTCCACTACCTTCTGTAAATGTTAAAGAGTAAATAAACAGATGTTCAATACTGTTATAAAAACAGAATAAATCCAACTATAAGATTAACTTAAAAACTTCCGGATTACTTCTATACAATTACTATGACAGCTTCAATTTTATATATTTACATTTCTACCAACCTTTCACAAAAAAAAGTAACCAAAACAACTTTTATAATGTTCATACTTTTTTATTATAGCGTGTGTTCGAGATCAAATCTAACGAGACAGTAATGGATTTGACTGTAGTAAATTATATATAAGAATAACTAAATTTTAGTTTTCTTATAAAATCTGATTATCCAATATCAGCTAACTTGTTTATTTTATTTTTTTTTCCTGATTTTAAATTTCATTTTTTTTATATCCTAAAAAAAAGAAAGGAGTTAGAGAAGAAAGGATTAGGAGGTAAGACGTTATGTAAAGGCGAGATAGGCGATGGACTGACCGGAAACAGTGGCGTAGATAACTCAGTTAGTTCTAACTACCTGGAACTGGTCCGGCGAGTTAACGTTCTGCAAACAACTATTTGAACCACAGATAAAATAAGCCTTCCTAATTTTTATTTGTTTTGGCTTCGAGTTTATTACTTGATTCACATACATAGGGGACAAAAAAATTCAACTAACTCAACTATACACGTTGTCCAACGAACTCAGCCTGGGCATTGGTAAAATGAACATGTGTACCAAATTTAAACTAACTCGGTCATCTTTTACTCAAGTTATTGTCATCGGTAGATTTCGTGACGGTGAGTTTGGTCGTTTTTTTCGGATTTACTCTCGGGCTCCAGAACGTGCCATAGGGGCAATCGCGCACTAGGGGCAATCCACTTTGCCCAAATTTTGAAGAGTAATACGTGTGACAGGGAGTTAGGAAAGTACAGGAGGTTGCCATCAACTCTCAACCCTTTCGGCCTACCTAGTATGAAGGCAAATTAACAATTCGTAAAAGGCGGGCCGGCGCCTTTGAATTCAGTATTTTGTAATTAAGCCGCCGCGGCAGTGCCGGTGTGAAGAATAAAAATTATCTTCCATCTACTTTTATCAATTACTTGAATAAATTACCGATTTTATTTCATTTTATGGAGGTAGTTTATGTAGAGCGAAAGCATAAAAATGTCTCAATGTCTTGCGGACTCGTATGCAAGAAGTATTTTTTTTGTAACAAATTACATCACTCCTTATTCCGTTTTATCTGCTAGAAGTGTAAAGCTTAAAAGCAAAGGTTTCAATTATTAATTATTATTCCGTTTTAGGTTCAAATCCTTATTTTACAACAATACTTATCCTTTTTTGTAACAACTTACACCACTCCTTTTTCCTTTTTATGTTCAAATCCTTATTTTACAACATATCCTGTTCCTTTCTTGTAACAACATACAACACTCCTTATTTCGTTTCTTGTTCAAATCCTTATTTTACAACTTATCCTGTTCCTTTCTTGTAACAACTTACAACACTCCTTATTTTGTTTCATGTTCAAATCCTGAACATGAAATTAAAAGTCTAAAAGTACGTATTGCTCGAAAACGGATCCGCCGATTTTGATGAAAAAAATCTAAAATGTAGTCCATTTAAATATGAATCAAACAATAAAAGCCGTTTTCACGGTAAAAATCTATTTCCTGAGAATATAGCTTTAAACGCGGGCAGAGAGAGGCCGGGTTTGATTTCTTACTGAGGAGAAGTCATTTTACAAACTTTTATTTAACTTGCAATGTATGTATGTTTGTATGTATGTATGTATGTATGTTTGTATGTATGTATGTTTGTATGTATGTATGTAAGTATGTATGTATGTTTGTATGTATGTATGTATGTTCGGCTAAAATTTTGAAGCTGAATTTTAAAGAAGTTATCCTCAACCAATTGAATTGAAATTTTGCATACACGTTTAGTTTGGATGACAATGCATAGCTAGCTAAGTGACGTCAATCTAAATCCAATATGGCGGGCAGCCCAAGATGGCGGACTAGTTATTTTTAAGCACGCCCATGACATGGGTATCAAATAAAAGGGTTTGCTGAGAAGAATACGAAAAATAAAATGCCTTCACTCTAAATCCAATATGGCGGATGGCCCAAGATAAAAGCTTGTTTTTAAAAATTTTTTTCCTATTAATTTTTATTTATGATTTGTTTTGATACAATTTTCAATAATAATTAAATGTACCTATAACGGATATCCGAAAGCTAATTTATAGAAAACACAGGACTTAATAGTTATATGAACTCGTACATGGGAATTTGCTGAGAAGAATACGAATATAAGCGTGATCATAATTATTATAATCAACATTAATTATTTTTTACATACTGGTTAACACAATTATAAATGGATACTACCTTATATATATATATATATATATATATATATATATATATATATATATATATATATATATATATATATATATATATATATATATATATATATATATATATATATATATATATATATATATATATATATATATATTATTCCAGCAGTCGTAAAACGTATAAGGAATAAGGGAAAATTTATTAAAATTTGAAAAGAAATGTTTCTAAGTTGATATTGAAGAGAGAGGCTGTGAAGTTGGAAGGACTTAGTTATTCTAAGAGAAGTTAATGAGAGGGACTTGATGTCGTAATGGGATGAATCTGAGAGGGACTTCATAAGAACTTACAACACTTTCACCGACCTTTACATTTACACACACGACTCCTACACGTCACCCCCACCTACAAACTTATATCTCTAACTTTAACTCCATCCACGACTTAAAATATTATAAACATAACAATATACATTATTGTTTCTGGACAAAACCATAGTATAGATACTTAATCAACAAATTAGGTTCTTAAAGTGCATTGAATCATCCACTTTGCACATCTAATTCTTATAAATGTATAAAACATATCTCACATCTATAGATTACTACATCATGTATTTAATTCAAAATACTTTTATTTTAATAAATTACATAAGTAAATGAAAGTTATAAAAGTAATTACGGCAAGGCAAAGCCGTCTGCCGGAGAGCTTGCATTACAAGAAAAGAAATGTTACAAAAATATAAAATTAAAAAAATTAATTAAATGATTCATGATTAAAATTAAGATAAGATAATAGATTACTAATATTTACTTTATAATACAAAAATTGCTTATACAACTAAATGTTATAATGTTCGTCTAGAAAGAGACTGGGCTTCTTTTGTGAATTTTATAACTGGTTGAAAGTTGCTACTTATTATTAAATCGGTAATGTCATAACCT
Source organism: Gerris lacustris (assembly GCA_951217055.1). Classification (NCBI taxonomy): domain Eukaryota; kingdom Metazoa; phylum Arthropoda; class Insecta; order Hemiptera; family Gerridae; genus Gerris; species Gerris lacustris. Next base: position 151,480,037 of record OX578276.1, read on the forward strand.
TGGACAGTAGAAGAGCCAAAGTATTTAAGACGCAGTGAAGCATAGGCTGGGCACTCTGAAAGAAAATGTAAAAGATTTTCCTCAACACCTCTATAACACATTGAACCCTCCATTTCATCAGGATCCTTATCAAGCCAAGGTACAGACTTTAGATGCAGTAATTCACCTCTTAACTTAAACAAAAGTTTCAAGTCAGCAAAAGATATATTAAAGCTTGAGGTCGGACTAAAAAACCTACCATAGTCAGACTTTTCGACTAATGTTCGAAATAATAAAAACCTGTTAGATTCCTTTGCTTGGTTTACATACGCTTCTATCATACTTGATTTCATTCGGGCAATTAACGTGCTAAACTGGACTCTCCACAAGGCTTTATTTTCTAGGGTTAGTTGAAAAGCTGTACTGTACTCCTGGCATAGTTCGTTCCACGTTTTGAACCATGATATGTTTTTAGCTATAATCTCCTCAGCAATTATTCTAGGGTAACGATGAGGTGGAAGTTCCATTACTGAGGTACAGTAATCTGCATGCAGTTTGAAGGTATACAAAAATAAAGGGTCTGTAGACGTCTCAATATGAAGCATATAAGCAGGAGTAGACTGTGGAAGAGAGACTGTGACTACATCATGTATTAACATTTTAGTTCATATTTGCTTGTCATTCGGCAACTCCAATATTATCTTTATTATATTTAATCTATTATTAATCAATTTCTTCTTATCTAACCTCTCAGATATTCGAACCTACTAGATATTTTTGTGATTGTTTTGGTTATGAACTTTAATTTAAAGCGAGTTACTACTGCGCTAACTACTTTATACACATTTACTCTTTCATATAAAGAAAAAGTATTCGAACTGTTTCCACATAAATTGAAATGAATTTATAATCGAAATAGCTTTCAGCCTTCAAAAGACCATCATCAGGCACTGATGATGGTCTTTTGAATCATCATCAGTGCCGATTTCGGAAGAAAAAGAGATACATTAATAAAAAGATATTGTTAGAAGTGAGTCTACTTCATGTACGACGCGAGACACCTTAATGTAACTTTTCTTTCTTCCGCAATCGGCACCGATTATGGCCTTTTGAAGGCTGAAATCTGCTTTGACTATAAACTCATTTTATATTATATTTTAAGATCAAATAACAAAATTTACTGTGTTTTTTGTCTGTTGAGTTATTGTTAAAAAATTATTCTTTCAGGTATAATATTGTTTATTGTTATTGTATTTCAGCCTGAAAATGCCCAGGTATGGGCGCAATATAGCTTAAATGAATTAAAAGGAATTCATTATCTTCTCTTGGGTCTTTTCTGTCCCCCCCCCCCCCCCCACTCCTACCGGGCGGGGTTGTATCCTTCACATTTTATAGGGCATTCGTATTTACCAAAAGCTAAAAAACCACAATTTAGGTTGATCACCTTATTATTTATTGATATATATAAATAGAGATATATATATATATATATATATATATATATATATATATATATATATATATATATATATATATATATATATATATATATATATATATATATATATATATATATATAAAATACTTTTTTGAACTTGTCCAAAACTATGATATGCAGATATTGTTGTTATCTCATTAAATTTTTAAGGAAAAATTAATCAGTCAACTAGGTTTTAGTATAATAGATGTTAGTTTTGCGTTTTGCTAAAGTGAACTGTACGGTGTCATCGAATTTTGTTCTTTGATTTGGACCTCTACCTGGTCTATATACAGCAGGGTTGTTTTTCTTCAGAAAATGAGCAGAGCAGCGCGGAGCGACGATTAAAGATTCTAGGGCAAAACAATTGAGTATTTTAACCTTTTCTCATTCTACAAAGTTGTCTGCTAAGGCAAACAGTCATAAAAGTTGAAGGGTGCAACCCTGTAATAGCGAAATCACGCCCGGTAGGAATGGGAGGAGAATAACAGAAAATACCCAAGTATTTATATATATATATATATATATATATATATATATATATATATATATATATATATATATATATATATATATATATATATATATACACTGTTATATATATATATACAACTGTGTAGCCTATTGCAGTGTGCAAAAACACGGTATTACTCTGCTGATATATATATATATATATATATATATATATATATATATATATATATATATATATATATATATATATATATAACAATAAATAATGAGGGGGTCAACCTAATACGTGGTGTTTTAGCTTATTGTGCACTAGACAGTTGTGGGGAATACGAATACCCCATGAAAGTTGAATGGAGCAACCCTGTATATGCGAAAAAGTGCCCGGATGGAATGGGGGGGGGGGGGGGAATAACAGAAAAGACCCCTTTTCTTTATCCCTAATGACCAACTAATAAGGATATATAATGAAATTTAAGGGATCAATTACAAAGAAAATAGAAATCTAGACAATGGCAGGTCAAAGTGAGCTAATTAGAAGAAACAGAAGGCAAAAAATTGTAATAAACATTATTATAGCTGAGTAATGTGGACATTAAAAATATTTTTAGTAAATTTGTAATAACTTCTGAAATGAAAAACAATATTTGGAAATTCAGTTCAAGGTAAAATAATTTATTTAATGTTTGTTTTCAGTTGTAACTGTAATTTTTGTATTTAAAATGATGACATATATGAAAAATTTTATGGTCAAATAACAAAATTTACTGTTTTTTGTCTGTTAAGTTATAATGAAAAATAACTATGAACAAGGACAAACGGTTGCAAACCCCTGTTTGTCAAGAATGCGCGTCCGGTGTGGACGTCGTGTTTGTGGTTGTTTGCAAACGTTTGCAAACCCTGTTTGTGAATGCGCGTCCGGTGTGGACGCGGCTTAAGCGAGTCACGCTAAATTCAGCAAACAACCTCCTCTACACGTACTTTTGTATCGTACGACTTGCATGATTAGTAACATAGTCACGCTGAACTCAGCAAACAACCGTTGTCACGACCTTTTTAATTCACTTTTTTTTTCATGGCTTCAATTTCTAGTTCGGGTCTCCATCGCCATTATTCGACAAGTAGTCCTACACGGGTCAGAGACATGGACACTGACCAGTAGAGATGAGGAATTGTTACGCCACTGGGAAAGAAAGGTGTTGTGCCGTATTTATGGCCAAGTGTGAGAGGTGGATCGGTGGAGAAGTTGAAACAATGCTGAAATGATTTGTAAAATTTATCAAGGAAGACTGAGATGGATTGGCCACGTAGAGAGAATGCCAGAGGAAAAAAAGAGTAGTAAAAACGGTTTATAAATGAAATCCTGGGGGAAAACGCTTAAGCGGACGCCAAGGCTAAGATTGAGAGACCAGGTGGAGGACGACCTTAGATGTATATATGCAGGGATGCCTCAGGGGGGTTTGATAAAAGAATTTTTGGGGGAGAATCCAATTTTGGGGTATTTTTTGGCTAATTCTTATTGTCCGTGCCAGAGAAATTTCCTAAAGGGTGGTTATAGTTGGCTCTCAATCTGGGCCTGGCACGTACAACACGAATTTACCATTTTATTTTTATATATTCCAAGTTGCAAGTGATTCAGGTAGTTTTTCGAGATTTGCGCCATGGGCCTTTAGGGGGATGGGCATCCCTGTGTATAGGAGTCACAAGATGGAGGACTGTGGCCAAGGAAAAAGATCTCTGAAGACAGGCTGTGTTACAGATCCAGGCTCTTCGAGAAAAGCCAGGGATGATGATGATGATGATGGCATCAATTTTATGTGATACAGAAAGTTCTTTATCCTTCAGATAAACCTTTGAACTAGACTCTTACTGAATGTTTTATATAAAATTGATAAGAGTTGCACTGAAGCCAATCCATCTTCTTATGAATAATTTAACAACTTTCATATTTGGCATTTAATATTTGTTATATATATATATATAATATACAGGGTGGGGGAAAAACAATTAGCGCACTTTTTTTAACAGTTGTAGCTCAGCTTCTGAAATAGATAGAGATATGGGGTTTGCGGGGTCTGAAAACTACATTCTTCTACTTAAAATTTCATATCTAAAACTTAACCAACTTAACCAACTATTGGATAAAAGCCATGTTATGACGGTTTGAATTAGGGTCTTAAAAAAAGTCGTTGTCCGGGTAGCAGTTGTTGTCTGGTATTGGTATTATTGTATTGGTATTATCATTGGCATTAGTATTGGTATTATTGTATTGGTATTGGATATTATAGTTTTGATAGAATAAATGATCATATATGGTGAAGGGGGGGGGGGGGGGGGGCTCATTATAGGTAAGTGGGATGAGTCCCTCAGTGTTATAAAAACAGTGAAGATGTGTTAATATGCACAATGTTACCTGAAATTGAAGATCAAATGCCAAGTTACACGTTTATGCAAGATAGAGCCTGTCCCATCGCTCTTTGCAAACAATACTTGCAAGAGAATTGCCCAGACTTCATTTAGCCAGACGAGTGGCCGCCCAACAGTCCAGACCTAAATTCAATTGATTACTCTGTCTGGGGTTGGTTAGAACAAAGATTGTACGTGGGGGGACAGAATATAGGACGTTGATGAAATTCGAAAGAGGATTCTTCGTGCTTGGGATGATGTGCATCAATCAACTACTGCTGGGGTTATATCCCACTAGAGATGGAGAGTGCAGGCTGTTTTAATGATGCTGTTTGATGAACAAGGAGGACATATTGAACCCTACAATAAGTAAATCTGTAAAATACGCAGTGTTTTTTTTTTTTCCTCGAAAATCCTATACCTTTATCTATTACAGAAACTGAGCTATAAGTGTTCAAAAAAAGTGCGGTTTTTTCTTTGCCCACCCTGTATATTGATTTTCTGATATGTTTCCAATTCTTTTGTATTTCATAAAAATAAAGTTGGTTTCTTAGGCGATGTGGAATGTTGCCTCTTAAGCATTTTTTGATGATGTGCCAAAATCAGACAAGTTAGGATTTGCAATCCAATTATATATGTTTTTTTTTCTTTAACAAGTGGGCACTGGTTCAAAAGGCAAACACAAATGCTAGAAGCCACCGATCTAAAATCGATATAACCGGATCGAATACGAGAGAGGTGAGATAATAAAAAAGATAATGAGGAAAATAGAAAAAAATTGAAATTTTTAAATTGTGAATATTATCACAATAATAATCACTTGGAGAAGATGTGTAAATTAACAGAACGTGATATCGTTTAAATCAAGAAATAAAACGAAACATTATAATACGTATAAACGAAGACGTATAAATACTAATACGTATAAGTACTAATACTAATACGAATAAATACTAATACGTATAAGTACTAATACGTATAAATGAAGACGTATAAATACTAATACGTATAAATGAAGACGTATAAATACTAATACGTATAAGTACTAATACGTATAAATGAAGACGTATAAATACTAATACGTATAAATACTAATACGTATAAATGAAGACGGTTTTTCGATGTGGCATAAAACCGCCACTTATAACATTTATTTCTCGAATTCAATATATTTTCTTTGTATAATAATAATTTAACCCTCCTCTATAAACGTTGACACTAGGCACACAAACATAAACGTTGGGTCGCATCTGACCCGGTACTTCATAATTGCAACTATTGAACCAGGGAAACACTAATGCACAACTATTAACATTTATTCAAGTTCATTAAACTTACAAAGAATTTGAGGCACAAGTTCGTGAATATGGTGAAATCAGGGGCTGCCCAAATCGTCTCCCCATCGTTACCAATTTCAAAATTTTGAGTTATACTCATCATTCTGAGAGTTTTCAACAGTTAAATCATAAGTATGATAAAATTAAAATAAATCTTTATCTACATCACTATGTTATAGACAGCACACCATCATCAAATTCTGAGGCCAATTTCATCAATTTCGTTGATTTCGTAGTCTAATTTTTCATCAAATTGTTCTCGCTGCCGCCATAATTCAACCTATATTTCATCTATTGAGGTGAAAAAAAAAATGTTGAACTCCTGAACACCAGAAAATGGAAGTCGGAAACAATATCGAATTTTTGTATAAATTAGGAACATTACAATAAACAATGGGTCATATTCGACCCAACTAGAGGAAGAGCGACTTTGAGAGACAAGTTCAGCAAAGATGATACTTTCCTAATTTGATGATGGCTGGTCCAAGCTTTCGTTATGACTGATTGGAAGAGTCCTGTGGCTCTAAAGGAAAGGGAAGATGAGGAATGCACATTTATTTGTTACTCGGGTCGGATTCGATCCGTACGTTTATAGAAGAGGGTTAAAATTGAATATGAAATTGATCTCGTTTTAATTTTGTCTAAAAACAACGAAAATTAACCCTCTTATATTAGTTATATTTAGAGATATTTTATCAAATTTAAGCAATAATATAGTTTAGGAGATAGCGTGCAAAAAAGTGTGACTAACATCAAGCTAGAATTTTGTGTATAAGTTAATTTTTTAGTGTCTTTTAAGAATATGTGTCGGCTAAGTTCGTCTGCAGGACATAGCTTGGCAATAGGCATTTGAAAAAAACAAACCGGTGAAGAGCGGCCATGTCCTGCCCTTTTTGGTGGACAATGCGATTTTCATGATCCTGAGTACTAAATTAGTTAGTAGACCAAAAATCAAGTTGATGGTAGTCTGTCACTTAATAGGTGACCTCTTTCATTTGGAGTAATATTTTACTAACTAACCTATATTAAGTGACAAACTATCATCAACTTGATTTTTGGTCTGCCAACTAAGTTCGTACTCAATTCATAAAACTCACATTGTCCACCATAAAGGGCAGGACATGGCCCGCTCTCCACCGGTTTATTTTTTTTCAAATGCCTATTGCCAAGCTATGTACTAAGACGAACTTAGCCGACCATATTCTTAAAAGGCACCAAAAGATTAACTTGTATACAAAATTCTAGCTTGATGTTAGACACTTTTTTGCACGCTATCTCCTGGACTATAAACGTCATCTTTGATACATTATAGAGATTAAATGAGAGAACAAACCTACTTTCTAAACAAATCTGGAAATTTTAGATGCTTTTATAAAATTCTGTACATTTATATTATATTTGTTACCACAGACTGCAATAACTGCATATAACTGTAACATTTTGAGAAACACAAAATGTGTTTTGACACGTCACAACTGCCAGAAAAAAACTTGATATGGAACAACGCAAGAATATATCGAATGGAACAACGTAAGAATATATCGAATGGAACAACGCAAGAATATATCGAATGGAACAACGCAAGAATATATCGAATGGAACAACGTAAGAATATATCGAATGGAACAACGTAAGAATATATCGAATGGAACAACGTAAGAATATATCGAATGGAACAACGTAAGAATATATCGAATGGAACAACGCAAGAATATATCGAATAGAACAACGCAAGAATATATCGAATGGAACAACGTAAGAATATATCGAATGGAACAACGTAAGAATATATCGAATGGAACAACGTAAGAATATATCGAATGGAACAACGTAAGAATATATCGAATGGAACAACGTAAGAATATATCGAATGGAACAACGCAAGAATATATCGAATGGAACAACGTAAGAATATATCGAATGGAACAACGTAAGAATATATCGAATGGAACAACTTAAGAATATATCGAATGGAACAACGTAAGAATGGTACTTTGCATCAAGCATATCTCAAAAACAAATATAGTTTTTTGTAATCTATATAAATTATAATTCTAAAATTGTAATTTTTCTGGCTCTTCTATAAAATTTCATTACATGCAATCGTTGTTTTACCGTAGCAGCAAATGATGTTACAAGAACTTGAAACGAAACTTTGGCATTGGAGTATTTGATTCGTTCACAACTTTCAAACGTAAAACTGAATCATTATAAGACTGTGTCTAAGATAAACCTTTTGAATAAATAAAGAAAATTATTAATTATAATTGAGAAACTTATATTTTGTAATGGAAAAATTGGAAACTTCATCCAAAAACATTTGCAAAATTAAAAAATATAGATTACATTTTGTAAACTAGAGATAAATTAATATAGATTATCCAAATTCTTTGGCACATACAGGCTGTTGTAATTAAAATTTTTAGTATTGTTTATAATACATAACTTATATAATATATTTTAGTATATTTAGTGTAGAGTAGATTATATTTTTAGTATTAGACGTATTTTAAGTAATGTTGACTGGACGTAGAGTTTATTTTGTAACATAAATGTATAAAATCTTTGAAATGGGTGGTCAAAAAATTAATTCCATTGAACAAAATGGTTCATTATTTTTTTGTAGCGGCTGATTGCAATTTAAGAATATTTACGTATACAAATTAGGTAAAAAGTAAATTGTAAAATAATTAAATCTAAGTTTTCAATACACAATTTTGTTACTCATTAGTTATGTGTAACATATACATCAAGTTCAAATGTTACACAACTGATAAGTTATTGTTTATATACTACATGAATCTAAAGTAACAAAGTAAGTATTTATAATTTCTGGTTAGATGGAAGAGAGCGTATACTATCGATGATAGAAGAATAAAATGTTGGTACTTCTTTAGATTGTTACTCCCTTGTTTTTATATTAGAGTAAAAATGACTTTGACTAAATAACTATTAAGACAAAGGGATGTTAGTCCAATGCACTTTGGGACAAAGGAATATCACACTTCCTTTTTTATAAGGGGAGTAACAGTTTAAAGAAGAACATTCCATACACCTTCTTTAGATTGTTACTCCCCTCTATTTTTTTTATAAAGGGGAGTAACAATCTAAATAAGTGCCTAAATTTTATAATATTTCCATATTTTTTTTTTTTTAGAAATATTGAAGAATTTTAATAATTGACCTTCTAGTGTTTTCTAGCTATTGATTGGTTGTGATCTTCAACCAATGTCTAAGCACGATCTGATTTGTTTATAGTAGTATTATGGAGGTAATGAAGCGTGGTTTGTTACCTGAAGCTGTGCACGCCAGAAGGACGGCGACGAGGAGAGAAAGATAACGGATCCAATGTAGGTACATGACTGAAGCTTGAGTCTTTCCTTTCACCCTCTCGACATCTCCTTGAAGTGGCCTAGCTCCCCCACTCTGAACACCCTTCACTCGGATCCAGGAAACAACCAGCTTCGGTTCCTGTCTCACTCAGGGAGTACACCTAGCCGGAAATTATCTTGATAGAGGTATTAAGCAGTGTCAATACGATCAAAGTCAATCTCAATATCAATTTTTGGCATGTCCATACCAAAAATGAGAAGCCAAAACTGCATCAAATTTTTAACTTTATAGTCTAAGATCCGGTATAAGAAATATATACCCTCATCTGTTATTTAATGATAATAAAGAATATATTATAGAGAATTTATAGATTGATACATCGCAAATAGGTTGCCTAGCTAAATCTCGTACCGATGATGTTAAACAATAAAATGTTTATTAACTTCCCCTTACTTCAACTTCCCCGATATGTAATTTATGAAAATCGAACATTAGCTGAAAGAATTCACCCCAAGGAATTCAAAAAATAAGGGTTACCTACTTTCCCCTCTGGCCACCTATGGAGTTGCCAGGTATAAACAAGTGAGTAAACCTAATTAATATACCCTCATCAGTTATTATATCGAATTATATATCAAATGAAAGGTAATTTTAGTCCCAATCCAACCTGGTTGAATCCAAAGTTGGTTGAATCTATGTTTGCCTAGATTTTATATCTAAAATTTAGAATTTAAGACAACCTAATACGGTTGGATTGGGAATAAAATTACCTTTCATTTGATATATAATTCGATGTAATAACTGATGAGGGTGTATTAATTACGTTTACTCACCTGTTTATACCTGGCAACTCCATTGTTGGCCAGAGGGAAAAGTAGGCAACCCTTATTTTTTTAATTCCTTGGGGTGAATTCTCTCAGCTAATGTTTGATTTTCATAAATAACACATCGGGGAAGCTGAAGTAAGGGAAAGTTAGGTAAACATTTTATTATTTAACATCATCGGTACGGGATTTAGCTAGGCAACCTATTTGCGATGTATCAATCTATAAATTCTTTATCACATATTCTTTGTTATCATTAAATAACAGATGAGGTATATTTCTTATACAGGATCTTAGACTATTAATAAAAAGTAATGCTTTTGATTAGTTTAAGAGAGTTATATAATCTGCATAAATACAGTCTAGAACACAAATAAATTGTATTCACTGATTCGAACAAATTACCGAGGAAAAAAGCCACAACTTTTTTCTTGATGCAACTAAAACCAATTATAGCTTTCCCGATCACATGCAAACACCTTGACGACCACTTACTCCGCATACTTCATAGAATATTACCTATCGAATTAATATTCTTATAAAAGAGATACTAAGGAAAGAGGCTTTTATAATTAATCAATAGAAACTAGAATCTTACTGGTATTAGTCATAACCATTCCAACCATTAATTATTCCTAGTGGATAGTTATCTATATATATAAAATTAAAGTTTTGTCTGTACATTGGTCAGAATTGAAAATGTTTTGGATACTTTTCCATTTTAGACATTCCAAAAACCGAATCCGGCCTTAATTTTTTTCGTGTATGTATGTGGGTTTGTATGTGTGTCTGTCGCCGCAGTCAGACTTTATAGGCGCAAAACTGGCTAAATAAAATCGATTAATTTTTTTTCAGGGGTGAGCGAAACATGTTGCGCAATTTGTAGGCTTATTTTTGTAGTTATTAACAATTTTATAAAAAAAAAGTATATAAAACATAACTTAAAAAATATCGATGGACCAGCCGTAAACAGACCCCTCGCTATTATATTATTACTTTACTACTATTATTATATACTTCTAGACCACCTAGAGACATGTGGTTTTTTGCGTTTGGTCGGAAATTGGCCCAACCCGACTGGAAAAATCCGAAAAGTAAAAAAAATATATTTGTACCCCCCCCCCCCCCCCCCTTAAAAAATTAAAGATGGCGGACGCACTTTAAAGTTTTTTTAGAGGCTTATTGTGGCTAAACGGTAAGTTGTATCGACAAGCTAATTGCGCCAGAGGTAACTAATTTTAAAAGATCTACTAATTTGGTCCTATTACTTATTGACGTAATTTCATCGGTTCTACCTTAAATAGAGCTAAATTTTATTTTTTTAAAAAGAAATTTCACTTTGAACGCTAATGGCGTCCGCAATTGTTGACCGATTTAATTTATGATTGGAGTGCTTAAACCTCACACTAATGCTCTTTAAATTGAGTATTTATTATTTTATTAATTGTTTCTAGAACTAGAGTTATTAAATATTTGCTGGTGAAACTGCCGTATTGAATGAAGAGGCTGGAAATTAAATAATGCACCATCATTGTTGATGATTGATTAATGACTTCCGAGTCTAATTGGTTTTTTTATTATTCATTATACCTTTTTTTTTTAGCATTGTTAGTTATTACTATATTACTTAGTTTCTACTGGCTATTTTTAAAATATATAGATAGAATCCAAACTATGATTTGGAGAGTATTATATTCTTAAAAATGGAATTAATGATGTGTCATATAGTCCTGATTTTATTCCTAGAAGGCTTTGGAAACAAATCTATTTAGGAATTTAATTTAATTGATATGCTACATGATTATAGGAAACATAGCCACTAATACCTAGCATGAGCCCCGCGTGGAGCGCGGGGTGAAAGCTAGTATTGAAATAAAATCATTAATACTTAAAATACAAGATGTATAACACATAATTCAGGTGGTTAACTTTATTTGAGAAATATTTTATAAAAAAACAAAAGAGCTTTGTTTTCTTTGAGTACTGTAAGTAATCAAGCCTCTTCTAGTGTTTTTTTTTTTCCAAAAAAGAAAACACTTCATAAATATATTTTACTTTCGTTTTTCCTGTCTTGTGACTATCTGTTGAGATATCGTGCAAAAAAGTGTCTGACTAACATCAAGCTAGACTTTTGTGTATAAGTAAATCTTTTGGTGCCTTTTAAGAATATGTGGTCGGCCAAATTCGTCTGCGGAACATAGCTTAGCAATACATTTTGAAAAAAAACAAAAAAAAACAAGCCGGTGGAAAGCGGCCATGTCCAGCTCATTTTGGTGGACAATGTGATTTTCATGATCCTGAGTACGAACTTAGTTAGTAGACCAAAAATCAAGTTGATTGTTATTTGTCACTTAATAGTTGGCCTCTTTGATTTAGAGTAATATTTGACTAACTAACCTATTAAGTGACAAACTACTAACTTGATTTTTGGTGTGCTAACTAAGTTCGTAATCAGAATTTTATGAAAATCACATTTTCCACCAAAAAGGGCGGGACGTGGCAAAACCACCGGGTTTTCTTTCAAATGCCTACATTGCCGAGCTATGTCCGCAGACGAACTTAACAGACCACATTTTCTTAAAAGGCACCAAAATATTTACTTATACACAGAATTCTAGCTTGATGTTATTCAGACACTTTTTTGCACTCTATCTCCTGGACTATGTGTTTTATGCTTTTACAAGCCATTGTCTAATTTATTTGATTGCTTTCCCCGTTTTTTTAATCTCTTAAAATTGTTTTGGTTATTTACATGAATTTAAGTACCAATTTAGCAAAATTTAAAGAGCGCAGACGGTTCAAATTAATCTGGGACTATTTGAGGGTTACTTTCGATAGACTATAAAGTTTCATACAAATCTGATAAGTACTTTTGAAGATATGGGTACAAATTAATGTATGTTTTACGCATGTGCATGTGGAAAAGAAACAAATTAGCGCCGAAGGTTAACTTTTATGGGACCATTAATGCGAGCTAATTATGACCTACCGCTACCGTACAAATTTCATTAAAATCGGACGTTTAGTTTTTAAGATAATGTTGATTCGCAAAAATTGAGCGACAGACCGACTGGCAGACACGGAACCAAAAATGTTCCCTGATGTTTGAAATGGATTTTTGTCTTGGAATTTTTGAAATTGGAGACACAACATTTTTGTTCTTCGAAAAGATCACAGCTTCTGTTACCTTCGGTAAGCTCAGAAGATAAAACATTGTTTTTTCGGACAACTATAGAAGAATAATTGTTATACCTACATCAAACATGTGGTAATGCTTTATTGAACTTCGACATTACTAATTAAGTCCTAAGCATTTACCTGAGGAACCGGTGTAGCGTGCTGTCAAAGCTTTTGACTGAAACGAAGATCATTATCATTATTTGCCTGGTGGTTGGAATTCAAGGGTGGGGACATGTTTCACATCGATAATCATATATTTAGAAGTCCACCTCCTGTCCTGTATTAAATGATAGAAGCCGGCACTGTTCAATGAACTCACCTAAGTATAAACCCGGGTTTAGAAAAACAAATTGCCGGGCAAAATGTAACCAGATATGTCCCGGAAATATTTCGGCCACAATATAGCCTAAAACATTGTGCTATATCAGAACCATTTCATTATCTTCTTGGAACTCAATAATTCGATATCAGAAGCCTTTAATTTAGGTGAAGAGCAGGAAACTAACATGGCCGGGCAATGTTTAGATATTTACGCCCCGAGACAGATATCACTGGCAACACGCCGGCCATTAATTGCAATACGGACAATTCTTCCGAACTATACAGAAATATTACCGGGCTATAATGAAAAAATCGGTCCGAGGCAACTCAGACAAACTTTCTCATATACGAGTTCATAATTACTTAGCCCAGTGTTTTTCATTTATTAGTTTTTTGAGTTTTCGTAGGTACATATAATTATTATTGAATATTATATCAAAATTTACATTACAAATGACAATTTTACATAAAAATAACTTCTTTTCGACGGGGAATCGAACCCGGCCTCTCTTCGTCTACGCTTAAAGCAATTTTTCCCGACAATAGACGGTTCATATCTTTAAATCCTATTGTGAAATCAGATAGTTTACATAATTCATATGAACAAAATATTGCCGTACTATACAGAAATATTGCTGGGATATACAGAAATATTGCTGGGATATACAGAAATATTGCCGGACTATACAGATATATTGCCGGAATATACAAAAATATTGCTGGGATATACAGATATTATGCCGGGTCATAAGATCATATTGCCGGCAATATTTCTGGATTTTAAGCATTGTTGCCCGGCCATTATTGTGAGATATGTGTGCCACATATTGCCATAAAATGTTCATATAATTTGCATTCAAATTATATGAAAGAATGGAATTTTAAATGCGATGATCTCTATGTATTATTACCTGCATGATACGTCTAACCTCAAACTAATTCTTAGATAAACTATATCTTTTTAATGAAGCCGTGTGATAATTAGTCTATTGTTAATTTTATCTATATAATCTTAATTAGTTGGTACTCATTAAGATTCGACTGGACTTTGAATGAACTCACTATGATTAATGTGATCTTCATTCCTCATTGTTTTGTTTATCTATGATGTTATCTATTCTAATTTATTAGTAACTAGCTGGATAACCGTGCTTCGCTACGGAGTATGTTATTTTTATTTTTATGGGTTTATAAACTACCATCAAGAAACGTTTAAATTATTTACTAAACGAAAATATCTAGATTCCATCCCTCCCACTTATTTCTATACCCCTTCCCCTTTTTTATTTAGTAATTCATTCTGACTACTTAAGAAAAATTCTTAAATTATAACTTTCCGGGAAAAGCAGAGGTGTTTTCCTTCTGTATCCCCCCCGTGTCTTTTTACATCCCTGGGATGAAATTGGATTTATCTTTTATTAATATATTACATTTATATCCAAAATAGAAGCTTTTTCTCTAGTATTAACTTCCTAACCTTAGAATATCAGTCTTGGCTCAATTCTCCCATTTTTCTGTCCCTAAGTTCACCTCAGGGATATAATTTTAGAAAATCCCTATTGCAGTTATCAATTTATAAATGATATAATTTATATAATGAAAAAAGTATAATTTAATAATGATTATACTACGTTCAGGTACACTCGTAGATTTTATTCTAGCAATTTAAAGACTTGGCGATAATTATGTTGGTAAAGGTTTAGGCATGGTAAGGTGTGATTTATAAACTATTGCCTTCTTGATTTGTTAAAAACATAAATCTAAATATTTTTTGACAGCGATTGAAAATTTATTTCTTTAACAGATCTTCCTACAGAAATTTTCACAAAACATAAAATATTGTGTGTAGCTCCTTCTGCGACTTTATTTTAATGCATTTTCCATCAAAAATAAAATTATAATTTTGAAATCTATTGAGGACCCGCGTTCTCCATCCCTTATTGAACTACCAAAACATGTTATAGCCTATATCACCCGCAGAATTGAGCTTAACATTGAACCCAAAAACCAACAAAATCTGTTCAGCCGTTTGGACGTGATTGACGCACAGACAAACATACATACAATCTTCTAAACTTAAATTCGTTATCAGGACTACTCATTAGTGGCTGTACAAAATTTGAGCCCAATCGGATAAATGTACAGACACAACTCACAAAAATCATGGTATTTTCTAACGGTGGTAGGAGGAGTAAATGTGAAAGGTGGTGGTACGGTGGAGAGAAGATTGAAATAGTAAATTCTTATAAAT
This sequence comes from Gerris lacustris, assembly GCA_951217055.1. Taxonomy (NCBI): domain Eukaryota; kingdom Metazoa; phylum Arthropoda; class Insecta; order Hemiptera; family Gerridae; genus Gerris; species Gerris lacustris. The sequence continues at coordinate 151,495,616 of OX578276.1, forward strand.
ACCTTGGTATCTTGCTCACTCCGCAACTATCAATGAGTCAACACTTTCAACAAAAACTAGAAACTGCTAAGTTCGCCTTAAATAACGCATGGAAAAACTTATTTCGCGAGAAGGATGTTGCATATGCGGTGAAGAAGCGAGTTTTCTTAGCTGTGTCACGCTCGATTCTGTGTTACGGGGCGCAGGTCTGGGGTTGGATTGAAGACTACAAAGTAGACTGTCTCCAAACCTATTTCATAAAGAAATGTTTTGCGTTACCAACTAACACCCCCCACTCCATGATTTACTTGGAATCAGATATGATCCCTCTTTATTATCATACGTTAAAATTGCACTTTAATTACATACTTAGAGTTTTAGACATGTCCGGTGATAGGTTACCAAATTTTCTCGCCAACCAAGTAATAAAAGCTAATGCGTTCTGGTTTAAAGGATGGAAGATTTTACAAGATAATTTTAACTTGAATTTGAAAATAAAAGATTGTGCAGACATAAAAAAAGAAACCTTATTGTGCGTCTTAAATAAATTAAAACTAAAATATAAAGAAAGATATCTAGAAGCTAGGAACAACTCTACTTTCCATTACATTTTTAGTCAAGTGCTTATAAGAGACTCTAGCTACTTCTCTATCAAATACTCCTGCAGTAAAATCGGTTGGATTTTTAAAGCTAGGTGCGACGTTTTGGCTTTAAATTATAAAAGATGGAGAGAAGAAAACGAAAATAAATGTCTGATGTGTGACTTGGTTGAGGAAGAAACAGGTTTCCATTTTATTGCGCGGTGCCCTGCACTCAATATACTCAGATCTAATTATTTTTCTAAAGAATCGTTAACGTTCGACGAATATTTGGAATTATTAAACTGTGATAAAAAGTGGTTAAACTTAACCCAATATCTAAAGCATGCTTGGTCATATAGGCATGAAATCTTAAACAACTGATAATTATAATAATAATAATAATATTGGGTATTGGATAGTCATTTTCTAACACTGAAGAAATGCATCCTGTATACCTTTCCCTTATGTTTTCTTTTTTCTAAAATAATTTTTAAGTAGAGTTTGAATTATTATTATGCACTTGTTAATACAATCTCCTTTTTTATATTGTTTTGAATTATTAATTAACTTTAGTTGTGCTTGTAATTATTTATTTAGATGTCTATGTAGTTTTTTGTTTTTCTTTATATTTTGCTACTAAAAAACAAAACGATTTTATTGCACGTAATAAGAAATGTTATTTAAAAACTTAATGTATAATTTATTTATTTAAATGCATGTTATTTTCAATTATTATTTAAATGCTAGTATGTACGTAAGTGTATGTGTGTGGATAATATGATATGTCTATAGATATTTATGAGTATGTATGTATGAATGTGTGTGTGCAAGTGTAGGTTTATATATTATATTTTAATTCTCCTTAATATATTATGTGGTAAATTAGAACTATTTATTTATTTATTTAACTATTTTATTGTTTTAATTATTGTTAATTTGTTATTAGAGCTGCCTAAAGCCAACTCCCTCAGACGGCAAAATGCCATGAGTAATCATGTAAGCTTGATGTAATGTTATTCTTATTTATGTTCTATCAAAATAAAGCATGTTTTTCATTCATTCATTCATACAGACACCACTCGAACCTTATAATATATTTAGGATATCAATAGAAAATCTATGTTCAATGTCGAAGTCATAAACATCCATGTGATATGGCTACTTAAAGAGTGCGAAGTAATGTCTACGACATAACTACTAGATATATATATATATATATATATATATATATATATATATATATATATATATATATATATATATATATATATATATATATTTATATATATATTAAGGGTGATTGCAGAAATCAGCCAGACATTAAGGGAATTAACAAATACAAGACCAACTTAGGTCTGCTTAGTACTAATTTTCATTAAAAACACATAACTAATATCATTCGTAGCTCATAATATTCATAGCTATGATCATATTCATAATATCAGTCATAGCTCCTTCACCGTTTATAATTGGACTGTAGCTTGTATGTACTTTTTTGCCCCAAATGACTTGCACAAACACACCCCTTTCAATTTGGTCGTCTGAGATTGATACAGCTTGTATAGATGTAGACAAATCAATAATAATCTATCTGATGAAACTGGTCCTAAACTTACTCGTAATCATCATTTCGTACTAAACTTACTCATGTTCATGATTTCAAAGGTTCGTACTAAACATACTCATGTTCATAATTTCGTAAGTTCGTACTGAACTTACTCATGTTCATAATTTCGACTAAACTTACTCATGTTCATAATTTCGTAAGTTAGTACTGAACTTACTCATGTTCGTAATTTTGTAGGTTCGTACTAAACTTACTCATGTTCATAATTTCGTACTAAACTTACTCATGTTCAAAATTTCTTTGTCCAGTATTTTATATTTTGTTAGTTGTTTGGGGTTATCACGTATATAATAAAGTAAAATATAAATTAAAAAATACACTAATAATAATTGTAAAATAACATTTATTTTAAATTAAAATATTATCATAATATAAAAAATAATAAATATTAAATAAATCAGTTTTTTGTTCAATTTGAAACTGTTTAAAATTCTCTTACTTCAAGTTTTAAAAAGAAACAAATAAAAATAAAATACATAAATATATATTATATACAACAGAAAATACATTATAGGGAAACTATTATATTGGTTTTATATTAATAAATATTAATAACCGACTGATAAATAATTAGACAAGTCTAAGATCATATCCACAAAAATCATAAACAATAAAAATATAATTTACTTTTAAAAGAATATAAGTAACAATTAATAATTTATTTAATTATTCATTAAAATACAGATTGTTTCATTTTGTTTATGCTAAATAATTTAAATAAAGAATTCATTTCATAAAATTAATAAACTACAGTATTTGTATGTAATACAGTCATGAAAATGTTATATGTAATGTAAATAAATTAATATAATTATTTGAAATTTATTTTTTATTTCGAAAGAAAAATGTTATTAACAAATGATTGTTTTTAAAATCCATAAAAATGTTAATAATACATTTCTTGAATGTTAATTAGAATTTTGTGATTTAATACATTATAATATTATAATCATTTATCAAATAATAGATAAAAAGAACATTGATTTTTGATTCTATATAATGAATGAAAATCAAAAATTTTATTATAAATAGTATAATAGGTAAATAAACGTATGCCTATATTTATAAAAATAAATATTACCAGCAAATTTAAGACCAAATATTATTAAAAATGTATTTATAATGTTTTTTTAAATAATAATGAGTTACTAGTTAAAATTTCGTTATTAATCTATAAATTTTAAAACGACTTTATTAATGATTTATTTTTATGAATGAGATTTATATAATTAATTCAATTATTATTAATATATAATATTAACAAGAAAAGCAATGTATAATAAAATAATTTATGAAGCATTTTTTTGTTGGTATTAAAATTTAAGAAATGATTTCATATTTTTTTTAAAAATTTATCAAAACAGTTTATAAAAAAAATATAAATATGTTTTTCTTTATAATTATTATAAATATCACTTGATTTTCATATTTTATTTATTTAAATTATTTTAATATGAATTTAAATTTCATATAATAAATGCAATAATTATTTACTATTTTTGTAATTAGATATATTAATTTTATTTTTTATATTGGGACATTTAAAAAAATATATTAATTTCCTGCATTAACAATATAAGGCACATACATGTTTTTAGAACATTGTGAACACATTAATAATAATAATATTTAAAATAACTTTTTTTGAAAAATAATAATAATAATGCCATTAGATGACAACCGACAACAAATATAATGACATTAATTTTTTTTTAATTGTGTTTTGACATGGAACCAGCAAAATACTAAAACAGTTGTTTTTTATAAAAGAATCACAGGATAATAAAAACCTGACATTATAATATATTATACACAACATATATTTATATATAAATTAACTTAGATTTAAGTATATTTATTACATTTAATTGTTTAATTTCAAATATATATCTAAACATAATGAAAATAATAATATGAAATTTGATTTGCAAGTATTGAGCCTCGTCCAGACTCGCCGAACCGAACAGAGGAAAGCCAAGCCCAGTCTGAGATGCGCAGGCGCACATTTAACTGAGCATGCCCAGTCTGAGATGCGCAGGCGCACATTTAACTGGGCATGCGCAATGCTCAGCCCGTTTCCTCTGTTCGGTTCGGCAGTCTGGACGAGGCTTAAAAGTTTTTACTTATTGTGTATTTTATTAACAACAAATCCAACCATCCGTGTTTAATTTAATATATTATTTATTATTATTAATTTTTGTTAGAATAAGGCAGCTTATAACCTCGAGAAAAAAATTGAAAACATATATTTTATATTTAACAAATGAGCAGGCTAGTTTTATGTCACTATAATTTTCGAGGAGTTGGGGTATGACGTAGGGGACAAGAGTGGGGTTGGTTTAAAGTGTTCCCATACCTACTCCAGTAAGTGACGATTCACCCCGAAATGTTATCGAGTTGTAGTGTCCCCACGGTGACGACTCACCTCGAAATGATTTGTTATCAGGTTTGTTCCAACCCCCCTATTACGGTACCGACCTTTGTATCGTCCCGCGGATCGTTTAGCACAGGTTTTATACACATGCGCTAACGTTGTACTGTAATAAAATCAAGTCAGGTTTGAACGGGTTTAGGACTATAATTCCCACTGTATTAAAAACATTCAAGGAAACCTAACAGTTAGGGAACCTTCTTGTTAATATGTGTGACGATTGACATAACTGAGCATGTCATACAAACCAGTACTTGGTATTATCAGAGGATCGTTTGGACAGTACAGTAAACGGTTCGCAAACGATCCCTGCACGGGTTGGAACAGTTTGTAGGACGTTACGAAACACTGTCATAAGTTGGGTTGGAACGGCTTTTATCCATTGCGCATGCCCGTGACGATCCCACGGAAGGTACACGGCTTGGTTGGAACGAACCTATTGCTAAAGTAAGGCAACCAGATTTATACCAATAAAAATAAATTTTTGTTTTGATTTGTTGGTCTTCAAATAGATACAATAACTTATCTAAATATAGATATATTAATTAATTCACTTAATTTTACTTTTTTTCTAAATATAAAATTAAGCCGTGGCCTCGGGCTTAACGACTCGTAAATATTAAATAAGAAATTTAAAAAATTCTAAATAACTTTATTAACAGCTATTTAAAATGACAAATAATGTTTATAATTCATTGTGTGTTGTCTTTTCTATTATTTTATTTCTAGATTTATTTAACTTATCTATTTATATCAGTTTTCTCCTGTTTATTTTTTTTGTTGTTTTTTTATTTTAAGAGGGGGAAAGAAAATCTAGGAAAAGTAAAGAAAATAAAGGGGAAATGGATGAGTTTATTGCATGTTATATTTTAAAAGGAGAAAAATAACTTGTGAGTTAAAACCTTGAATACTAATACTTTCGTAGGATTTAGTATTATACAGTTATATACAAGGTTACTACACAAACAATCTAACTGTAGTATCAGAAAACATCGGAACTAGGAACTAGGCTCTTTTAGAAATTACTTACAAATCCCCCTCTCCTTTCCCCACCTACAAATCCCCCACCCACAATCCTCCCCCCCCCCCCCCCCCCCCCACAAATCACCCTCTTTCCACTCTCAAATCCCTTTTTTGTTATTGTAGCATTGAAAATTAATTTATTGTCCCCCACCTCCTTGAATGAATGAATATAAAATTAAGATTTTTTTCGACAATTAATTTTCTTTTGACTGATTCGATCCGTAGCTATGTTTTAAGAGGCCTGAAAAAAATAATAGTAGAACGTAAAAGAAAATTCTCTTACTTGCTAAATATTTCTTTAAATCAATATGGAAAAAGGGAAAGTTATGAATATATTTTCTTGAAATCTAATATAAAAAAAAAAGGTTCTTTAAGAAAAAAGGTTAAGAACTAATAAGTTAGATTCATCAAAACCAAGTTTAAATGTTTTTTTTTTTTTAGTTAGTATATTAGAATGAAAAATTTGTTAGGCGTGAAGTTTCACGTATAAAAAGGGATTCGTTGGTTTCGTGAAAATTTTGATGTTTTTGACAAAATGGCGAGTAAAATTAAACATGTTACACAATTGTTATATATTTTTGTAATCTAACCTTCATTACCTTTCATTTGATACACCACTGAAAATTTAATAAAAACAATTTGTTCCCCGTGACAGGAATTAGCCGCCATTTTGGATTCCCAGTTAATCAGATCAAATTGCTATTCTTATTTTTATCTATGGCCCAGCAGACCGCACATTTCTCATATTTTTTTTATATTTTTAGTAACAGCATAAATATAGTTTTGGGAGAGGGGACACAGATAATTTTGAGGTTTTTGAATTAAAAGCGTGGAAAATTAAACTCCATCCAAATATATATTTTTCATGTAACTTGAATTATCCGCCATTTTGAATTTGAACAGCTGATAATTTTGAGTTCGCTATATTTTTCCTGCGTGAGCATAAAAACGATCTTTAATACTTGATAGTTTCATGTTTTTATCTCTTTTGATTCAAAAGTTATTGGAACCGTACAGAGTGCAGATAGACACAGGAACGAAACTATAAGGGTTTCTTTTTTTTTGGTTTTACCAACGATACCCTAAAAACGGGCTTCTACTTATAATAAATTAAAACTTCAATACTGGAGACACGTAAAATGAAGATAACGTAAATTTTCTTAGCATATTTATTATTGATTAAATATAGATGGGAACCTACTCGGAATCGAAATAGGTCTAAACAACGATAATTAAAATTTGCCTGCTACGTCAGATTATTATATACTTAATACTTATATTACATTTGCTCCAGCAATAAGAAACAAGGTAGCTAATTTGCAAACTATCATTAGCATGGTACTTTAGATAAAACACATTATTTTAGTCGAACCACACTATCTTATCGTTTACGTTTTAAAAAAAAAATTAAATGCTAAGATTTATTAATAAAACAAGCATATTCTCTTACCCTGAACAAAATGAGCTTAATTATTTGTATGGATTCAAAGGTTTTAACGGTCAGTAAGCATGCGAAAACACAAAATTTGAATAAAATAGACCTTAAACCCCCTTATTTTATTGACTTAATGATAACAAAGTGAATATTAAAGAGAAAGATTAATTCAATTTCCTTGCAAATAACATGTTTTTAAATTGATTTCAGATAAATTGGAAAATTGGAAATTGGAAAAAAGATAAATTGAGACGATCATTAATTTAACCCAGTGATTCACTCTCTCTTCCCTTAAGTGATCATTTCCACTCATATTAATAAATATAAGATTTTTTTTCGTATTGATTTTGATACTGCCGTAATTATTATATTGAATGAATTATATTTGTACAAAATAACCGCCATTTAATACCTATTATTCATGAAAATAAAGCAGTTTTTGTTGATTACTGATTATGTCACTCCAGTCCTCATTTTTACAACAGTTCTCATTTTAACTCCAGTTCAATTTTTTCATTTTATTTCAAAATAAGTGATACATATCTCACAGTGATATATATCTCACCGTGATATATATCTTACAGGAATACATATTAGGATGGTTGAATTAGTTGCTTAAAATGTTTAGTTTGAACCCCTATATTGAAGACACTATACGGTAGTATAATCATAATTTATTTAGATATTTTATACCAAATGTGTTTGGATTTAACTTTTTGATTCCAAAGAGATTACATTAAACCTCCTATCCTAGATGTGATATTTGACCTTAGAAATCCCTATTAAATTCTGTCTAAGAGTGTATACTCTGTATTGGATCGACAAGTCCACTTTTATAGTTTTTAAAGATGGGAAAATAAATGAAAAAAGTATGCTAAAAATGTTAGTTGACGTGTATAGGTTGTCATCTTACACTGTCCATTGGCCTGGCTATGACAAATTGAGACCTGAGTAGAGATTGGTTGTGAAGAGGTCGAGCTGTCACAGGAGAGACTAAAGGAGGGAGAGAACTCGGTTCAGGATCACGAGAACGGAGTGATCGTAGAAGAGTGTACGGCCCTTGATCAGTATCGAGGGCGGGAGACTGCTGTCATGTATCTGGTGGTGGAGATCTGGGACTCATCGAGAACCTGGACCTAAGAGGCGGTCCCGGTGGAAGTGCTGGCTCCAGTACGAAGGTTGTCGGCTGTCAGGATATGGGCTGTATCGTGTAGGGAAGAGGCCTGTCAGGACCTGGTCTTAGAGGAACCACTCGGGGGCAGAAGAGTCGGAACCTCTGGGGGCTCTGAGCTCCTCCGCTGCCCTCGACTCGGACCATCCATCAAGCTTGCTCGCCGTCACCCTTACCGTCCAACCTCTTCAGCTGTAACAACAACAACAAATCACAATAACAATACACAAAATACTTTATCATATAAACAATATCACTGTCAATATATCTTTGAGTTTAGTACCACTTAGTGAGTCTAAACTTGACATATCGTACGACTTGCCTTAAGACTTGAGTTAAAAATGTAAAGGTTTGAAGCCATCATGAAACTAAACAGAACAAACCGACGCGGCGGTATTTCATCATTCAATTTGTCATCGTCATCAGTCTGTCATCATTCAATTTGTCATCATCATCAGTTTGTCATCGTCATCAGTTCATCATCATTTAATTTGTCATAATCAACAGTTTGTCATTATTCAATTTGTCATCATCATCAGTTGGTCAAAATGTATTTCATGTAATGAATAGACTGCCGGGAATACGGTTCATGTAGACGCGTGTCAGTCTTATCGGTCAAACTTCACTAAGCTGTTATAGTCTAGGGGGCCTGGATGGCTCGGAGGTTAAAGCGCTCGCCTTACACTGAGGCTAGTTAAGCAGCCTCGAGCAGGGTCAGAAGATGGATGGATGACCCCTTCTGACCACAGCTCTGGGTTCGATTCCTGGACCGAGTCCCCTACTCAATGTCCACCCAGCATTGTTTAAACAAATGAGAAGTTCCTCAATAGAGTGGCGCCACCAGGTTTCGGTCTGGAAACCATAATAATGACACTCTAGGTTGTTATACAACTAGGAAGGGAGTCATGGTTAACGACCATATCGTCATACGAGTGTGTGAAGATTTCGGTCCCTAACCCGGGTTTGTTCAATGGGCCCACCTAAGAGGCCTGCGTCTTCGGGTGTAAAAACCCCCCGGTGTTTTTTTTTTTTTTTTAAAAAAAAAAGCTGTTAGTCTGCACTCGGCGATACTAAAGGCTGCAACTGGTATTTTAGTGCATGAAGTGACGAAAGAAAATGGCACTTTGGACTTGGACTTTGAACACTGGACATGCGACTAACCAAAGAGTTTATTGAGCTGCACGAAAGTTTTCCTTGCCTCTACCAAGTAAAATCGAAGGATTACATCAATCGAGACAAGAAGAACCAGGATTTTTTTTTAAATTTGGTTATTAACCATTTACTCGCAGACTTTATTACTTTTTCAAATTAAGGCTAATATAGCCCAAGAGATAGGGTGCAAAAAGGTGTATGACTAACATTTAGCTAGAATTTTGTGCATAAGTTAATCTTTTGATGACTTTTAAGAATATGTGGTCGGCTAAATAGTCTGCGTCCATGTGCCACTCATTTCGGTGGACAATGTGATTTCCATGATCCTCAGTACAAAATTTGTTAGTAAACCGAAAATCAAGTTGATTTTAGTTTGTCAGTTGATAGGTGACCACTAAAAAATAAACTTCTACTCAAAATTCTAGCTTGATATTAGTCACATACTTTTTTGCACGCTATCTCATGGACTTGATGGTATAATCGTCATAAACAGTTCTTTCTCTATGGATATTTCAGATGGACTGACCGAAAAACCAAGCGAAAGTTTGAATAGTGCAGCCGCACGAATTGCGTCAGTTTTGTCGGTATGTCTTGCATGACTAAGACTAACCGACAAAGACGTTACGTGAAGACCAGGTTTTATACGTAAATCCGGCTAAAGGAGATGTATTATACCTAAATGTAATACAGTCGACTCTCGATAATTCGAAGTTGGAGGGACCTCTAAAAAACTTAGAATTATCGAGAGTTCGAATTATCAAATGGTGGGATGAGAGAAACGGATCAAGGGCAAGCTAAAATGTCATCATGTATATTTTAACTAAATAAAAAACAATGTATGTGAGAACAAAGTACAGTAGTACTCGTATGTAAAAACAATAATAAAAAAATAATAAACAATCAAAATTAATCTTTCTTTGGATAAAAAAAAAATATGTTACTTTTTGCTTTAACGTTGTCAAACGGATTTGGTCAATAGTTTTTTCAAGAGTTAACAATGCTTCAAACACATCCTTTTTAACAAGTGTTAGGAGGGAAAAAACTCGCAGTTTGTTTAATGAATCACTTGTTTCGGTTAGAGTTATCGTTGGCAAAGGTTCCGATTCATCGTCATTTTCTTCGTTTTCTCTGTCAAAATTAATTGAAAGTATTTCCGTGTCATATAAAGCACCCCAAACCGTGACATCTTCATCAACCCACACACAGTCAGCTAAAGTCAAATTTTCTTGATGAGGAAGGGATTCCCAAATGGTCGGTTCAACGCCAGTCATGTCACAAAGGATCTGCTTTTCTTCCAAAGTCGGAGTGTGGAAGCCTGACTTTTTAAAACAGTTTAAAATTGTAGAAGGAGTGACAGTTCTCCAAGCTTTGTCTGTCATAATCATGGCAGTCAAAACAGTGATGTGAACGGTCTGCTGATTATCAAGGCAATCTTATGATCTTCACAATTTCGTGGCGATAAAATGTTATAAAATTTTGAATTATGCCTTGGTCCAGTGGCTGTTAATTTTGAAGTAGTGTTTTGGGGGAAAAAAATGATTGTGCACAGAACAATTGTCTTGAAACAAAAAAATGTTGCATTTCTAAGTTCTCATCTGAGTATTTAATGCGACTAACCATTCATTAATTAATTCCGAAGTCATCCACGCTTTTTTATTCGAACGGTAAGAAGTACTGTAATGCTACTGAAAGACCTTGAATAAACCTGCAGTAGTCTAATGTTAGAAGAACCTTCACATGGTATGAGAGACTATTGAGCTGGCCAGACAAGTCTAAGACAGGTATATACTTGACATTTCTACTTAGTAAAGATTGAAGAGAAGGTGAAGCACCTTCAGGTACCAAGTTAAAGCCAACAAAGAGATGGTGAGGTTACCGTGACGTCATTGTTCTGAGCTGACACCGGGGAGTATTCAGACGGGGCCGGGGCTGCCAACACGAACGAGTAGATCAGGGCTGCCACAATTCCACCGAGAGAGGGTCCGAACCAGTACACCTGAAACAGCGTTACCAACATACATTGTAAAAATTACTAATTAAATTCATATTCAAAACATATTAAGCTTATCATAAACTAGCTGAAATAAAATAAAATAATATTTTGCCAATGATGAGAGAAATGCTAGCTTTAGAATGTAATATACAGGGTGTCCCAGCAATATGGAACATCGAAATATCTCCGGAACCATGATAGATAGAAAGATGCGGTTTTCAGGGTTCAATAAAGGCTATAAATGCGCTTCCAGAACATATGCTGAACATTATCAGTGTTCAGCACAAGTGTGTGCAATTTACATAATTAGAAAGAAGTGAATAGGAAGCCGCATTTTTAAGACTGGATTTAGATTCTATGGCTAAAAATAAGAATTTTTTACTCTAGAAAATTTTTTGCTCCGAGCATTAGTTAGTAGCACCCAAATCCATTCTAAAATTCATACCTCTTATGTAACTGTTTTTTGCCAAAAAAAAGTGTTTAGCAGGGCTCTAAAAATGAAAAAAAATACCAATAATGCATGTTTTTAAGAATGGATTTGGGTTCTATGACTAAAAATAAGATTTTTTTTGTCTCTTGAATTATTTTCGTAAATCCATTAGTTTAGCTGTAAAATGGAAGTTTCAATTTTAGGGCGTTCAGGGCTCTCCAAACGACAAACTAATGCTCGGAGCAAAAAATTTCCAAGAGTAAAAAATTCTTATTTTTAGCCATAGAATCTAAATCCAGTCTTAAAAATTTGGCTTCCTATTCACTTCTTTCTAATTATGTAAATTGCACACACTTTTGTAGAACATAGAAAATGTTCAGCATATGTTCTAGAAGCGCATTTATAGCCATTATCGAACCCTTAAAACCGCATCTTTCTATCTATCATGGTTCCGGAGATATTTCGCTGTTCCACATTAGCTGGGACACCCTGTATATATTATATTTTAAAAAAAAATAAATAAATAAATAAACACCCTTTAAAAATATACCTAATAGTGAGGCATTTTTTTAATATTAAAAATATATAGCCAATTTGTGTGGCACATAGCCTCCTCGCATCCTATCCCCCACATACATTATTGACGTTATGATTTTAGAAGCCATTATTGTCTAATTTGTTTAATTGTAACCCCCGTCTTTTTAATCTATCAAAATTGTTTGGATTTTTTATATGAATTAAAGTATCAATTTAGCAAAAGTTAAATGGCGCAGGCGGTTCAAATTAATCTGGGGCTATTTGCGGGTTACTTTGGATAAACTATAAAAGTTTCCTACAAATCAGATAAGTACTTTTGAAGCTATAGGTGAAAATAAATGTATGTTTGTGCGCATGTAGAAGACAAACAAATTGGCGCAGAAGGTTGAAACTTATATTGGACCAACAATGGGCTACTATGATCTACCATCACAATTTCGTTAAAATCAGACGTGTAGTTTTTAAGATATCTTGAAAGTTGCAAGTATTGAGTAATTGATACTTTCATTCATGTAAACCATATAAATTTCATAGTAATCAAGATAAGTATTTTAGAATATATAGGTGTAAAGAAATGAATGTTGCACATGTTAAAGAGAAGCAAATACCTCCAGAAGGTTGAAACTTATTTGGGACCAAAAATTGGCTAATTATTACCTATCATCCAAATTTTAATAAAATCAGATGAGTACTTTAATATAATATGCTGGTTCGCAAAAACTGAGCGACAGACAGACACGGAACCAAAAATATTCCCTGACGTCTGGAACGGATTTCTTTCTTATGAAGTTTTTATGAAATCGGAAACCTAAAAAATTACCTATAACAGGACAAAAACAATTTATAGATTACTCAAGCAATGCATGAGTACCTTGTTGGTTCTGTATATTATAACGTAAGAAAGGAGTTGATTATAACGTTGATGCTTCAATAGCCAAAAATTAGCTAAGTTTTAAGAATACGGTGTAAATCTAAATGCAAGGTAATTTAGATTTAGACTGAAAAATAAAGTTCATTCAATCATCAATCACTCAAAATTGATGAATATCAGGGAAAAAACAATTGATAGATTAACCAGGCAATACATAAGTACCTTGTTGGTTTAGTATATTTTAATATTATAAGGTTGGAATTGATTACAGCAAGAGTGAACGTGGATTTCAAATTCAAATTCTGGAAACAGGTGGGAGAATTGTGTAGTTTAAGCGGAGTGGCCATAATGTAAGCAGGCAACTAGTTTTTGGAGTCTTAATAATAATGTAAACAAATTTAGGTAGAAGGCCCCAAAATCAAACAAAAAATTAAATTGTCCCTGGTTCGATCCCCCGGGGGGCCACAATGTTTTTTTAAATTTATTTTTTTCGGGCAATTTACATCGCCCCATAATAAGGTATTTGCATGAATTATTTTAAAATTTTATTCAAAAATTCAAAACAAAACGTTATGCATGTATTTCAAATTTTAACTTTTTAGCTTAAACGGTATACGAGAGGTATGAGCCAAAGAGCGACGGACAGACAGACATATCTGACGGACGGACAGACAGACATACCTGACGGACGGACAGACAGACATATCTGACGGACGGACAGACACATCACCCACACCATAAGGGTTTCGGGAAGGATCTACGAAACCTTAAATATGAAACCAAATGACCTTCAACACAACTGATAATAAAACTATACTTTTATTAGGTTTAAAGGAAAAATAAAACAATAAAAAGAAAATGATTATATACCCAGTGATGCTCCCAAATATTAGCAATGACAGCGGATCCCAGAGTCCTCGCGGGATTCATACTGGCTCCAGTGTACTCGATCTAAAATTACAAGAAAATATATTTTAATGACAATTTGAAATAAAAATGGTTGTATCAAAATGATCTTCAATACTGCTGATTTTCATGGTTCTCTCTCATTTTATTCAAAATGTATTGGAACTGTTAGGTGTGACAGACAGATAGACACAGGAACGAACTATAAGGGTTTCTTTTTTTTTGGTATCACCAACTAAACCTTAAAAGAGACAATGTATTGATATTTGCAAAATATTGACGGATAAAATTGGTGAACTGACAAGACCAACAATTTCCCTTGATGTCTGAAACGTGAAATATGAATTTAGAGAAAAGTCAAAATGTATTACTTCAGAATGATAGTAATGCTTCCGCAATCTTCGGTAACATTGAACAAATCAAAACTGCTACAATATTTTAAATAATATATAATTGTCTATTTGACGCAAGTTTGATCCCTTTATATAATTCTATACGTGATTTATAGGTGGGTCACTTTAGGGATAATATAATTGTCGATATGAAAGAAATAAAATGACAGTTTAAAATTAACACCATCATCAACTGAAATATATAGTTCTACAAAAACCTAACAAACCAATGCAATATTCAACAAACCAATGCATTCAGTGGTTTATTAATTGGTTTAATTCAATTCAGTGGTTTAATTGGCGGCAGCGAGGACAATAATTATTATCTTTCTTGTTCTCCTTTTTTTAAGTGCATATTGATGCCAAACCACCACTACATCTTCTCCTTTTCTTAAAAGGCGACTTCCACGCCATCTCTTAGTCATGATCAGAACTAAATTAGTAATTGATATCTTACTAAGATCTAAAACCACAGGCACTAGACACTGGAATCAAATAGGACCTAGTCTTTATAAGTCTCTACCTCAACACCTTTGTCAACAACAAAAAATACAATCAATTTATAACATAACTCAAATATTTCTAAATCATATAAAGGTTTTATTTAGAAAGGTTTATTTAATACATGAATTCACAATTTCATTTCGATTTACGCAATTCACAATTTTTGGGCTTACTGTGGTGAGCCAGTAATAGTAGACTCACGGCACAGACGTATTTTTATTGATATAATCCTAAATACTCATTTGTTTTAAAAAACAAATATTAATCTTAGTCCAGTTAACGAAAGAAATATGGCGGAAATAAATCGGATTCTTTCGATATTTGTTTGAAAATGGAATAAGTATCAAAAGTCCATCTTGGAAAATAGGTCCAATATTTATTATTTTCAGAAATATCTACAAAATGTCATTATATATGCACAAAAATTCATCATCGCATTTGTACAAAAACATTTTAAAAAGAAGAGTTGAATCGCAAGAAAGGACAATAATAGGCGAGCGAAATCAAAACAAAAACAATAAGGCGGCAGGTTACGTTTCTGTTCCCTCAAACCCAAACTACTAGTCCCTGCCACCGATCGCCGACTGCTCTGACTGGTTTCAAACTAATCCGTGATTCAATCAGAGCGTGGTTGGAAAAGCCAGAGTTTGAGTTTGGGCTTCGTTGGAACGCCCTGTTCCTAATGCGCATGCGTCGGACAACAGTTTCAAACTAGTTTGAAAGGTGGTTGAACAAACCTAATAATATTAGGTTTGTTCCAACAATAATATTAGGTTGTCGCGTATTCAGCTAAATATATTATATTTAGCTGAATACGCGCCCGGATCCGCTAGCTTTGACCCCACCTTTAAACTTTCAAACAGCAAACAGGCATTGCGGATTCAGTTTCCAGCGCATAATCCCACGCAACTCCGGCTACTTATTTTAGTATATATATAAAATTACCGAGGCAAGGTGGCCGGCAGCAACAGCAAGTCCAATGGCGAGTGGAGCAGGGATTCTAGCATCAGGTTTGTTAGGATCTACAACCCCAAACACAACTAAAACCAAGAGAAATCCAAGGAAGAACTCGATACCGAATCCTTGCTGAGCTGTCAGGCTGGAGTTCACTTGGGTCAAACCTAGAGTTCCTTGGTAAGTCTCTGGAGTCAGAGCCTGTAACACACAAAATAACAATGAAATTAACAGTAAGTAGAGTAGTTGGTTCCTTGTATTGTTAAATTTATTTTGTTAAATTGTTGTTTGTAGTCCAGTAACTTTATACTTCACAGTATGCATCAAATCCGGTAGTTCTGATTTTTTGCACACTTGTTTATGATGTTAGCCTAATGATTAATCCAAGTTTGTGGCCTTGAGCGCCGAACGCAACTTTGCCAAAAATCGAAAAAACCGTGAAAAAATCGTTATTTTATCAAATTTTGGTGATTATAACCCTAAAGGACTAGTTTTTGAAAAAACTTTTTCAGGACGTTTATAAAGTAGACTAAATTTGTTACAATATGATACTAAAACTGTCTCTGTAGTCCCAATAGTTTCTGAGATTTTGCCTTTCAAAGTTTATAATTATTTTTTTTCGAACTTCGCAATTTTTGAACTGCTCAAAGACTGATCTCTTGGCCCTTGATGACGTAATATTTGATTTTCCACTGCTAACAGCTGCTTTGATCAACTTCGGATTGTTGTATTTTATCTGACAAGCACTGTGCACATATATATCTCATTTAAACCCTTCAATAAACACTGATTTTCTATGTTCTTAAGGGAAATACTCGACGCAAGAAGGGTTTTTACACCTCTTTCCTTCACTAGGCGCACTTGACCTTCACTTAAAGTTTCTTTATATATAAAACACAAACCCACGCTGGGACTGGGATCAGACATACTGTAGATTTTGAGTTTAAACGGCACTCACGTTATGGGCAGCAGGCCAGTCAATAACTGAAATGAAAAAAAAAAAAAAACTTAGGGAAGGTTAAATGCGTGTATCTAGAGTTCGAAAAAATTATAAACTTAGAAAGGCTTAATCTCGGAAACTATTCGGTCTACAGAGACAGTTCTAGTATCATATTGTAGCAAATTTAGTCTTCTTTAAAAACGTCCTAAAAAAGGTTTTTTCAAAAACTAGTCCTTTTGGGTTATAATCGCTCTTAAAACCCACCCTTTTGGGTTATAAAATTTGAAAAAATAACGATTTTTTTCGCGGTTTTTTCGATTTTTGACAAAGTTGCGTTCGGCTCTCGAGGTCATAAACTTATTATTATTAGGCCAACATTATAAAAAAGTCTGCAAAAAATCAGAACTACCGGATTTGACGCATACTACCCCATACTTTCAGGCGACAAAGTTACTGGATTATTGGCCTTAAGGAGAAATAATACGCTCTCTTTAGCAATATTTCGACCCCTACGTGGGTCATTCTCAACCTCACTGACTAGAAGATTACACTACATTGAAATCTTCGAATTTAAAATTGAAATGTTTATAAAATTTATAGAATCTTCTGATTCTCGTCAATATATCTGCGTTTAGATAATCTGGGGGCAAGGCAGTGCCCCCGCCAAGTCGAGCACAGCCGTGCCATCCTTTACTGGAACCAACTCACGGAAATTTGGGCCTCTCTATTATCCTATTGAAGATACTTAGATATATACAATTAATTTTAATTTAAAGTTCATGACAAACTGAATCAGAAATAAAAATGTCACACATCTACCCACAGTAGTTCATACGATATATCAGCCTAAAGTTTGTTATTTTGTCACTTGCTCACTCATCATAATTCTAAGGCACTTCTAACAATCCAAGGAACTTAAAATTTTGTATTTAGGTAGAGTTTATTGAACAAATGAAGGAAAAATTAAAAAATCTTGTTCTTTGTCCCTTTCAAGGCTAATAGAAAAACCGCAAAAAAGTGTTAAAAATTTTAAAAATTGTAAACAGCACCATAGTCCCCAGGCCACCATAAGAAGTAAGTCGCTGATTGATAAAGTTTTCTTACCTTATGGAATCACTTATTTATGCCGTGTCCACCGATGAATTGGGTATATGGCAACTGGGCGCTGGGTCATTTCATTTTTGTTGACATGCCAAACATGCCCTTCTGCGGGAACAATGAAAAGAGATAGATAAAGTTTTGATTTTCATAGGATCGTTTAATTAAATTATTTAAAAAACAGTGGTACACGTGGCCACCGATAAGAGTGGGCCGTTTGGGGTGGCCACCGCCCCAAACATATCGCTCTGCGGGGACGTTGAAAAGAAAACGGCCCACTCGTATCGGTAGTCACGTGTACCACTGTTTTTTAAATAATTTAATTAAACGATCCTATGAAAATCAAAACTTTATCTATCTCTTTTCAATATTCCCGCAGAAGGGCAAGTTTGGCATGTCAACAAAAAAGAAATGGCCCAGCGCCCAGTTGCCATATACCCAATTCATCGGTGGACAAGGCATAAATAAGCGATTCCATAAGGTAAGAAAACTTTATCAATCAGCGACTCACTTCTTATGGTGGCCTGGGGACTACCACTAAAGCTACCTAGTAGAGAACTTTAAAATGCTGAGATTGATTTGACAGTATTGATGAACAGTTATCCTAAAGTGCAAACATATTTAATCCAGATAATTTTATTTAGTTCTATTTAAACACCCACCGACAAAAAAGTTACATGAAAGAAACAAGAACAAAGAAAGAAAAAAGAAAAAAGACCCAAAGAACAATCAAACAAGAACAAAGAAAGAAAAAAGACCCAAGGAACAATCAAACAAGAACAAAGAAAGAAAAATGAAGAATATTTTAGGGCTACGAAAAATTACTTACAAATCCCAACAAAAACACTAGTGTAAAAGATAAGCCAAGCCTCGCTTAAAAAGTTGTGAGATGATAGGTTTAGCCAAGTCTCCCACTGTCCAAGTAAGTTCTACTACAGTCTTCGCACAACTAGAATCGACGCGTTGACAGCGCGGGAAATTGAGTGACACACAGATTGGCCAACCTCTCTGGGGGAAAAAATAAAGCCACTACGAAGCCTTCTTATACTGTTATCCAGAGGGCCTCTCCCCTCCACTAGAGACATTTATCTTTGCCTAGTTGGCCCGACCTTTTGTCCGGGAAAATCTCAAGCTCTCATTGGCTCGTCCCCCCTTTTGCTAGTTTTTCCCGCGCTGTCAACGCGTCGATTCTAGTTGTGCGAAGACTGTAGGTCTAATTTATCCAGTGCAAGTACATGATGTTTGTCTTTCCCTCTCTCTATTCTCTTTCCCAAATCACTCTACACGTTTAAATTTAAAAACATTTTCTAACTTGGCCAATACACCCCAAAGAGGCAAAAATTAGATGCAGTGTCGTATATACAAATTTGGATCCTTGTGCTGAGACAATCAAATTAAGAAATAATGTTTATTATTTTATTTAAGTTTGTGGTGTGTATTTTGTTTGTATCTGTGTATACAAAGACCAACAATTCACTCATGTGTGGAGTGTTCAGTTGTCTGGCATCAATCCAGTATTGGATTGATACGTTTCGCTAACCATGATCATGATATAACAATAAAAAATTAACTGGAAGCAAGAATAAAGAATAAGTAGTTGCTTATAACCAAGATAAAGGTTATTAACAACAACAACAACTATAAACAGTCCATGTACGCCGACAGCAATGTCGCAAACAAGAATGACCTGGAACAAACAATCCGGCAAAGTCTCGGATTCCGAAACCCGCAAGAGCAACAAGTTACGTCACTTCTTTAGATTGTTACTCCCCTTAAAAAAAAACATAGGGGAGCAACAATTTAAAGAAGTACCCAATTTACCTGCTTCCACTATGCCCATCCTGCTTTAACAAAGCAGTTCGATTCTCGCTCCTGTTTTCAGAATCTGAATGTGAATTGGAACCAGCGTGCACTCTGGCTATATCCCACAAGCTAATTCTTCCTTTTCCTAAAATCGACTGTTTTGGTTCTAAGATTTCCTGTAGTTTAATAGCTGGCAAGGTGCTGTTTGTTACTAATATGACGCTAATAATTAATATAAAAGGATACCTTTAAGACGGCTGATCCAGCTATGGCACCAATACACTGTGAAGCAATGTACAGGACCCCTCTCAGAACGGATATTCTGCCCACAGCAAGGAACGACAGTGTTATAGCAGGGTTCAGATGGGCTCCGCTCACATGACCTAGAGCCTGAAATGTTTAATTCATATTAATGAAATGCATAATTAATATTAATTATATTTAAAATTAAATTCATAATCAGGTAATATGGGCTACATCGTAGTAGATGTTTTACTGAAAAGAATTTTTTTGTAAAAGCAAAAGTAATCAATTAATGTTCAATTAAATTCAACATCATTGACGTGTGTTCTCTCACACAAAATATCGCCATTTTTCATCTCTGTCATTTTTGGCTTCGTATACATATTTATTAATCTAATCCTTTGTTCCATATACAAAAACAAATAGGAACCAATTTGTTTAAAATCAAGTTCAAATCAAGTCGGTTTAAAATTACCGAATCCTAATTCAGGGTATGCATTCAAAACAAAACTCTCTTCTTTTTTAGATGTTGTTTATTTAAATCTCAGTGTTCAGTCAGGCAGTAAGCAAAGTTCCACTGAGGAATACATCTAAAACTTGGTGCCTAGGCTTGCACGGGTAGACTCGCAATATGTAGCTTGGTTTTCCGGTGAATGCCGCGTCACGAAGGGGTTTCGCTTCTACTACAGGAAGCATATTCAAGGGTGTGATGCACCGTGTTGTGTACTTGAAGCAAAGTAAGTCCTGTTGTTCAGTATGTCTTGTTGTTGCTTCAAGTAATCATCAGGATGCATCACACACCTAAAGAGGCTTCCAGTAGTGGAAGCGAAACCAAGGACTGCAACCCCTTCATGACACGGATTTCACCAGAAAACCAAACTGTTTATTATAATACATCATCTATAGCAGGATATACACTTTTTTTTATTTATACTTCCAAGTGACAAATGAATAATAAACAAATAAAAATAGAAAAAATGAAATAGAAAGAATGAAATAGTGACAAATTAATTGTAGTGTGTGAATGGCCAGCCTAAGTGCTGACCAATACAAACTATATATGCACTTGTAAGCCTTAAATAAATCTTGTTTTGGGTTCTTTTAGCGAATTTTTGAAGACAATTAAGCTATCGCAATGGCTTCAAAATGTTTGTAATACGAAGTTTTGAATTTTTTTCCACGTAAATCCGTTTTAGACCATTCTGAATCAATTCTTAAAATTTAACACTTTTTTATGTATATATGTATTTATGAATGTATATATATATATATATATATATATATATATATATATATATATATATATATATATATATATATATATATATATATATATATATATATATATATGTGTGTGTGTGTGTGTGTGTGTGTGTCACTCCAGACGATATCTCCCCTTAGGATGCACTTGAAAAATTTCAAACAAATTTTAAAAAAGTATGACACAAAAGTGTACACAACCACAATTACTTTACTCTTAAAGAGCTTTCCAACGACATGCATCTTGAAGGGTTTATACTATTTTGACTTTTGAACCCCTTATCTCTGTGTAACAATTTTTTTTTCTCCCATCCAAACTCTAAACCAAAATTTTCCTATGTTATCATAAGCCATTTATACGCAGATTTCTTTGAAAATTCGCTCACTAAGTCATGGTGCATGACTGGACTTTTTTTTATTGTGGCATGGACAAAGTTGATATGGTAGGCAAATTATATCCAAATTAAAAATAAATCTATCTTACCGAACTAATATATAAAGTACTAAATAAAAATATCGTTGTATAAGTTGTGTTACCTGTACTGTGACCATAACTATGAAGCCGAATGCTAAAGAGATAAGTATGAGATCCGACAAGGCCTTATCTTCTGATAGTGTAACACAGCTTGAACATCCAAAATAGTTGATGCAGAATACTCCAATAGCTTCCGCAAGTAGAGCACGACCGAGTCCTGCCGTCTTCTCAGCTGACAGCTCCTCCAACCCCAACATCTCTTTCACTTTGGACATCTTCCTTCAGTTCAACAACACTTCTAGAACAATAAACACATCAAGTAATCATTAGTAATTGAATCGAGCGTAAGCAAGCTTCTTACATTCAATAAAATATTAATTCTGTCTGTCAGTAACGTTTTCGTGTCCGACGATAATGTGGGTAAAAAAAGTTGACCGATTAAGTTGAAATTTGGTATACACTTCTAATTGAAGTGGTTTTCGTTGGTGGACTTGTTGAGCAGAAACAAGAAAGTAAAAAAAGAAGTTAACAACACGGACTTTTATTCCAAACAACGCCTTCACTCTTTTCGTTTGATATACACGTTCATTTTACTAATGCTCAGGCTATGTTCGTTGGACAGCGTTATCCGTCAAACAGTTCGCTCGAAAGTGAGTGAGCTTAAATTGTAAAATTGGAATTTCTTAACTGAAAAAAATTCTATCATCACCTGTTTGATGAGATGAACATTTTTTTATTTTAAAATATTTTTTTAATAACATCAACAGCGACACTTCTATGAAATGATAAAGATCGTTAAAACTATTCAAGCGGATCTATACGTTTAAAATAGAGAAAACAACGTTTTCACCGATCCCATACGTTCTAACTTAACGATTTTAATAAAACTTAGATGTCCATCCTTTTTCCGGGGTCACTTGCTGTTATTGACATTTAGTTCATAGAAATATATCGTGTTTCCAAAATGACGGCCATTTTACCCCCGAAAAAATTAAAACAAAACGCAAAAAAGTTACTAAAAGAAACCCTTTTAGTAACTTGCTGGCAAGTACTTAACCGGATTTTTTTATTTATTGAACCGTATCTCACGAATTTAATTCTAATTAGTTATTCTAAAGGTTGCTCAATCCTACAGAAAAAGTTATGGCAGTTTTACTGGAGTGTCATTGTTGCTAGATCCTACCTTGAAAAGTGTGTTACAGAGTCTACGGATAGAATGCGCTGCAAGACACCAACAAGATGAAAATCAGTTCTAGTTATTAACATGGACTAATAATTATTGTTAGAGGTCGACCAAGAAGTCATGGAAATGAGAGGAGTGCGCTGGTGTCGCCATGTACAGTCAGTTTTTGATATAATAGACCACGGTCAAAAAACACAGTGTTGTTCTTCTGTTATTAATAATTTTATTTTTGATAACTTCTATATTTTTTGCAACAGGCAACACTGTACCTGATAGAAATCACTAATAATTAATAATATACGAGAATATCTTTATATTATTATTTATTGATTATTCATAATAATATTCTTTAAATCAAAATCGATATTCTTTTTCCTTAATCTATATTTTTTTTTTTTCCTCTTTATTTCTGAGTTTGATTTGGATTCAGAACAGTTGTGACTATAGTTCGTGCTGTATAAAAACAAACAAAAGAGGAAACCTAACAGATTGGAAACCTTCCTGTTGTTATTCGTGAGATTTGACATAACTGGGCATGTCTTACAAACTAGGAATGATTATTGTCTTAGCACCCGACTGTACTGACTTCGGCACTACTCGGAAGTTCCGATTTTAAACGAAGTTAAGCTTTCCGTTTCTCCCGTGTTCATGACTTCTTGGTTGACCTCTAGTAGAATCACCTTTGGCTTGTTCATTCTTTTAAACTTGTTACTCCCCTTATAAAAACAGAAGTGTGATATTCCCTTGTCCCAAAGTACATTGGACTAAACATCACTTTGTTTTAATAGTTATTTAGTCAAAGTCATTTATAGTCTAAATAAACATAGGGGAGTAACAATCCAAATAAGTACCTCCTTCTTCAACCGTCATTGATTACGGCATAGCAAAGCTGAAAGCATTGATAAATAAAACAAGTATTGCTTTACTTGGAAAGACAAGTTTTTTCAACCTAGGATTTGTCGAATTTAATTCGAGTAGATAACACACAAAGATATACTTGAGTGGTTATAATCCTTCTCTAAATTGATCCGCTTTGACTAGTCTAATAGTTCCGTTTTGTTTACACATGATATTATAAAAATTGGACATTTAAAATGAACTTATAGACGATAGAAATTGTCTTAGGTCCGGGTTATGATGGCCTAAAATATTTACTCAAATAAAACATATAGGAATACACACTTATTCTGAAATTTGAAAGCCGGGTGGCCGTGTTAAATTACTTTACCACGTTTGCTCGGCCATCAATAGATCAAAGGAAGCACGAGGTCGTGGGTTCAATCCCTCGCCGTGATGCTCTGATTTATATGGCTCATAACTCGCTTGTATATCATACTCGCTTCGGTGGTACAATGTATAGAGGTATGATGTGTGAAGTGGCTGCAACTCTCTACCACAGGGCTAGTAAAATGGGTCTAAAAGATGGCCTAATTGCTAGGTTCCAACAAGTAGATCGTACTACCCATCTAGTACTAGTAATATAGCACCTTACTACTACTACCACTATTCTAAAATTTTTAAGTTATCAAAATAATATATAGGAAGTTTCAAAATATTATAGTATAGGTATAAAACGTTTCACATGTTGTATGATAAAACCTAACGGCATGAGATTCATTTGCGATTTTTTAACTGTGGAGAGGAATTCGTTTTTATAATGCTATATGAATCCCACTAACACATCTATAATTTATAAAACGTTATGTTTTTTTTTAGTGACTGCCTTGCAAAAAATGAATCGTCTGCAATAAGACAAAAGAGAAAGACCAAAGACCCGCTCAAAGAAATTAGGTATTTTTGCACCTGTACAAAAATAGTGCCAATTAGTGGCACATAGCTTCCTCCCGTTATATTTTGTATAATTTAATAATTTTGTGCTTTTTCAACCTAATTTTGTTAAATTTATTTAATTTTCCCCCGTTTATTAAATCTGACAAAATTGTTTTGATTTTTTACAAGAATTAAAGTATCAATTTAGCACAATTTTAAGAGCGCAGACTGCTAAAATGAATTTGGGGCTATCTTCGGGTTACTTTCGATAAAAGTTTTGTTTAAAAAAATCAGGTAAGAACTTTTGAAGCTACAGGTGTAAAACAATGTATGTTTGTGCGCTTGTGGAAGAGAAACAAATATGCACAGAAGGTTGAATCTTATATGGGACCAACAATGGGCTACTCATGACCTACCACCCAAATTTCATTAGAATCGGAAGATATGTTGGTTCGCAAGAATTGAGCGACACACCAACTAACAAACACGGAACCAAAACTGTTCCCTGATGACTGAAACATATTTCTGTATTGGATTTTTTTAAATCATTGAAGGCATAAAAATGTTTCGTTCTCCAGCTTCCGTTACCTTCGGTATGTTTGGAAGCAAAAGTAAAACATAACTATTACGTATTAGAATTATTGTAGCTTTATATAAAGGAAGCTGTCACTTTACGCGCGAAATGTCGGGAAAACATGTTATTGGAAAATTTAAGAAAATTGCATGTCAGAAGTTGTAAACTAAACTTTTAAAGTGATACGATAGTTCGTCACGAAACATCTTAAAAGCTTTCCATCACTTCTGAATTCAACGACAAAAAAAAATCAGCTGTTTAAAAATTAAGGTTATATAATTTTTACAGCTGTTTTCCTCAATGTTTATAACGTAGAAGGTGTTTCTATATCCACCTTTATTAACTTAATTCGAGGTATTACTTGTTTGAGTTATTTGAGGTAGGTTATAAATGGGTTTCTTGTTACATGAAGTGGTGAATAACTGGTTATGTATGCGAATTATAAGGTTTATGCAGCTTATTTATGCAAGCGACACACTAACCCCGTGTCATCCATTATATAAATAGTTGTACCTATAATATGTCCTTTGGCATCAGATCTAGACCCTTCACGGAGTTAGTCACTTTATATTTAAGTAACGTTAGGTAATGCTGCAAGTCTATGTATAAAGCACAAGAATTGTTAATAAGTCATGTCATAAATAATAAATTATTATTATTTATTAGGGTTTCGTAGTCATCCTAGAAACCCTTATGCTTTTGGTAAGTCGTCCATCCGTCCGACGCATCTTGGAACATGTGTCCCGCGTTATTGAAGCTAGAAATATGCAATTTGGTATACAAGTTGAACTTTCTGGCCCCAAAAACATGAAAAATGTTGTGAACTTCACAATTCAAAATGTATTCGATCAGCGAGCAATTGCGAACTGATCAAATCAATATTTTGTTTTTTGAAATTTTTGAGTGATATTAAAGTTATATAAATATAAATCATATTAAAGTTATAATTATAATTATAATATAAATATAAATCATATTAAAGTTATTTAAATGTAAATCACAAGTATATGTCGCGTTTCTAAAATGGAGACCATTTTACCCCTCGAAATTAACAAAATAAAACACCCGAAAATAAATTCCTCCCCTCCCTCCCCCCACGCTACCCCTTAAGAACAGGAAAAATTATATAAGTATACATCTCTGTGAGAGTGCGGGATATCATTTTAATGGTATTGAAATGTAGATCACAAATGTATATCGCGTTTCCAAAATGGTGGTGGACCAAATAAGTGCATACATAAGATGCTAAAGAATAATAAATATGCACCCCTTGCTCCCCCAAAGAGCAATTTTTAATAAATATTTTTTATAACAACAAAAAAAAAAAAAAATAATAATGTAGGAAATATGCATTTGTATGACCGAAGAAACCAATTTAGTAGCTTGCTGGCAAGTACTTGATGGGATTTTATATATTCCTTTTTTGGAAAAAATGGGCCCTTTCTCAAAGGAAATTTGGGTTATTTATGATAAAATATTATGCATTTTTCAGATCAAATTTAGTCTTATGACATCAATTATCACAAAATAAAAGTAAAGGCCTGTATACACATTAATTAGTGCATGTGCGAGTGCAAGTGTTAAGTAAATTTTTGCAAGTGTTAAATGCGAGAGTAAGTGTATAGTTGTGTCCAACAATGTTAAGTGCAAGTGGTTAGGATTTATTTTTATTTTAAGGAATATGTTTTATTTTATTTTTTTATTTTTTTTTGTGGGAGAGGTATTGTATTGTTGATTTTTTACACATTGTGAGTCTTTTGACAAATAAATTTAACATTTTACTTTTACAGTGCAAGTCTACTAAATAATTCTCTCGAAAAATTTCTAAACACATTGTGTCCAAATAGGTTTAGTAATTTCACACACTCGCACTTGCACTAATCAAAGGGTATACGGGCCTTAAGAAATAAAATGGGGAAATGTAAAATTTTAATAATAATAAGAATAAATTTAATATAATATCTGATAGAAATAATAAATTTATCAAGTATATAATAGTGCATTACGCGTCGAGTGCGGAAAGTAGCATTTTGCATGCGAGTGTGGAGTTTGCACCCGAGCGATAGCGAGGGTGGTAAAACCACACGAGCAATGCAAAATGCCGTTTTCGCACGAGTTGCGTACCGTACTTTATCTACGATTGTTAGATTTAAATAATAAATACAGAAACAAATAAACTTGCTGTATGTAAGTTCGTATCTCTCTCTTGATAAAGATGGCATTAATTCATTAGTTGTATTTTTTGCCGAATTAATTATTTCTGGAGGATTATTAATTATTCTCCACATTTTCGTCAAATTCACTTGATTCACTCATTGTTTTTCACTAAAAACTCGATATAAACCGTTACTTTAATAAAAGAACACCAAATTAGTTTTGTTAAATGTAAACAAACTCACTAATCGTGCGTAAAGCTGAAGAATTCCTCTTCTTTACCGCACTAGTGTGGTAAAGAAGAGGAATTATTCAGAACTATGAGACGCGCATGCGCAATGAATTCAAGTACGTAAATAATCACTTTCTACGCATCTAAACAAAGATATAATGTTTATATTTCGTATCAATCGTAGATAATAGTTATTTACGCACCAAGGGAGGAAAGTACGTGATTGCACCCTGAGCGATGAAGTTGGTTCCTGAGGCGAAGCCGAGGGAACCATAACGTTCACTCCCGAGGTGGAGCCGAGGGAGTTAATTATCGCGAGGGTGCAAAAGGGATTTTACTCCCAAGGTACGTACAAGATTTATCTCCAGAAGGGAGAAAAAAATATAGAAAGATTTCAATTTTAAATTACGTTATTCAACAAAAAATACATAGGTTTATATTTATTTTTTTAAAAATATAGTTAGATATGATATTAACAATTCTCTAAATAAGTTTATCACGTTAAAATAAAATTATAGATAATCATTATTTAAATTTCAATGCTAAAATTAAATGGGGGAATCAGCTGGAAGCTGAGTCGTGTATTGAGTGGTGTTGACAACTGATGTATTTAAATATTGATTAGTTAATCTACATTTAGAAATTATGTTTCCACTATTAACTTGTTTGTTTCTTTAACTGATGAATCACTATGGCAACCGTCGTGGAGGTTACATGACATGTGTGATGATGACATTATAGATTTCGACATTAAACAAAAGTTAGTAAATGAAATGTGTATTAGCGCACCAAGCTTATTTACTTGTGCTTTATCTAGGGCAACACTGGAGGGAATCATGAGAGATCATGATTCCCTTATTTTTCATTACTCCCTGTTTAACCCGACCGGGTGCAATGAGTAACATTCCTCCCTGTAAACTAGGGAGGAAAGTTCACTTTTTCTCCCCGCTGGAGGTAAAAGAATTTATCTACGATTGATACGAAATATAAACATTATATCTTTGTTTAGATGCGTAGCAAGTGATTATTTACGTACTTGCATTCATTGCGCATGCGCGGCTCATATTTCTGAACAATTCCTCTTCTTTACCACCCTAGGGCGGTAAAGAAGAGGAATTCTTCAGCTTTACGCACGATTAGCGAGTTTGTTTACATTTAACAAAACTAATTTGCTATTCTTTTATTAAAGTAACTGTTTATATCGAGTTTTTAGTGAAAAACAATGAATGAATCAAGTGGCTTTGACGAAAATGTAGAGAATAATAATACTCCTCCAGAAATAATTAATTCGGCAAAAAATACAACTCAAGATTAATGCCATCTTTATCAAAAGAAGAGATACGAACTTACATACAGCAAGTTTATTTTTATCTGTGTTTATTATTTAAATCTAACAATCGTAGATAAAGTACGGTACGCCACTCGTGCGAAAACGACATTTTGCATCGCTCGTGTGGTTTTACTACCCTAGCTGTCGCCCGGGTGCAAACTTCACACTCGCATGCAAAATGCTACTTTCCGCACTTGACGCGTAATGTACTATTATCTGTACCGATACTTAAGTTAAGTAATAATTCATAATTAATAACATATTTTACAAAGAATTAGAATCGTCTCCAACTCATTACGAAACGTTTTTTATTGTATCCATAATTTCTGGAAAATGTTGAGTTATTTGTTTTATTATAATCATAACAAATATTTAATATTAAGTTAGTTCGAGTTTTTTCTCTAGACTCACCTCGGGAAAACTGGCAATAACGATAAGTCCTTACTTACTTGTTCTTAACAACTGAAATTCGTGTTCATTTTACATAACTCTAAATGCTCCACTTACAACACATAGATAACAATAAGTCATAGATAAAATATTTCATTCATAAAACCTTGATTCACTTTTTATTTAATTAAAATAATTTGTTGTTATTTATATATATATATATATATATATATATATATATATATATATATATATATATATATATATATATATATATATATATTGTTATTATCATAATTATTTTATCCTTCGTTTGTTCTTTTCGTTTATTAATTTATTTGATATGTTGTACACTTTTTTTTAAGTAGGCTATAGTATTTATAAATCTTTTAGCACGATTTTTTTTTTTTTTTTTTTTGTTTAAATGCAATAATTTTAAATGTTAATACTTAGGTAATGGAAGATAACCCCTTCATTCAAATAATGCTAGTTATATTATTGAAAAATTTAAATAACTAAACCAGATAATAATTATTCTAGTTGGTTATATTTTTTGTTTTGCCGCAGTTAGCCTCCAAAAAAAATTTAAAGTTGTGCCCGCCGCATCTTTAAAGTTTTTTAAGGGGAGTAAAAATATTTGTTTTTTAACATTTCGGATTTTTCTAGTTTGTTTAGGCCAATTTCCGACTAAACGCAAAAAACCGTGAGTCTCTAGGTGATCTAGGTATACCAAACATTTTGATTTTGATTAGCGACTCTGTGGGTTTTGGTTATGGTGAGTCAACCTAATATTTTAGCTCATTATTTTTAAACAATATTTTTTTATATAAAATTGTTAAAACATTGGATCTACTGAATATTCTTAGATAAAGCCAATTCTTCAAATTGCGCAACATGTTTATGCTCAACTCTGGAAAAAAAAATTATCAATTTCGTTCAATTCAATTATCAAGACCGGATTCGGCTTTTGGAATGTATAAAAATTAGGACCAATGTACAGACAAAACTTTAATTTTTTATATTTATATATACAGGGTGTATCAATTTCAGATGGCCATAGAAAAAGGGGTAATATCTACAGGTCATTTGGAGCAAAAAAGTTCATATAAGCTATAGTCCAATTCTCAACAGGGTAGGAGCTATAGGCGAAAATAGACTGTGTTAAAAACAATCGACCTTTGCCTTAAAAAACTGAAATAACTCCAAATATATATTAATCTTGGAACAACGAATGAACAATCGTTGGAAAGAGCAGGAAATTTCCTATAAAATGATGTATGTTAGTTGACTTGTTGCCTTTTTAGTGTGACCCATAGCTGTTTGAAAACAAAAAAAAATAGATTTCTTTAAAAAATCTGAAAAACTTTGACCCCACTTATCGATATGACCCGAATGGGAGAAATGCGTACAAAGCTAGAAAAATTGGAGCTTTTAATAAGCTTTAAAACGATACCAAATACTTCACAATATTCCAACTCTAAGTGGGTGAACAAACCATCGTTGTAGAAAAAAACATGTGCTTGCAGCTGGAGAAGGGCAAAGAAACGTGAATTATCAGCTGTGGCATCTTTGACAAAAATATATCGATGTCAACAAAAATATATGTGCATTGCTCAAGGTGGCGGCCATTTTGAGCAGCTTCTGCCTTGAGATACCATGGTAAGTATATTTTACAATAATAGATCTTCTAGTTAGAGAACGAAAATTTCAATTTAATAGCCGCCACCTTGAACAAAAAAGCCTTTTTGACATAAAAGCCACAGCTGATAATTCAGTGAAGTATTTGGTATCGTTTTAAAGCTTATTAAAAGCGCCAATTTTTCCTAGCTTTGTACGCATTTCTCCCATTCGGGTCATATCGATAAGTGGGGTCAAAGTTTTTCAGATTTTTTTAAAAAATCTATTTTTTTGTTTTCAAATAGCTATGGGTCACACTAAAAAGGCAACAAGTCAACTAAAAATTTTCTGCTCTTTCCAACGATTGTTCATTCGTTGTTCCAAGATTAATATATTTGGAGTTATTTCAGTTTTTTAAGGCAAAGGTCGATTGTTTTTAACACAGGCTATTTTCGCCTATAGCTCCTAACCTGTTGAGAATTGGACTATAGCTTATATGAACTTTTTTGCTCCAAATGACCTGTAGATATATCCCTTTTTCTATGGCCATCTGAAATTGATACACCCTGTAAATATATATATATATATATATATATATATATATATATATATATATATATATATATATATATATATATATATATATATATATATATATATATATATATATATATATATATATATATATATGGATATATAGATTAAAGCACTGGGAAACAGTCACTGATTAAGCGCAGGGCTTATGCAAGGTGAAGACAAGCTATATATATATATATATATATATATATATATATATATATATATATGTATATATATATATATATATATATATATATATATATATATATATATATATATATATATATATATATATATATATATATATATATATATATATATATATATATATATATATATATATATATATATATATATATATATATATATAAAGAAAACACAATTATAAAACTACGAGTGATTAATTAAAAACTTGTACAATGTCTTAATTAGTAAACTCAACTAAGCAGACAATTGCACGCTAAATCAAAGTCGTCATGAAATAATTATTTATTCTCAAGTTTTTCTCCGACACAATTCTATCTCATTGAATGTTTTAAGTTGTTAGTTGAAGTTAAAAACAAACAAAGTTAGTCTCACTTAAACTTAAAGGTTAGACTTTATTAATTCATAGCTACTAATTGTACGATATATTAATGATCTTTATATGAACTAATCTTCTACTTGAAAATGAAGCAGAGTTGAAATTGAAAAGGTTAAATAGAAATAGTTAAGAAACGGATAAAGATATGAAATGCTTCAGTTATATTATGGTTAGCGTGTCTCACGCTAGGTAGAGACACAGTCTACACGCCTTCTTCTTCACAAATTGGCTACGTACCTCAAACAGAAATATTTAAAGCCTTATTATCCCTTACTCCTCCTCTACTACTAATATAAATTAAGAAAATTGTTATTTTAAAACAAAAAAAAAGGCCTTTATTAAAAACAATTTATAGTATTTATATAAAAAATACACACGATTTTTTTTTTTTTTTATTTTGAAGTAAAAACAAAAACATGATAATAAAAATAATAATACAAGGTTTCTCCATTCCATAATATTTAAAATATTCAGTTTCGTGATAACGATCATATTGACCTCTAGCGACCGTCAGTAGAACTACTATATGAAATGTATAAATGGAAAACAGTGTAGTTTTTTCTAATTTTAGTGTTTTTTGAACTAGATTCTAAATTCTAACACTGGTTCAAGGTTATACTTTGCTTTTATAAGATATTGATTGTCAATTGTTATGCTTGGCCGAATTTGAAATTAGATTTTAGGGTCAATTTAAACGAGAACGGCGTATTAAGGAATTTCCTCATAGTAATTCTTTAATCAATTCAAAGGGCTTTAAGATGGAATTTTGAGGGTTTTTTTTTTTTTTTTTAATAATATAAGTTATAGTAAATTGAGTGGTGTTTTGCCATCAGTAAATCAATAATGTTTGTTTAGACGTAGTTTTAAAATATTCGTGCTTCCAGACTTCCAGTGTTTTAAAATTTTACAAAGGTAATTGTTACAGCGACAATCGCAATAGCGAAACATTGTTTAATGTGTAACGAACATCTCGGCATTGGACCCACCTTGAATGTGGAACGTGGCATGACCAATTTGAAAGAAACAAGTATCAAAAGAGGTGATCAACATATAGAAAATGTTCCGTAAACCATCCATTTACGTAAACAATTAATGAGACTTTTTTGTGGGACATTGTGTTATCTTTAATTGTGATAACTACCTTGATTGGTGTCGGAGCCATAGGAAGCGAGATATTCACGAAAAACTGAATTTGTTGACCTTTGCCATTGAATATCTATTAACTCGACCACGATCTCGTTGTCGATTTTTAATTATGTTTTTCAGAACGTCAAAATAAAGCCGTTAAAAAAATAAATTAAAAATAAGCTCCAAATTATTTTGGAACAGAAAACCTAAAATGACTGAACTAAAGACTAAAAAACAGATTAATAGAAAAATAGACTGCTAATTGGTGTGGCACATAGCTTCCTCGCATCCTATCACGTACTTCATTGATTTTTTGATTTTACAAGCCATCATTGTCTAATTTTTTAAATTGTTTCCCCCGTTTTTTTAATCTGTCAAAATTGTTTCGATTTTTTACTTGAATTAAAATATCAATTAAGCAAAAGTTAAACGATTCAAATTAATCTGGGGCTATCAACGGGTTACTTCCGATAAACTATAATAGTTTCATACACATCAGATAAGTACTTTTGGAGCTATAGGTGTAAATAAATGTATGTTTGTGTGCATGTGGAAGAGAAATAAATGAGCGCAGAAGGTTGAAACTTATATGGGACCAACAATTTCATTAAAAATGGATGTGTAGTTTTTAAGATAATATGTTGGTTTGCAAAAATAGAGTGACAGACAGATACGGAACCAAAAATGTTCCCTGATGACTAAAACGGATTTCTGTCTTGGAATTTTTGAAATCGGAATCCAAAATTTGTTTTTATTCTTCAGAACGATCACATAGCTTCTATTACCTTCGGTAAGCTCGGAAGCAAAATAATACAACGTGGATATATCAATCATTACTCAATATATAGTTTACTTTTATTTTAGCAGATTTCTTTATAAATGAAAATCGTACTTTGTCAAAGGTGTAATCATCATTTCTAAAAAAAAAAAAAAAAATTCACAAGATTGTTTCTCTGATATATTATATTTGATTGCTTTACTAAAAGCAAATGATATTTTCGTAAGAGAGAGACATTTTGTAGACAGATGATTGCCAGATACAGTCGTAGAGATGTCTATGAAGGCTTGATTGAGGTAATCTAGAGAAAGTTTTACTAGTCTAGACCAGTTCATAACTTCATCTAACAATCAACCAGTAATTCTACAAAGCAAACCGTTTCCTTTCCAAATAGTAAACGGGAAAGTGAGACAACCATATAATGAAATAATCTACTTACATTTCAACATAGTTTCAAGTGAAAACAAATAAAACTGATTCTTTTAATTTGACCATACTGACATAATTACAAAAATACTTTCTAAAGCCGGGCTCACTAGGCCAGGCCAATGTTTGATCCGAAATTGGTTTGTTCATTTACACGTCACAAATGCAAGGGGGAATAAACACTCGTCACATCGTTATTTCAATCCAGTTTAAGCCAAGGATCTTAAATAAAGGGAATGAAGGGTTGTGGCAAAAAAGTGACTCCATGAAGATATTATGTAAAATATGAGCTCCAATGGGACAAATTACCTTCCTCTTGGTTATAGGTTACTAAGAATTTGTTTATAATTTCAGTTTATAACCTGTTAAAGAAGGTAATTTGTCCCAGTTCAAAGGTCACTACCACCATGGGTCACCATGGGGTCACTTTTTTGCCCTAAACCCCTTCTTAACATTCCATCCCCTTTATATAAGATCCTTGGTTTAAGCCAACGTATCCATCACTGTATCTGTGACAGTCGATCATCTCCAACTATCGGTCGGATCATAACCGTTCGTTCAACAAGTTAGTTCGCTAAAAAATATACAAATAGAACGCGAAAACATTCTATACGAAACATAAATACTCTTTCAACTGAAGACCAAGAAAGTGTAAACGATTACAATAAGAATACTAGACCAAACGAACTAAACAACTTATGACTTGTGACCGATGATTTGGTGGTGATTGGATTTATCAAGTGATAATTAACCACTAAACGTGTTTTGGTCTACTAACATCCCCATATTTTGGTCTACTAACATCCACATGTGTTGGTCTAATAGCATCCACATGTTATGGTCTACTAACATCACCATATTTTGGTCTACTAACATCCACATGTGTTGGTCTACTAACATCAACATGGTTTGGTCTAATAGCATCCACATGTTTTGGTCCAATAACATAAACATTTTTTCGTCAACTAACTAATTTTGTACTCAGGGTCATGAAAATAACATTGTCCATATATAGACGGGGCATGGACGCTCTCACCACTTGAATGATTTTAACACCTTATGGGCATGCTACTTCCCACAGATGAACTAAGGCGACCTCATCTTCTTAATAAGCACCAAAAAAGATTAACACAAAATTCTAGCATGATGTTAGTTTGTCACTTTTATGTACCTTATCTCCTGGACTATATTACATACTATATTCAATTATACTCTATACTATACTATACTATATTTCAATTACTGTTTGGGATAAAATTATTTAAATTCCGTTACGTGAATCAACCGCGTCTCACTTGCGTTGTAAAAAGGTACCGGCTTT
Source organism: Gerris lacustris (assembly GCA_951217055.1). Classification (NCBI taxonomy): domain Eukaryota; kingdom Metazoa; phylum Arthropoda; class Insecta; order Hemiptera; family Gerridae; genus Gerris; species Gerris lacustris. Next base: position 151,531,486 of record OX578276.1, read on the forward strand.
AAGCCTAAACGATTAAAGAACATAATTTAATGACAAACTAGAGAAAGCAAGTCAGCTAAATCAATCGTGTAGAAATACGAAATTTTACTTAAAAAGTTGGTTGTGTTATACAAGATACTAGGATCTAAGAAAAAGGAGAGACTATAAACATATAACAATAGTAATTTACGCACCAAGGGAGGAAAGTAAGTGATTGCACCCTGAGCGATGAAGTTGGTTCCTGAGGCGAAGCCGAGGGAACCATAACGTTCTCTCCCGAGGCGGAGCCGAGGGATTTAATTATCGCGAGGGTGCAAGTGATTTTTACTCCCAAGGTACGTACAAGATTTTACCTCCAGAAGAGAGAAAAACATATGGAAAGATTTTAATTTTAAATTACGTTATTCAACAAAAAATACATAGGTTTATATTAATTTAAAAAAAATATATAGTTAGATATAATATTAACAATTCTCTAAATAAGTTTAATCACGTTAAAACTAAATTATATATAATAATTATTTGAATTTCAATGCTAAAATTAAATGGGAGAATCAGCTGGAAACTGAATCGTGTATTGCATGGTGTTGACAACTGATGAATTTAAACATGGATTAGTTAATCTACATTTAGAAATTATGTTTTTCACTTTTAACTATGGCAACCGTTGTGGAGGTTACATGAAATGTGTGAAGATGACATTATAGATTTCGACATTAAACAAAAGTTAGTAAATGAAATGTGTATTAGCAACAACCTTATTTACTTGTGCTTTATCTAGGGCAACACTGGAGGGAATCACGAGAGTTCATGATTCCCTTATTTTTCATTACTCCCTGTTAAACCCGACCGGGTGCAATGAGTAACTTCCCTCCCTGTAAACTAGGGAGGAAAGTTCACTTTTTCTCCCCGCTGGAGGTAAAATAACAAATAATAAAAATAAGAAGAAATTAATAAGTAGCATAATTATTAAATTTAGTTTTTATTTGTTGTAGTATTATTCGCTCCAAATATTAAAATAATATTTGTAGAGATAAAATAAATGAATTAATATCACTTAGAATGGAATTTAGTTTACTACAAAAGAAGTCTTTCTCAATAATTAGAACAATTAATAATTTTATTTCTAAGACCACAAAAAAAAGAAAAAATCAATTAATCTTCATTACCTTTGTATCTTTATACAAAGACACTTTAATGTGTTACTTCAACACCGAATTTAGTAAAGTGCGTAGTTAAAAGCACTTAATCAAATCATGTGTTCAAAAGTGTAAATGTCAACACGTTTTAATTATTAAAAGACAGTCAAGTTATAATAGTTGTTGGGTTCTTTAGATAACCGTAGTTATCATTCATTGTTAATTCTCCCATGGTCATTGATGTCAAACACTGTTATTATCATAAATGTATAATTAACGATCAGCAGAACACATAATCTAAAGTTGGAAATGTCAGCCGAGTTCATATTGCTCAATTATTTATAGGTAACATGCCTAAAAAAAAAAAAAATAATAATAATAACATCGTGAACTGAAAAGTTAAGACAAATCTTTATTTATGTGTAATCAAATTGCAATTAAGAAAATTAAGGTTAATATAAATACTTAATGGGTATATTATCAATAATAAAAATTCGTGTGGAGTCGAGGGACACCCTGTAGGAACGAAGTTCTTACAGGGTGTCCTAAGTTATTAGCTTTTGGGTGTCCTAAGTTTTTAGCTTTATGAAATCATAGTTATTCTTTGTAAAAAACAAAAACAAAAAAAAAAATATATATTTTTGGAAGTTTGCAAACGTAGCATATTTTGAGAGAAAATAATGTTTGCCTTCCATAATTTAAAAATTTATTATGTTAAAAACAGATTGAGCTATACAAAATAATAAACAGGTCAAGTGTGTGCTAATCAGCACACAGCGAGGGTCCGTAGGCCACACTGAATTGTTTAAATAGTACCCTATTCTATTAATGGTGTTTTTTAAAATGCTAAAATGCTTATTTTGAACTATCCTATGGGTCTGATATTCTCAAAACACATAAACAAACTTCTGATAAAGTATTTTTTTGCCACAGAACCGGACTACAACCCTTATAAATACATCGAAAAGACCAAAGTTATAATAAACGTATTTAGTCAATAAAAAATAAAATAATTTTTTTTTTCAAAATTTCTAAAAAGTGGTATCTTTACTTTTGGTCGAAGAATGTTCAGGAATTTTTTCAGATTTTTTGCACTTCACTTAAGCGAGATAGAGGGGGGGGGGGGGGGGCACGTTTCACACCCACTTCAAACTTGCCTACGCTCGCCCTGTCAAGGCTATAACCAAAGAATTACATATTTTTGTAATCAGCTTGACGTACCCTTTCATATGATACCCCTCACGGTGTCGAAAAAAAATAAAAAAAATTGTATCCCTAAAGTTTTTAACCCAAATTTTTTTGAAAAAAGTCGCTATATTTTTAAAATATGTGGGCAGGTACAAGACACATACATGCCAAATTTCAAAGTGATCGGACGAAAAGTGTAGCCATGGGTGCAGGCGACAGGACGGACAGACAGACATACGCAGGAAAATATAAGGGTCCTTGGATTTGCCTACAGACCCTAAAAATGGATGTAAAGGCGTTTGTCTCACGTCAGTATCATAAATGGTTTAAAAGTTAAAACAAACTTTTAAATGACAGCCATCTTGTTATGGCTGTCATTTAAAAGTTAAAACAAATTTTTAAATTACCGCCATCTTGTTATGGCTGGGCCAATTAAAATGAAAAGAACTCGTGCTGTTTGTTAAATCCCCCCCCCCCCCACATACTTTGCAAATTTATCATTTAATACAAATTTAAGTCGAGTACTTTTAGTTGAATTAAATTTTATGATGTAATATTTTGAAATACACTGACTAACATCAATGCTATTTTAAAACAATAAACATGATTTTTTTCATATTTATTTTTCAACCTATCTATTTATAGTGACATCTAATAGAATGTGGCATTGACTATTTTATAATTTAGATTATAAATACATATTGTATCATTTAATACTTGGCAAGAATAATAACAACAAATAAATTATACAAAATATATAAAATTTTCCTGTTGACTTTTTTACTACCTTTTTATTTATTTTATTTTTTTCTCGTATTTCTTTTATTTCAAAAATATTTTATTCTCTGTAATTTATTCCTGTGCTATTCTATTCTAGAGAGGATATCTAGGATTACCATTTCAAGAATTACTCAGGATTCGCTTTATTCTTTCATTAGCTTATTACGAATTCTAATTTATAAACAATGAATATGAGATAACCTACAGAATTGCAAAATTAAACATTATACATAAATATTGCAATGACGCATTTAAAAAATGATAATAGTACACCATTCTAAGCTTTTAGCTTTATGAAATTATATTAGGTTTTAATTAATGACATGACACCATTGATCTATTATTATAATTTATTTTACTACGCTTTTATTATCTTGCTTTCTTGTTTGTTGGTTTGTTTGTCCATTACAAATCTTGCAATCGATTTTTAACTAACTTCCCGAGTAGCAAAACATTTGAAACTTTTAGAATAGCTCAGAACACAACAATGTATTATTTTAATACTTTTAGCCATCTTTCAGCAGAATTTAATTAATTTTTTAGCAAATTTTGCTGTATGAAAAGTACGGGTTTCAAATTTGTGATTTTGTATTAAGAGGTAAACATTGAATGACAGTGAAAAAGGAAAAGTAAACAAAGAAATAAATTTATTGGCGTGTGACACCAAGGTTTGTTTACACTTGTGTCCTAGGTAGAGGTTTAATTTTTCTGCATCTGCACTTCTTTACTTGTACCCGTTTTTCTTTTTCTTCTCTTACTGTCCCTACACAGGGGCATATCAATGGCACGGATTAGATTTGGTGTTGGTGAGATCCGTGGTACAAAGATTTGTCCTTTTATAGGTTTAAGATCAGCTCTCTAGATGGTTGTCATTATTATGTGAAGTAAATAAATTCGGAACTATGTATTTTTTTCTCACTAACATTATTGTATATAACAATGACAATTATACTATCAACATTACATATGATTCAACAGAAAATTTAAAAACGTAGTATATAAAAAGTTCTTTTTATCTTGTAATTTTTATAAATAATGTAATGAATAATTTACTTGGGAATGCAAGTTTGTTTATCACTGTATACTATAATATGCGGAGTGATAAGGACAATCTTTATTTGCTACTGAAAAAATATTTAAAATCTCATCATTTTCTTTATCACATATCAATTATACAATAAATTCATTTCTATTTTAAATGCGTACTTACAAATTTCAAAAAAAAAAAAATATATTTTCAGTATTTCAAGTATTTCAAAGTAACAATTAAATTGAAAAAAAAAGTTGCCCAAGTATGTATCTATCATAATTATGATTAAAGAGGTTGATAAAAAGTAACCCAACAATATTATTGTCACCATAATTTTTTCACCATAACACGTTTTGACATTTATATTATCTTAATAGTGAATGAAAGATGTTAGCATAGTGAATGAAAGATGTTAGCATAGTGAATGAAAGATGTTAGCATAGTGAATGAAAGATGTTAGCATAGTGAATGAAAGATGTTAGCATAGTGAATGAAAGATGTTAGCATAGTGAATAAAAGATGATAGCATAGTGAATGAAATATGTTAGCATAGTGAATGAAAGATGTTAGCATAGTGAATGAAATATGTTAGCATAGTGAATAAAAGATGTTAGCATAGTGAATGAAAGGTGTTAGCATGGTGAATGAAAGATGTTAGCATAGTGAATAAAAGATGTTAGCATAGTGAATGAAAGGTGTTAGCATAGTGAATGAAAGATGTTAGCATGGTGAATGAAAGATGTTAGCATAGTGAATGAAATATGTTAGCATAGTGAATAAAAGATGTTAGCATAGTGAATGAAAGGTGTTAGCATGGTGAATGAAAGATGTTAGCATGGTGAATGAAAGATGTTAGCATGGTGAATGAAAGATTACTACGCTACATATTTACTTTACAATCTTATATGACAAAATCAATTTTTAAAAAAAGATGGATAAGGTAGGTGTAGAAAAAACAGCAATTAAATTTTGGTAAGAAACGTTTCGACCCTAAGTAAGGTCATCCTCAGTCCATTTTAATGACTGAGGATGACCTTACTTAGGGTCGAAACGTTTCCTACCAAAATTTAATTGCTGTTTTTTCTACACCTACCTTATCCATCTTATTTTAAAAATTGATTTATACATATATTGAAGGTGTCAATAAACCTAAGGTTGATTATTTATATAATCTTATATGACTTAAATAACAGTACAGAGTGGGTAGAAAAGGGCTATAGAAGGATTAAGCAACCAAAGGTAATATGAATCAAGGTAGATATGAAAAAGATGTTAGCATAGTGAATGAAAGGTGTTGGCACGGTGAATGAAAGATGTTAGCATAGTGAATGAAAGATGTTAGCATAGTGAATGGAAGGTGTTAGCACGGTGAATGAAAGATTACTACGCTACATATTTACTTTACAATCTTATATGACTTAAATAACAGTACTAAGTGGGTAGAAAAGGGCTATAGAAGGATTAAGCAACCAAAGGTAACGGATATGAAGGCTATAGACAGGTATAATATTATTTTTCATCTGCTCAAAGCTAAAAAAAATAACTTCCTTATTTTACTATAACTAAATTATTTGTACCTTAAAACTAATATACGTTATTTTACAAAATGATTATTATTTATTTTATTTTGCTTCCGAGCTGACCGGAAGTAACGGAAGCTATGTGATGGTTCTGAAGAAAAACGTCTCTCATTTCAAAAATTCCAAGACGTAAATCCACTTCAGACATCAGGGAACATTTTTGGTTCTGTGTCTGTTTGTCGGTCTGTCGTTCAATTTTTGGCAACCAACTCTTCTTAAAAACTAGACGTCCAATTTTAATGAAATTTGGTGGTAGGTCATAATTAGCTCATTGTTGGTACCATATAAGTTCCAACCTTCTGCGCTCATTTGTTTCTCTTCAGTATGCGTACGAACATTCATTTATTTATATCACAAATTTATTTACATATCTTCAAAAGTACTTATCTGATTTTTATGAAATTTGGATGGTTTGTCGAAAGTAGACCGCAGATAGAACTAGATTAATTTCAACCGTCTACGCTCTTTTCTTCTTAATTAATACTTTAGATCATGTAAAATATCAAATCAATTTTGACATATTAAAAAATCGGTCCGAGACAACTCAGACAAACTTTCTTATACTTGAGTTCATAATTAATTAGCCCAGTGTTTTCTATTTATTAGTTTTCGCGTGTACATTTAATTATTATTGAACAATTCATCAAAATTTATCATAAACATAATTTCTCCTGGGCAGGGAATCATAATCGGGCTTTCTCCGTCAGCGTTTTTAGCTATTTTCTTAGGATATAGATTTTTCCCCGGGAAAACGGCTTATATCGTTAGATTCGAATTTAATTGGACTATATTTTAGAATTTGTAAATCAAAATAGTCGGAACTATTTTCGAGAAATAATTTTTTTTTCTCACGATTTTCAGAGTTTTTGGGGGGTAGCGCCCCCAAATTTGGAGCTAAAATTCATACCTCGATTTCGCCTCGGGAAATGAATTTTCTGAACATAAATGCCAAATTTCGTCAAAATCACCTCAGTATAGTTTAGGCTCCAGGCGTCTGCCCAGACGACAGACATTCTTTAAAAACCACTTTTTTGGACTCAAAAAAACGTCTAAATCTATCAAATCTCAAAATCGAATTTTCACGCCATCACAATACTTTCTCTTTATATGAGAAAGTAAGAAAATTAGATAACAATGATTTGTAAAAGCATAAAGTCAGTAAAGTACGTGATAGGATGCGAGGAAGCTATGTGCCACACTAATTGGCAGTCATGTTTTTTTTAGTTTTTGTAAACCTATTGTTTTTTTGTCAAATAAAAATTTCAAAAACATACCTAATGAATTTAAATTAACATTAGTCAAATTTTACTATAAATTTAAAATTTGTAATTTTGGTAAAAGTGGGAAAAAAGTATCGTCTTTTCAAAAAGAATAATACATTTTAAGATTATATCATGACATCACTGACTGAAGATATTGTAACGGGGAAGCCAAGTCCAGAATATTCTAGTAAAGCAGTGTAGACCTTAGGCTAGCAAAGGCTCCAATTTCTGTCTAGTGGTGCTTTCCCCCACCAAGAATCTAACAGACTAAGCCCTAGCATAGAGTCACACGGGGAGTCCGATCTTAGCTCTGGAGGTGTACACATCTTACAACAATCATACACATACACTCATATACCAAATAAATATCTATCAAACATATTAACCAATTCTTCTTTATTCCACTCACCAAATCCACGTTACAATATTATTTTGTATGTTTGTAGTAATAGTTTTTTACTATCTCATATAAAGAGAAAGTATTGTGATGGCGCGAAAATTCGATTTTGAGATTTTGATGGATTTACATGTTTTGAGGTCCCCTGAGTCCAAAAAAGTGGTTTTTAAAAAATGTCTGTCTGTCGTCTGTGCAGACGCCTGGAGCCTAAACTACTGGGCCGATTTTGACGAAATTTGGCATACATGTTCAGAAAAATCATACCCCGAGGCGAAATCGAGAAATGAATTTTAGCTCCAATTTTGGGGGCGCTACCCCCCAAAAACTCTGAAAAAACCTGAAAAAAAAATTATTTCTCGAAAACGGTTCCGACGATTTTGATTAAAAAATTCTAAAATGTATTCCATTTGAATACGAATCCAACGATATAAGCCGTTTTTCCGGGAAAAATCTAGTTCCTGAGATATTAGCTTAAAACGCGGATGGAGAGAGCCCGGGTTCGATTCCCCGCCGAGGGGAAGTTATTTTTATTATAAATTTTGATGAAATGTTCATTAATATTTAAATGTACATTTGAAAACTAATAAGTGGAAACACTGGGCTAAGTAATTATGAACTCATATATGAGAAAGTTTGACTGAGTTGTCTAGGACCGATTTTTTATATAGTAATGTGTATAAATACAGAAGAGACACATTTTTTAAAATACATGTTGAGGATCATCACACTTAATTATAGTTAAATGTGCTAAAAATACAAAATAATAGTCAAGATGATGTCAAAGGTGTGGGACGTGGCAGGAGCAGGATGTTTACATCATCTCGCCAGATTAAAACCATCATTAGACATCAGTATATTCCTTACTACAACCTCTCTAACAATAATACAAAACCACGTACGTATATAAACTGCGAGGAGAAACAAAATAGTTATCTTCTCAACACCAAATGACATTAAAACGAGATGATACTCCAAGTCTTCCTGATTCCAACATTCAATCTGGAATTCTGTCACTTCCACGATCTTCAGAAAAAATTCTCTAATTCTCTCTCTCTCTCACTCTCTCTCTCTCTCTCTCTCTCTCTCTCTCTATATATATATATATATATATATATATATATATATATATATATATATATATATATATATATGTGTGTGTGGGTGTGTGGGTGTGTACTAACTGTCCTCTACAAATAAAAAAAAAAAAAACTTAAGGATCAAGGAATTACTTTTATTATTAATTCATTTTTTACGATTTTTGTAGTATTAATACTACGGAAAGATTAATTTTTAATTTAAATCAAATTATAATTATTATTAACTACGGGAAACAGACAGAGAAAAATACACTCCAGCGCTGGGATTTGAACCACAGGCCTCTATATACAGGCCTCTTGGTAGAGCGCTATACCGGAAATATAGAGGCCTGTGGTTCAAATCCCAGCGCTGGAGTGTATTTTTCTCTGTCTGTTTCCCGTAGTTAATAATAATTATAATTTGATTTAAATTAAAAATTAATCTTTCCGTAGTATGAATAATACCAAAATCGTTAAAAATGAATTTCTAATTGATTGTACTAGGTACAGGTACTTATTGGGTACATTATAATTATAAGCGTTATTTCTCGGTCTAGTTCTATGTCATTAATGTTGACTTCTCAGATTTGTGGAAAATTGGAAGCTTAAATTCGGGACAAGGTATCATTAACGTCAGAGGAAATCATTCTCCTGCGTAGCTTAGTTGGTAGAGCGTTATACCGGAAATATAGAGGCCTGTGGTTCAAATCCCAGCGCTAGAGTGTATTTTTCTTTGTCTGTTTCCCGTAGTTAATAATAATTATAATTTGATTTTTATTATTAATTTATATTTAATTATGTATCATAATATTAAAAAAAATAATATTACTAAACACTAAAGAAATCCTACCAACTTGTATAAACTATAAAAGCACTCTTATGTAAATTAGTCTTCAATAGCTGCGCTGCGCTCAAGCGATTGCTTTTGCGGCCAGCTAAACAAATTTGAAGTAATTATTTGCAATTTTAATGTATAATGTACTAACAATTTATGTATGATTTCTTGTTTTTTACCAAATAAATAAATTAACTTGACAAATAAAAAGACTATAACAGTCACTTTATTTAAAAAAAAAAAAAAAATCATAAGATTAATTATTGATTTAAGTTATTTTTAAAAAAGATATAAATATTTTTGTAGAATATTACGCTTAAATATATAAAATTGAACAATGTGGAAGAGTTTATAACCTGCGATGTAGTAACCTTTTTGTAGTAACATTTTCTTAAAATGTTCCAGTTTGTTTGTTATTTTGCTGACACTTTGAACTTTTGCTGACACTTTATTATTTTGCTGAGTGTTTTTTGACATGTTACAAAAGAACCAAGAATAAACAGGTCAAGTGTGTGCCAGCAAACAGCGAGGGTCCGTAGGCCACACTATATAGTGTTTAACTGTAAAGTGTATAAACAGTGTTTTTATTAAAATGCTAAAAAGCTTACTTTGAACTATCCTAAGGGTCTGATATTCTCAAAACACACTCTGATAAAGTATTTTTTTGCCACCGAAACGTATTTTGTCAATAAAAAATAAAATAATATTTTTTTCGATATTTCCAAAAAGTGGTATCTTTACTTTTGGTCGAAGAATGTTCAGGAAATTTTTCAGATTTTTTGCACTTCACATAAGCGAGTCAAAATTACATAATAATCAGACAGAGAAATAGGTTTATTTAAATGTATGTTTGTGCAAATGTGGAAGTGAAACAAATTGGCCCAAAAGTTTGAAACTTATATGGAACCAACAATGGGCTAATTATTATGACCTACCATTCAAAATTCGATCGCAAAAAATTGAGCGTCAGACCGACAAACAGACACGGAACCAAAAATGTTCTCTGATAATATCTGTAAACGAATTTCTGTCTTGGAATCTTTGAAATCGGAGACAGAAAATATTTTCGTTCTTCAGAACGATCACATAGCTGCTGTCACCTTGGGAGAGCTCGGAAGCAATTATTATTTAATTACATCATTGACAGGAGCCTGTCAAAAAGAAGAAAGTTTTGGGCCATATAATAATGACAGACTGGATCAATATAAAGCGAAAAGCATGCAATGCAGGCCCTCCCACATGAATATACAACAAAAACATATATTAGTCGTCTTCATTCATGATACCAGACTTTTTCTAGTTAAAAATGTGATTAAAATTTCATAAATAAAGCTTTAAAATTAATCGTTAAGCGATACTTTAAAGATTAAAGTAACGCAATTGCTTTTATTCTGCTTGTCGTGAAGACGTCTAAAGATTTTCCTCTTATTTTAAATTTCTTCTTATTCCTCTTCTTCTGTGTAGTCTGTTCGATATTTTCGGTATAGTGGTATCGATGTCTATTCTGTTCGATATATCGATATTTTCGATAGAGTGGTATCGATGTCTATTCTGTTCTAGACTCTCGAGTCAAAGCCTCCTCATGTGCAGTGGCGTATCCAGCGGCTAGGTCTGGAGGGGGCACATTCTAAGTCAGTTTAGATTGGGGGGGGGATTCGTAGTGGAAACAAGAAAAGGGAACTACTTATTCAAAAAGCAGCTGACCCCCCCCCCCCCCCCCCCCCAAAAAATAAAAATCACCGCGCCCAAGTACAATAACTGTTTTAGAACGTATTCGTTAAAAAATGTTGGGGTGATGCTTACTGCAGTACACTATCTTACTGTAAGTTATGGGCGTCGGCAGTTAATTATTGGGGTGAGGGGACCTATGGCGGGGGTTCGGGGGCCCTCCCCCGGAAAATTTTGAAAATATGACATCTCAAAACAGCGCTTTTATGCATTTCTGAGGTGAAATTGAATATGAGGTGAATGTAATAATATGTATTAAAAAAAAATACGGCGTATTTTTTTTTTTCTTTTTTTTTTACTCGATCGGGTCTTGGCCCGTCTGGGGGGGGGGGGGGGGTGTGCACGTGCCCCCTGTTCCCCCCCCCCCCCCTGGATACGCCACTGCTCATGTGCATTAGATTATTTGATTACTTTGATTAACAATATACTACAATCCCATTTTTGTTATAAGTTTTTTTATCTAACGAGATTATTCTCCCCCAAGAAATTACTGACAGCATTGTGCGAAATAATTACTACGTTTTCATGAGTTTTCTAAACGGTTTTGGTATTCAAACCATAGAAACGGCAATTTCAAAACGTTTTGAGTTCAAGTTCACAACAAATTTTTGTGTTTTGTATCGAAAGTTTTGTTTTAAAAAAATAGTATGGAAACGGGTATTGAATTGAAAACAGAATTGAGACATGCGTAGTATAGGTATGATAAACAGAGATATGATAACCTGACTTAACTATAACTAGTCTGGGAGTCTATTATAGTTTTTCAAAATTGTTGTGAAAACTGTTTTGAAAACTTCTCATAGAAACACTATCGGTTTGAAACCAAAATAGTATTCAGAACCAGTTTGAAAACTTATGGACACTTAGTTATTATAAATTATTAACATTTTATGTAAAATATAAATAATTTAAAGGCGCCGGGAACACCAGAGAGCCCCCCGGGCCCGAGTTATATGGCCCATCCAATATATGGCTCCACTACAAATTCGTCTGCGTTAATCCACACTGACAATCTTATAAAATAAATTATATAAACAACCATCACAATAATTCTGCAATGCTTCAATTGATTACTATGTATTCATTTTGTTAAATTAGACCATGTTTTCAGCCTAAAAACGTTTAAATTTTTAAAATTGAGTTTCAAAAAGATTGTTTGTAATATTCAAGTTATTGTTGAAAAATTAAGAAAATTTTGATTAACTCAGGTATTAAAACTTCCTCCCTCTCCCTTTTCCGTTTATTAGAAATTAAATACATTAATCCTCAAGACACGAGGCAATCATTAACTTGTTATTATTTTAGAGAACATTACTACTGATAATTGACCAGGGAATCAATATTAAATAATTGATAGATCAATAGCTTCCCACTTCATATTTAATCCAAAAATAAATCCAAAAATATTGAAGCGTGATTTTATTTGGCCACAGAGACATAATTTTCTTCTTTTTTTTTTAATAGAAATCCATCTGACTAACTTTTAGTAAATAAACAGAAAATTAAGTTATAAAATAATTTTGTACTATATTTCCCTATCTTTTTAATTCTAGATAATAGACCTTGTTTCAAAGATACAAAGCTAAATGTACTACAGAGATTTTGTGCAAATTGGAACATTATAAAAAATGTTTTTTTTTCCTATTGACAAATGAGGAATGAACACGTACTTGCAACATAAAAATATAAATTGAAGGATCTCATTCAATATTGTAGATATTAAGTTTTAATGTAATAATTACGGTTAAAAAAAAGTTAGATAAATAATTTTCGAGTAAGAGTGAAATGTTTGAATCACGCTCGGACTTGCAAACAACGATATTGATGGTTTCAATCCGGTCGTCGACGATAGTTGACGGTAAGTTTGTCGATCGGATCTTCCTTATTTCTATGAATTTTGATCGTTCTAGAGAAATTATTTATATCAGAAATGTGGGGTAAATTTATATTGTACGTGCCAGGCCGAGACTTAGAGCACCCTCTAACGACCTCTAACGACCTCTAAACCACCTCTAACCACCTTCAATCACCTCTAACCACCTTCAATCACCTCTAACCACCTCTAAACCACCATTAACCACCTCTAAACCACCTCTAACCATCTCTAATCGTCTATAACTAACTCTAACCACCTCAAACAATCTATAACCACCTCTAACCACCTATAAACCACCTTTAACCTACTCTAAAAATCTATAACCACCTCTAACCACCTCCAACCATCTATAACCACCTCTAACCACCTCTCACTATCTAAAACCACCTCTACCCACATCTAACCATCTATAACCACCTCTAACCACCTATAAACCCCCTTTAAACAACACTAACCATTTATAACCACCTCTCACCATTTATAACCCCCTCTAACCATATATAACCACCTCTAACATCCCTTTAGAAAATTTCTCTGGCACTAACAATATAATTTAGCCGAACTGTGGTACTACTCAATGATTAAGTCCAACAATTAAGTTACCCAACTAACTTATTCCTCGGAAGGTTCTTACTTTAACTATTTTAATGACAAATAGACAGCCAATTAGAGTGGCACGCATAGCTTCTCGCATCCTATCACGTACTTTATTGATTTTATGCTTTTACAAGCCATTATTGTCTAATTTATTTAATTGTTTTCCCCGTTTTTTTAATATGTCATAATTGTTTTGAATTTTTACATGAATTAAAGTATCCATTTAGCAAAAGTTAAAGAGAGCAAACGGTTCAAATTAATCTGGTGCTATTTGCGGGCTACTTTCGACAAACCATCCAAATGTCATAAAATCAGATAAAAGTACTTTTGAAGATATTAGGGTAAATAAATGTATGTGCGTGCGCATGAGGAAGAGAAACAAATGAGCGCAGCAGGTTCAAACTTAAATGGGACCAACATTATAACCTACTATCCAAATTTCATAAAACCGGACGAATAGTTTTATAGATATGGTAGTTACCAAAAATGGAGCGACAGACACCAAACTAAAAATGTTCCTTGATGTTTGAAAGGATTTCTGTTTTGGAATTTGCGAAATCGGAGACACAAAATTATTTTCTGTCTTCAGAACGAAAATATCGCTTCCGTTACCTTCGGTAAACTTCGAAACAAAAAAATGTAACGTTAGGTTTCCTTAAATAAAAATTATGTTTTAGATTAATTTACGTAGTAATTAATGTTTACCGTAGAATACTTTAAGAGGAAAGATGAATCAATTAGTATAATATGGTTTTATATTGGTAAGTGACCTTGTGAGTGGAGGTAACACTGAGAAAATATTCCAGTGACCGATTCACTGACAATGAACGGAAACTTACCAATACGAAATAGTAAACAATTATTTGTACACTGTCATTAGACTAATTGCAGGTTTGATTCACAGTGTAAACAAATTTCACTTTTTTTCTTTTTTTGTCGTTGGAAATTGATATTGACTGAATTTTATATAACTCGATAACAAGTGATTCAATGTTCCTAGACACTAAGTGCATAAAGCAACACCAGGTGAGGTGCCTAAAGAACTCAAAGAGAATGTTTATATATTAGATTATTCTTTCAAGGTTAATTCTTATTATACGTGCCAGACCAAGTTTTAGAGCCACCTCAAACTATCTCTAACTATCTCTAACCACCTCTAACTATCTTTAACCACCTCTAACTATCTCTAACCACCTCAAACTATCTCTAACCACCTCTAACTATCTCTAAACACCTCTAACTACCTCTAACCACCTCTAACCATCTCTAACCATCTCTAACCACCTCAAACTATCTCTAACCACCTCTAACTATCTCTAACCACCTCTAACCATCTCTAACTATCTCTAACCACCTCTAACTATCTCTAACCACCTCTAACTATCTCTACCCACCTCTAACCATCTCTAACCACCTCTAACTATCTGTAACCATCTCTAACTATCTCTAACCACCTCTAACCACCTCTAACTATCTCTAACCATCTCTAACTATCTCTAACTACCTCTAACTATCTCTAACCACCTCTAACTATCTCTAACCACCTCTAACTATCTCTAACTATCTCTAACCACCTCTAACTATCTCTAACCACCTTAACTATCTCTAACTATCTCTAACCACCTCTAACTATCTCTAACCACCTCTACCTATCTCTAACCACCGCTAACTATCTTTAACCACCTCTAACTATCTCTAACCACCTCAAACTATCTCTAACCACCTCTAACTATCTCTAAACACCTCTAACTACCTCTAACCACCTCTAACTATCTCTAACCACAAGGTTAGAGGTGGTTAAAGGTGGTTAGAGGGAGCTCTAAATCTCGGCCTGGCACGTACAATGTGAATTTACCCAAAATTTCTTTTAAAAACAATTTCTCTAGAACGATCAAAATTCATAGAAATAAGGAGAAAGATCCGGCCGACAAATTTACCGTCAAAGATCGTCGACGACCGGATTGAAACCATCAATATCGTTGTTTGCAAGTCCGATTGTAATTCCAACATTTCACTGTTACTCGAAAACATTTTTTTAACAAATTTTGCACATGGAAACAATTTAGGTGAAGAATACAGAAACAAAAAAAAAAAAAAAAAAAATCATTGTATTCCGAGCTATAGTTAGTATTCTAAGTAAATCTTGTTCCGCTAATCCTACCTGATACCTTTTTACCTAGTTTCTGGATTTTCATCCACACTTCCATTCATTCCTTTGTAACATGTCGTAAAGTCAATCAGGACCTTTTTTCATTATTCTTTTTTATACTTTGTTTCTTGCTCTGATGATGCTAATAAATTTAGCGAAACGTTAGCATAAACTTTCTCAGTGTGTTTTATTTGACATCATCTCGCTAACATACCCTCTCATTATACTTGAAATGTCACGAACCACCTCAATTATTTTCATTAATATTGTCTCAACATTGTATATTGGTGCTAAAGGGCAATAGGTTGTATTAGGGATTGGGCAATGGGTGGTATTAGGGATTGGGCAATGGGTGGTATTAGGGATTGGGCAATGGGTGGTATTAGGGATTGGGCAATGGGTTGTATGAGGGAAAGGGCTATGGATGGTATAAGAGATTGGGCAATGGGTGGAATTAGGGATTAGGCAATGGGTGGTATTAGAGATTGGGCAGTGGGTGGTATTAGGGATTGGGAAATGGGTGGTATCAGGGATTGGGCATTGGATTGTATGAGGGATTGGGCTATGGGTGGTATAAGAGATTGGGCAATGGGCGGTATTAGGGATTGGGCAATGTGTGGTATCAGGGATTGGGCATTAGATTGTATGAGGGATTGGGCTATGGGTGGTATTAGAGATTGGGCAATGGTTTGTATGAGGGATTGGGCTATGGGTGGTATTAGGGATTAGGCAATGGGTGATATTAGAGATTGGGCAGTGTGTGGTAATAGGGATTGGGCAATGAGTGGTATTATTGATTGGGCAATGTGTGGTATCAGGGATTGGGCAATGGGTTGTATCAGGGATTGGGCTATGGGTGGTATTAGAGATTGGGCAATGGATTGTATTAGGGATTGAGCAATGGGTGGTTTTAGAGATTGGGTAATGGGTGGTATTAGAAATTAGGCAATAGGTGGAATTGGGGATTGGGCAATGGGTTGTTTTCGTGGATTGGGCAATGGGTGGTATTAGGGATTGGGCAATGTATTGTATTAAGGATTGAGCAATGTGTGGTATCAGGAATTGGGCATTGGATTGTATGAGAGATTGGGCTATGGGTGGTATAAGAGATTGGGCAATGGGTGGTATTAGGGATTAGGCAATGGGTGGTATTAGAGATTGGGCAATGGGTGGAATTAGAGGTTGGGCAGTGGGCGGTATTAGGGATTGGGCAATGTGTGGTATCAGGGATTAGGCATTGGATTGTATGAGGGATTGGGCTATGGGTGGTATAAGAGATTGGGCAATGGTTTGTATGAGGGATTGGGCTATGGGTGGTATTAGAGATTGGGCAATGGGTTGTATTAGGGATTGGGAATGGGTGGTATTAGGGATTGAGCAGTGGGTGGTATTAGGGATTGGGCAATGGTATAGGAAGCGCTAAAGTTTAAAAAATGTAATTGAGACAAACACAAAACTCCTGAAGCAATAAAGTTATAAAAAGTGTGGCCTGTATAATTAAGCCCACGCTTGCATAGCTTCGTTTTATAAATAGGTTGCTACTTAAGTGACGTACTTTAATATAACATTAGTTTGGTCGTCGTGCTTGTATAGGTCAATAGAACCCAACTTCACGTGCAAACTTACAAATTTATATTATTTTAACTCAATTAGAATCTAACCTAATCTTTGTTTTTTTTTATTATATTATTATCTTTTTTTTTGAAAATCCATTATTTTAGCAGTTCTTTTAACTTGTTTGCCCTAAATATAGAGTTATGCTATGCTCACATTCATGTTTATATTCAAACATTGCGTGATATAATGCAATATTTTTAGGTCATGGTACTGCCGAAAAACAAAACATGTACGAGTATATGTGTGTATTGACACTTGACACTGGCTCAGACAGTAACGAATTTCATTGCCCTCTTCGATATCGTACGTACATCTTATATCAATGTTTTTCAACTAACACACTGTCTACTCTGACAGATTTATATTTCAAATTGCAACTCACTAATGCATTCAACCATTAAATCATTCAATATTTAGATAGACAACTATGGGGAAAAAAATACAACAAGAAAAAAATATATACTTTTAAACATCTGCTTTTAAAAATTTGAAAAGAATAAAAAAAAGCTGAAGTATTATCAGTGCTTCAATTAGATCACATTATATTACCATCTGTTTGCCAAAAAGATTTAGATAAAGAGATTTTATCTTCAAATGATTTGTCTTTTGCGTGAGTTAAAAAATTAAAAAAAAAATCGACCCTGCAATAAAAAAAAAATCCTTTTTTAATCTGTTACAATAAAAAAATAAAACAATAAAAAACGAAAAATAATGGCTAATAATATTATTCTTTTTTTAATAATAATATATACATATACATATGTGTGTTGTATTTCTTTATTATGGTTTAATTGTTTAATTTCAGATTATAAGATTAAAAATGGTACTGGATTCATCTAAATATTAATTTTATTTATAACTCGAAAAGTTCTAAAATAAATTTATTAAGATTTCGCCAAATAAGATTATCTTTTATTAAAGGATTCTTATCTAAAAGTTTAATATCAAATTATGTCATTTCTCAATGGCACAGTTTCTTGTAATTATGCCATAATGATTTGAGTGCGGAAAAACCATAGGTGTACAAGGTGCAAATGATATTTTGGTTGAAATGGAATGTGGCACATAAATTCTTTGCAGCTTATCACGTACAAATCATTTTGTATTTATGATTCATTATTGTCTAATAGTTTCCCCTCTTTTATTTTTTTTGGTGAAAGTAAGGGAAGCTATGTGATCGTTCTTCATTTTTTAAAAATAATAAAGAGAAATCAAAAACATCTGTATAACCTGATTAGATGTAACCTACCTCGTTTCTGTAAGTTTTGTTTAAACTCAGTTATGAAGTCATACGACATTTTAAAAAGTATCACGACAATCAAAAGTACGTCTTATTTAAACTCTAATATTTTTTTTAAAAAAAGCTGTTAACCTGTCGAGTCATTCAGTTAAATAAAACTGCTACTTGTTACAAAACAGGCAACACTGATTTTTTTAAAGAATAATAAGTTGGTACTGTTACTTCCCACCACGATTTTTTACTTTCCGCCACGATTTTCACAACTAAGCTGTAATGGGATGCTTTCCTCCCTATAAACTAGGATGGAAAATTAATGTTTTCTCCCTTCTGGAGGAAAAATATTATTAAGCTTGATAATGGCCCAAGTGGGGCTGAAATATCGCATGTAGATATAAAAACTTAGTTTTTATTTATACCCATAAGACCTGGAGCAGTCGGCATACTTACGAAAAAAAAAAATTTGATTTAATTAATTTATTATTACACTATTGGTTTAAGCTCCGACTTGCAGTGGGGTCGTATTTATTTTTTATCTACTCCTATTCATTATTATTCATTGAATGAACACTTTTGAATTCGGAATTGAAAATTGATTATTCTTATCACAGAATAATTTCGAGCTTGGAATAGATTAATGTTTACTTCCAGATAATTCCGGACTGAATGGGGAAGATTTTAAAGAATTAAAATTTATGTGATATGAAAAGAATTGCTTTTGTATACGGATATAATTATATAGTACAGGTTATGTACCCTTTAAATACGACATGTAATTTAATTATGTTCACGTACAGATAATACCTTGAGTCATTACTTGTAATACATTGCAAGGCCTCGTCATTGCGTGACAAAATTACATTTAAAAACAAATAGTTATGATTTTAAAGAAATACTGGAGCTATTATTTCATCCTGTACCGTAGGTTGCAGCGGTCCGAGTCTAATACATCTGGAAATTTGTGAAACCCTAACGTTTCCAAGGCATTATAAGGATTAGCCAAGGAAGTTGCTCATGATGACTGTCATTTGCAACTGTTCAATGAGTGTCACTTGCAACTATTGAATGAGTGTCATTTGCAACTGCTCAATGAGTACCATTTGCTACTTTTCAATGAGTGACGTTTGAAACAATACAATTAGTGCCATTTGTAACAGTACAATAAGTGTCATTTGCAACTGTTCAGTGGGAGGAAGCGACTCCCTCGAATGATTTCTGTAATAGGTTCGAAAAGTCAGGATTCACCTATCATTGAGCATTCAAAAGTCCTAACTAATTATATTAAAATATTTGCCTATTATAGACACTAAGGCCTAGTAGTAGTAATAGGTCATAGCATTAGTACTAAACAGGTAGGACGAATGGCCATTCTTTAGGCCCATTTTACCAGCTCCGTTGTAGAGAGTTGCAGCCACTTCACACATCCTACCTCTGTACATTGTACCAACGAAGCGAGTATGGTGCGATCATTACCGAACTATACAAATCAGAGCGTCAACGCGTG
This sequence comes from Gerris lacustris, assembly GCA_951217055.1. NCBI lineage: Eukaryota > Metazoa > Arthropoda > Insecta > Hemiptera > Gerridae > Gerris > Gerris lacustris. The sequence goes on from OX578276.1 coordinate 151,551,460, forward strand.
TGGTCAAACCCATGACCCTGTACCGCTCTTGACTCATATATTCAAATCAGAGTGCCACGGCAAGAAGGTGCCCTCTCTACGATTCATAGATGTAAATCTGAGCATCATGGCACGGGATTTAACCCACGAACTTGTGTCACCTTCGAATCATTGATAGCCAAGGAGAAAGGTAGGCGCCTAGAGACCCACAGTCACGCTGGCTCTACTACTCACACTAATAACTCCTTTTGATATTACTTAGACTGCCGAGGATGACCACTTTGTCGAACTTAGCAATTAGGCCTTTTTTTGGTACCATTTTAGTCATCCTCGTAGTAGAGTTCCAGCCACTTCTACATTATAATACCCTTGTGCAATGAACCGCCAATGCGAGTATGGCGTGGTAATCAATGAGCAATATAAATCAAAGCATTGTGGAACGGTATCGAACCCACATCTTGAGCTGCCCTCGATTCATTGATGGTCGAGCAGATGTAATTTAAGCCACACGATTATCCTGGTTCCTTTTTTCACCTAATAAGCAACGACAGACTTTTATTATTAGCACAACGATAATAGTTAATATAAAGAAGTTGTAGTAGTAGTAGTTAGGTGCTAGTACTAGTACTAGTCGGGTAGGACGAACCACTTCTTGGAACCTAGCAATTAGTCCATCTTTTAGGCCCATTTTATTAGCCCCGTGGTAGAGAGTTGCAGCCACTTCACACATCATACCTCTGTACATTGTACCGCCGAAGCAAGTATGATGTGATCATTAGAGTGCCATATAAATCAGTGTATCCCGGCGAGGGATAGAACCCATGACCTCGTGCCGCACTTGATTCACTGATGGCCAAGCAGACTTGGTAACTAATTTAATCCACACGTTTGCCCAATTACCAAAATATCAATCTAACAACGACTGGATATATCTAGACATTGATGAACATCAACTTTCGTGATATCAATTATCCAGTTACATTCTAGGCCTCTTGTACATACATATGTATTTATTTACCTAACAGATTGTCCATATAATCAAATTACGTCATCTGTCAATGTAAAATTTCATAACGTCAATGATAAGTGTAAATTTTAAGTTAATCGTGATCAAAATCCTACGTTAATATATTATAGTCGGTTATATTATAAGCTTAAATGGTATTAGAGTCAAAATTTTAGGTTATATGGGATTGATGAAGAGGGTGTTTCAAGAAGAGGCCATGCCACAGGATGACTAGCACAGCTGTTGAGGCTTGGTATATACTCCTAATAACTTTGTTAATGAGCGATGTCTGCTGTCAACTGGACCCTGATAACACCTCGCTTCCATTTCCTTCGTTTACGGGACATTCGGTTACCATTCCATTGCAATCGGACCCTCCAACAAAGCGCGCAGTAAGTTATCTTTGCTTGTAAACTTTTTTTTCAAATGCATGTTTTATAATTAATGTTAAGGTAGAACGTTGGCACCGTTGTCAATAAGAAGCTATCCGTTGCCACCAAACGGAACGATGGGCAGAAATCCTACTAACGGTACTCCAAGGGCTACGAGCTTTAACCGTGCAGGACAGTCCGTAGAGTCCAGCAGAGCTGATATACGATGAAGCTGTTGCAACCCCTGGAGAAACGCTCAAGACTGAAAGTAAGGAACATTTCTCCAGGGATTGCTATAGCTTCACCGTATAGCAGCTTTGCTAGACTGTCCTGCACGCTTGAAGCTCGTAGCCCTAGGAGTACCTTTGGTAGGAGGATTTCTGTCCATCGTTCCGTTTGGTGGCAATGGATAGCTTCTTTTAGACGACGTTCTACCTTAAGTGAGGTAATGTTGTATACAGAGTAAGGAGTTAAATTTTTTGAATAAGCTTGATGTAAATTGTCGGCCTCGGTCAGATTGATGTTATTACGGCTTGCACTCCATATCTGACTACCCACTGCTCATAAATGGAGTTTGCTGCCATTTCTGCCGAGATATCTTTGACTGGAATAGCTTCCGGCCAAGAGGTTGCTCGATCTATGATGGTTACCCGTGGTTTGTGATTAACATCCGGGTTCATACTAAGTAGTCGGATCACCGCTGTTTTTCAAATCAATCTAACGTCGGGGTCACCACTGAGAGAGATCCTTTTTACGATTAATTAAGAAATTAAAAATGTTTTCTTTATTTGATAACGATTGACAAAATCATTAAAATTATATTTAGAAAAATAGATAAATAATTTGTGCGGATGGCACAATTATCAAGCAGACATAAACTAACTGTTGCCTATATAATAACTTCAAAATTTTCTCGACTGTTTATTTCTCTAGTGTGTGATAGTGACTCATCATAAAAAATATGCGTAGTTCAATAACGGAACAACGTCTTCACACAAAAAATTGTAATTGAAACAATTGACCAGCTGTTCTAAAGCAGCCTTCTTCAGATAATCTAGAGCTTACTGAATCGACTTCGAAAGTCTTAAATCTTAAAAATTTGACTAAATTAAAAATATATACATTTTCTGTTACATATCTATAACAAGCTATGATTCTCCAAATACGGAATTCTATATTGTACACTTTCCATTCTGCCGTAGACACTTTTTAACTTTAGCACCCTCCTTGGTTCTGAACAATAGCCTGCCATACAAAATTCTCAAAGGTTTGTGTGTTTGACTCCCCAAGACATTGAGACTCCTAGGGCAGTTTTATATTTAATATTCCTTTATCTTAATAGTTGATTAGACTAAGGGATAATATGATCACAATTATATACACAAGTGTGATATTCCTTTGTCCCAAGGTACATTGGAATAAATATTCTTCGTCTTAATAGCAATTTAGACTAAGGAATATTATGCTACTCTGTATATGATCCTTTGTCTAAATAACTATTAACACAAAGGGATATAGGGGGGTGCTAAAGTAAAAATGTACCCTGCCGTGTTTCCAATTAAAACCACGTCTACATTAAAATCTACATTTCACAAAGTCAGACTTTTATTATTCCTTTGAAAAGCGACCTTCACCAGGAAAGCTATTAAAAATCTTTATGTTTAACATGAAGAATTAAAATACAATATTATATATTTAAACGCACTTACTATAATATAGAGCAAATGACGAGAAGTTAGAAATAATGATGTTCTCCAATTACCTGAAACAAAAAAAAAAAACAATTGTATAAATAATTTTGTTGTTTAGAAATCGGATTTTAAGAATGATTTGAGCTGGAGAGATTCGTATTTGAAAATTCACCCAAGTAAACAGCTGGAGGAATCAGATAAACCATCATCATTGAAACAGATTAATCATGACGTCGATACTCCTGAGATCGGATTGGAAGATCTACGAGCGTTTGATTTGCCGGAAAGGAAAATACCAGAAAGACCTGGCTATATTGGAACAAGGATAATGCTAGAAGACTATCCCTTTGTAGCAACCATATGGCTCCGCTGTAAGTTAGTAAAGATATATAGGCACTTCTTTAGATGGTTACTCCCCTTATAAAAACAAACATGTGGTGTCGCGGGACACCCGGTAGAAACGAAGTTCCTTACATTTTTCATTAAATATAAATTATAAAACCACCCTGATAAGTACGTATACGTTGCTAACTACTTATACATGGCGGAGTTAAGAGACAAAATTAGAAGTAACGAACTGTTTGCACTTAGCAGAGTTAGGGAAAAATTAAAAGAAACAAGAAGCAATATTTGTATCATTAAAGCAAGCGTCTTACAATAAATATGTATTGAATATTGGGAAAAAAGTTAATCATAATGAGTTTATAGTTAAAGAGTATGTTTTTAGTATATAGCCTGAGGGAAATGTAATGTTTTCTACTTACCCGGACTACAAATTTAAAATATTAAAAAATATATCTCTTCCCTACTTAAAAACGTCTGCTTGTATCAGGTTGAAATTTTACGATCCTGTTTCAATCGTACTTTAGGCAATGTATAAGAAGTTTTATTAAAATCGTTATACGTTAGAACGTAAGAAATCGGTAAAAACATGGTTTTCTTTATTTTAAACGTTTAGGTCCGCTTTAATAAATTTAGCCATCTTTATCACATTATGGCAGTGTCGGTGTTTGTTATACTAAAAAAAAATCATTTATGAAAGTTGTTTGGCTCATTAAATAGATGAAGTTAGAATTTTTTCCCGTCCTAAAATTCCAATTTTAAATTTGAAGCTTACATTCACGCGAGCGTTGCGCGTGATCGCTTGGGCGGATAGCGTTGTCTAACAAACTCAGCCTGGGCATTGGTAAAATGAACATGTGTACCAAATTTCAACAAACTCGGTGATCTTTTACTCAAGTTATCGTCATCAGTAGATTTCGTGAAGCTTGGTTTTGTGACGGTGATTTTGGTCGTTTTTTTCGGATTCACTCCCGGGCTCCAGAACGTGCCATAAGGAACTTCGTTCCAAAAACAGAGGGGAGTAACAATCTAAAGAAGATGTAAAAAATGTTCTTCTTTAGACTGTTACTCCCCTTATCAAAATAGAAGTGGGATATTCCTTTGTCCCAATTACATTGGACTAAATATCCCTTTGTCTTTATAGTTATTTAGTCTAAGTCATTTTTATATTAAAACAACCCAGGGGAGGAACAATCTGAAGAAGTACCGATACATAATTGGTATAGAGCAGTGTTTCCCAAACTTTTAACTTCTGTGTACCCTTTCTATAATTTTCGTAACACTAAGTACCCCTCTTTAAAAAAACATCAAATTCTGTCTTTAATTATTTAATTTTATTTTTTCTGTGTCAATCGGGGTATTGAAAATGAAATAATATAAACTACTTCCTTTTTAAATAACGGTTATAATTCGTTCCCGCTTATATTGGAACATTTTCAACCCTTTAGGTTTAATCCTTTTTGAAAATAGAAATTAAAAACTTTCTATTTGTCAAATATTTACAAATTATTACTTTAAAAAAGTAATTAGTCCAAAACTAAAACGACTAAAACCAAGGAGTTAGGTCTAATATATGTGAGTCACTTCATCATTGGAGTTTGTCACACGACTCTAGTCGTCATGGAACAAATCTAACAAGAAATTAGATTAATAAAAATAATAATAATAAAATATGCGTATACTCCAATACCAATAAAAAATAGACTGCCAATTGGTGTGGCACAAACTTCCTCGCATCCTATCACGTACTTTATTGAATTTATACTTTTACAAGCCATTATTGTCTCATTTATCTAATTGTTTCCTCCGTTTTTTTTTGTTTTTTTTTAATCTGTCAAAATTGTGAGGATTTTTTACATAAATTAAAGTATCAATTTTGCAAAAATTAAAGAGCTCAGACGGTTCAAATTAATCTTGTGCTATCTGCGGACTACTTTCAATAAACTATAAAAGTTTCATACATATCAGATAAGTACTTTTGAAGCTGTATGTTTGTGCGCATGTGGAAGAGAAAGAAATTAGCGCAGATGTTTGAAACTTATATGGGACCAACAATGAGCTAATTATGACTTACCATCCAAATTTCAATTAAATCGGACGTGTAGTTTTTAAGATATGTTGGTTCGCAAAAATTGAACGACAGACCGACTGACCGACGAACAGACACGGAACCAAAAATGTTCCCTGATGTCTGGAACGGATTTCTGTCTTGGAATTTTTGAAATCGGAGACCTAAAATTTTTTCGTTCTTCAGAACGATCACATAACTTCCGTTACTTTCGGTAATCTCGGAAGCAAAATTAAAAAAAATTAGTACTACATAAACGAAAACAAAAGGCCAAATTAAGAAAAAAATTAACAAGGAACCAAATTATGATGAACTGGTGCTTCAACATAAACCATTTTATCCTTCTCAGGATAAAATTGACTGCGCAGTCAAAGCCCGGTGCTGCGCGTACCCCCACCAAACTCTTCCCGTACCCCCAGGGGTACGCGTACCACACTTTGGGAAACACTGGTATAGAGGGATACATAATAGGTGCATAGATATAATAAGCACTTTCTTTACTTTAGCACCGTCCTTGGTTCTAAACAATAGTCTGCCCTACAAAAGTCTCAAAGGTTTGTGTGTTTGTCTGCCCAAGACATTGAGACTCCTGGGGCAGTTTTATTATACTATTTTAAGATTGAGTCTTATCATATGAAAGGCTAAACCTTATACAGAAAACTGTAGGACAATGAGTTCTACACTTTTCTTAGCCGTAGATTTAATATTCCTTTGTCTTTAAATTTAATTAGACTAAGGGATATTATTACATTTATATACACAAGTATGATATTCCTTTGTACATTGGACTAATTATCCCTTTGTCCTAATAGTAATTTAGACTAAAGAATACATACTACTCTGTATAATGCTCCTTTGTCTAAATAACTATTAGCACAAAGGGATATAGGGGGGTGCTTAAGTAAAATAGTACTGCGGGGTGCAACGCGCAACTAATGCTAATAAGTAACACTTAACATATTACACAAAGATCGACACATTGATTTTGTATGAATGTCAACAAGAGACTGAATTATATTGACAGAAAATAATCAACAAAAATTAGAAAAAATAATAAATAACTATGGATGTGCAAGTGCACCTCATACCTCCCCCCTTAGTGACCTTCCTCTAAGTTGTTCGTTTAGGGCGAGTTAGGGGCGAAGGTGACTTTCTTAGCCTTCGGAACTGCTTCTTCACTGTTTGCTAGGTACGCTGACTTCAAACGGTCAATTGAAATATGTTTTTCTTTGCCATTGACGTCGACTTTAAACCACTTTGCCTCTCTAGCAATAACTTTGTAGGGGCCTTCGTAGGGTGCTTCTAATGGCTTTCGCACTCTGTCTACTCGTACGAATACGTGGCTTGATTCAGTTAGGTCCTTGTGAATAAATATTGCAGATGTTCCATGTCTCTTTATTCCTTGCGGTTTAATCCTCTCTACCTGTTCTTTTAACTTGCTAACGTAAGCGTCGTCTATTCGGCCTAAGTCGGTCTTAGTAAAGAACTGTCCAGGGAGTCTTAGATTGCGTCCGTATGTCAGTTCAGCAGTTGTGGCATGTAAGTCATTTTTGTAGGCTGTCCTTAATCCTAGTAACACAAGTGGTAGTGAATCAGTCCATTTTGTCGGGTTATGGCATTTAATTGCAGCTTTCAGTGTTCTGTGTACCGCTTCTATCATTCCGTTAGCTTCCGGGTGATAGGCTGTGGTCCTTGTTTTACTTATGCCACAATATTCCATAAGCTTCCGAAATGTTGTCGCTTCAAATTGTCTTCCTTGGTCGCTAGTCAGTGTTTCAGGACATCCAAAACGCGTGATCCATCCGGTAAAGAAAGCTTGGGTTACCGTTTCTGCAGAAATGTCTTTCAGTGGTATTGCTTCTAACCATCGTGTTGTCCGATCAATGCACGTTAGTAAGTACCTGCATCCGTCTGAAAGGGGAAGCGGTCCTACTAAATCTACATGAATATGAGCGAATCGTGGCGCATCAACAAACTCTCCTCGTGGGGCTTTAGTATGGCGATGTATTTTATTTTTCTGACACTGAATGCATGTGCGAACCCATGAAGAGATGTTCGCATTCATCTTCGGCCAGAAAAATCGCTGCTTAATTGCTTTGGATGTAGCTCTTCTTCCTTGATGTGCCAGATTATGAACTAAATCAAAAGCTGTTTTTCGTACTGCCTCAGGAATAAAAGGTCTCCCGTCCGTTGTTGTGTAAACCTTCCATTTTGAATTAGGGATGTCAGTCAGTTTAAGTCGTACGACTGTCTTATTGTCAAGTAAAAATTTCTGCAAGTCATCGTCTGTCTCCTGTAACTTAGCTAATGTCTCATAGTTAATTGTTTGTCCCGTAAATACTTCTTCCAGTCTAGATAGTGTATCCGCTACAATGTTTTTACTTCCAGAAACGTGTCTGATGTCAGTAGTAAATTGACTTATAAAATTTAGCTGTCGAATTTGTCGGGGTGAGCTTTTGTCTGTTTTCTGTTGAAATGCATACGTTAAGGGCTTCTGATCAGTGTATACAGTAAATTCTCGTCCCTCCAAAAGGTGGCGGAAATACTTTATTGCTTCATACACTGCCAGTAGTTCTTTATCGTATGTACTGTATTGTTTTTGGCTTGCAGTAAGTTTCCTCGAAAAAAATCCGATCGGTCTAGCATTGTCGTCTCGTTGTTGTAACACGGCTCCTATAGCTACGTCTGATGCATCTGTCATAAGTGACATCTGTCCGTTTGTCGAGGGGAATGCCAGTACTGTCGCGTCTGATAAGGCTTGTTTGCATTCGTTAAAAGCTCTGTCTGTTTCTTGGTCCCACTGTACCGGTCTTTGGTCTTTCTTCCTCGCGTCTTTCGTCAGTGCTGTCAAAGGTGCTTGAATTCGAGAAATGTTCGGTATAAAGTGATGATAAAAGTTCACCATGCCAATGAATCGGCGAAGCTCTTGTATGGTTTGAGGTTTAGGGAAGTTCTTGATGGCTTCAACTTTATTAGTGAGTGGTTTCACACCTTCTCTACAGATCTCGTGTCCCAAAAAACTTACTTGGTGTTGTCCAAATACGCATTTAGCAATGTTTATTGCTACACCGTACTCGCTTAATCGCTGAAAGAGTAACTTGAGGTGTTCTATGTGCTCCTCTTCGTTCTCTGACGCTATTAGGATGTCGTCGAGGTACGGCTGTGCAAAATCGAGACCAGCTAGCACCTGCCTGACGTGTCTTTGAAATGTCTGTGCGGCATTGCGTAGTCCAAAAGGCATTCTAATGAACTCGTACATACCGAATGGTGTGGTGATGGCGGTTTTCGGTATATCTGCCGGCTCCATTGGGATTTGATGATAGGCCTTTCTTAAGTCTATGGTGGAAAATATCTTGGCTCCATGAAGATTTGTTGTGATATCTTGGATATGGGGAAGTGGGTACCTGTCCGGCACCGTAACTGCGTTTAACTTCCTATAGTCGCCACAAGGTCTCCATTCGCCATTCTTCTTGCGCACCATATGTAAAGGACTGGCCCAGGAGCTTCTTGATGGTCTGCAAATCCCCTGTGCAACCATTTCATCAAAGGCTTGTCTGGCATCCTTAAGTTTAGCAGGATCCAGACGTCGGAACTTTTGGTACACAGGAGCTCCAACCGTTTGGAGGTGGTGGGTGGTGGAGTGTTTTACCGCTTCTCGAAACACGTCTTCTTCATGCAGTAGCTCTGGATAGTTTCTGAGCACCTCATAAAACTTATCGCTTTCTTGTACCAATCGTATAGTCACGGGTGGTGTCTGTGCTGTCTCTCCTTTGGTTGAAATGCTTGTCAAGCTGTCAGTAAGTCGAGAATTTTTCAGGTCTATTATGAGTCCAAATTTACTAATAAAGTCAGCTCCTAAAATTGGTCTACCTACGTCAGCAACTGTGAATGTCCACTTGTACAACCTACGTAACCCTAAGTCTATGTTTAACGTCACTAGTCCGTACGTTTTTATAGGTGAACCGTTGGCTGCAAATAGTTTTGTCGTAGTTGGTCGCTTCTCAAATTTTGTTTGGGGAGGAATAACCGAAATATCCGCTCCCGAATCTATTAGGAAACGAAGATTTGATTTTTTATCCTTTATAAACATGCGGCTACGTGTTACGCCAGTTACTCCTGCCGCTGAAGCAGTCTGGCTTGCTAGTTTTCCTGCTGCTTAAATGCACACGGTTTTGTACACTTACGTGCATCCTTTCCAAATTTGCCGTGGAAGTAGCAGTTGCCGCTCTTTCGCTCTCTAGCTCTTGAATTTGAACGACCTCGGGATCTTGACCTTCTACGGTAAGGTTGATGATAACGTCCTTTTAAGTATGCAACCTCCGATTTCAGAGTTGTCATCTCATTAAGCATTGTTTTCATCATTTCTCCTAGATTCGTAGCTGATGTCGTTGGTTCCTTATGTTCGGTGGATGTTGAAGCATTACTATGTTTAGTTACAGCGTTGACTGTCTTGTCAGTTGCGTTTGTGTCACTCAAGTCAAATATTTTATCAGCCATGGTTGCCAAAGTCGTGACATTTTCATTGCTAACTGATAAAATTGATTGCACATTAGAGGGTAGATGTTTTATCCATAATGATTTCAAAACTTCATCTGAAATTTTTCCTTCAGCCAGATCTTTCATTTGTCGCAACAGATGGGATGGCTTTCGATCACCTAAATCCATTTCGTTTAATAAACGTCTGATTTTCTTCTCACTACTTTCTGAAAATGCGGCTAGTAAAGATTTTTTAAGCGCCTCATACTTTCCAGTAGCGGGTGGTTGCGAAACTACATCGGAAACATATTCTAACATGTCCCCCTCTAATGTTTTTATTATATGATAAAACTTCGTTGTATCTGCCGTCACTTTTGACAGTTCGAAATTAGCTTCGGCATGAATGAACCATAATTCAGGCCGATTTTTCCAAAATTGAGGTAGCTTTACAGCAACAGTAGCTACTTGGGATGTCCCAGCTTCCTCGTCTTCTAAATTAATGAGTGAATCATTCATTTTTCAATTTTTTTATTGAAATAAAACTTTTTATGTCAAACTGTCAAATGTTTAAAAAAAAAAAAAATTTGATGTTATTATAATTGCAGATAAAATTTAAAACTGACCTTACGTAGTTCCTGAGTAACAATTATTCTTCAAGGTTCAACGGTTCAACGGTTTAACGGTTCAACGGGGTCACCAGTTTGCGGGGTGCAACGCGCAACTAATGCTAATAAGTAACACTTAACATATTACACAAAGATCGACACATTGATTTTGTATGAATGTCAACAAGAGACTGAATTATATTGACAGAAAATAATCAACAAAAATTAGAAAAAATAATAAATAACTATGGATGTGCAAGTGCACCTCAGTACCTTGATATACATAGTAGGTATAAAGTGATTTATAATAGGTATATACAGATATACAAATACTTTTTTTACTTTTTCATGTACGTAGTATAAAGAAAGTATTGTGATGGCGCGAAAATTCTATTTATAGATTTTAATAATGAAGTGTCATAATATCTATATAAGCGAATCATTTCTATAGAGTTATATAGATGGACTTATAAAAAATTATTTTATCAAAAAAGACACAAGACTTTGTGAACTCTAAGCGATGTAAACTATTTTTAATTTCTATTAATATTTTCAATGTAAGAGTTTATTAAATATAATCAAAGGTTTTAAATAGAAAGAGAGGACAAAGTTAATAACAAAGCTTTACATGACCTGAATGGAAGTGATGTTTAAGGATGTACCTGAAGAGAAGGATAGGACGTGTCCTGATGTTCAGGTACAGTTAAGTATTAGTTTACACCGCAAGCAAGGACCTCTTTCTGATCCTGCGGCTTTCCACAGCCCTCCTATTATCCACCATTTTAATCTAATTCCCAAAAGGAAAGCTTTGTGCTTCTTTTCTAACTTATACTATTTATTTTTATTTCAGATTTTTTTTTTTTTTTTATATAAAAGCTTCGAAGAAAGATATCAAATTCAATGTCTAGAAAGTTCGTTGAAAAGAAAGGCAATCATTATTTATTAACAAAGAAATAAAGTAGTTTACACATAAAATCTATATTTGATCTAAACTGTATAAAAAAAACTGGCTATAAACAGAACAGCTGGTTTAGTTGGTATTGTAAAACCTTTTACATTTTGATGAACAGTGTTCAGAGACAATAGAGGTCCAGATGTTGCGATATTCAAGCGCTTTCAGAAGCACTGGCCTCATATCAATATGAGGCCAGGTATTTACCCAGGGGAATAGTAGTCTATTTGATTCGAAAAAGCAAAACAAAAAATGAATATCAGATGCAGTACCATCTCCGCCTTGTTCATATGCATAGGAAACAATTTCTGACATCCTAGAGAGCAGCAATAATGACTGCCGGCCGATGCTAGCGCCACTACCTACAAACTAATGTGGCAGTGTAAATTGATTAAGCAAATAACTGGTAACACAATTTGTGAGAGACACCAGGGATGTGCCACGCAAGCGTGACCCATAGGAACTGTTCCAACATCAGACATTGCGTCATTAAGATGTTGGCTCGGCATTACGCCATGTCCTGCATCGTTTGCATCGTTTCGTTCGTTCGTATATAGGACTTATCAGAGACGAGCGTGCTCTCATACCGCCATTCTTGCTTGGCTGGCAAAACACATCAACAATGTAATACCGTGTTTTTGCACACTGTGCAAAAACACGGTATTACATTGCTAATGTGGTTTGCCAGCCAAGCAAGAATGGCGGTATGAGAGCACGCTCGTCTCTGATAAGTCCTATATCTGATCTTCTTGATCTAGTATAGGTCCAGAGTTGGGTGGGCATCGTCGGGCCCCTGATGAGTCCGACGCAACGAAACGATGCAGGACATGGCGTAATGCCGAGCCAACATCTTAATGAGGCAATGTCAGATGTTGGAACAGTTCCTATGGGTCACGCTTGTGTGGCACATCCCTTGGTGTCTCTCACAAATTGTGTAGCCTATTGCAGTGTGCAAAAACACGGTATTACATTGCTGAAATAACTGGTAATATCTGTCTTTTAGAGTTTCAGTAAAATATACTTAAATTCATGTATACTTTTAATAATATATGTTTTTCACTTAAATTTTTGATTTTGTTCAAAATCCCGTTTCTAATTAAATAATGTCAAGTCATAGGGACCTTTAAACGATGTGCGATTAACTTTTTTTTTTTTTCTTAGACTTCTAATAGCATATGGAACAAGGGCACATTTGTGGAGACAACGTTTTCCAACTTTTATTTTTTTGAACCACCCTAATGAACACTCTATTATTTTATATTTTATTTACAGATTAAAAACTAACTGTAGGAAAAATGTAATGTGCAACTCGAGCTTAAAGTGCCTTTGCTGCACTCGAGAAATCTTTCCGCCTTCGCCTGCGGCTCGTGCGTAAATATTTCTCTCGAGTGCACAAAGTGGCACTTTGCTGCACTAGTTGCAGAAATAACTATTAACGATGTGTTATTGTATTTCTAGACGAGAAGCCGGAATATCGGGCAGTGGGGACTCTGGTGAGTCCTCGGCATGTGCTTACTGCTGCACACAGCATCTGCTGGAGCAGCGACTCTTCCGCGCCTATTCCTTTCAACAGCCTTATGATTGCTGTCAGAGTTGGAACAATGTAACTATTTCTCCTATAACAGCAACAGTGTCTTAGAAATAAACTAATATTAACTCTCTTATAAGTATTACTAAGCATTGCGTGGCTCTACCATTGAAGCGAACGTAATGTACTACGTATATAATATTAAGCAAGTAAATTGTTTATCATAATGATTTGATAGTTAAAGAGGATGATTGTAATAGAGCCGTGTAGTGGGGGAGAAGGATGCCTTTTTAATATTCCAATTTACTCGTCCCGACTATCAACATTTCAACTATTATAACAAATATTACTTCACCATACAAAAAGCTATAAAACAATTTATCTCCGATTGATACGAAATATAAACATTTTATCTCTATTTAGATGCGTAGAAAGTGATTATTTTCGTAGTTGCATTCATTGCGCATGCGCGATCATAATTCTTCTCCTTAACGCACGATTAGCGTGATTGTTTACATTTAACAAGACTAATTTGCTGGTTGTTTAATTAAAGTAGCTGTTTATTTAGATATAGATGTAAATAAATGTTTGTGTGCAAGTGGAAGAGAAACAAATGGAGCCAGTATGTTGAAACTTATATTATAAGGGACCAACAATGGGTCAATTATTACCAACCATTCGAATTTCATTAAAATCGAACGTGTGATTTCTAAGGTATGTTGGTTCGCAAAAATTGAACGACAGACAAAAATGGAACCAAACATGCTCCCTGATGTCTAAAACGGATTGCTGTCTTGGAATTTTTGAAAGAGGAGACATATTTTTTTTTTTTTCGTTCTTTAAAACGATCACAGCGTCTGTTACCTTCTATAAGCTCGGAGACAAAAAAAAAACTTATTTATTGAAGGAAAGAAAAATGTTGCAATTGAAAGAAAGTTGTAGAGTAAACTATAAGGTGTGCTTGCGTGGCAAATCATTATTTTACCAATAGGAAATCTAGCCTCTGATTAAGCGTAAATGGCTTGGCTTAAATGATAATTCAATATTTTAGCATAAGGAAACCTATCCACTGTCTTGGAATTTTGGAAATCGGAAAATAAAAAAAAGTTCGTTTTTTGGAACGAACACACTGCTTCCCTTTCCTTCGGTAAGTTCGAAATAAAAAACGATGCAATGATTAGTTTTTATTATTTGTCTGGTATTTTTCAGAAATAAGATAGAATCATTTGTGGAGCATGACGTGCTGTTTTCCCACATACACTGGAAGTGGTGGGCAAGCAAAAGGAGGAACAGATTGTACGATATCGCTATTATTGAATTAACTAATCAAGTACAGTTGACTCCAAGATCGGGACTAGTTAAACTCATATCTGCTCAAGATCTGGATCTCCAGACACTGATGAAGATTTCTTCACGATGCTTTTCGGTTTGGTGGGGACATGAAGTACATCATGGGAGAATAGATCCGTACTATCCTTATCTTGAAGCTGCAGAGATGAAACTTATTACTTTTACTGAGTGTCGTGGATTGCTTTCGAAATATAGTGACGATAAGATTAACAGTGAGTATAACCGACAATCTTACATACTGCATCCAAGAAAGTTATCTTCAGTAGTCTTTTTCAATTAAGATGATGGTTGCGTGCCAGTCTTAAAAGCATCCTGCGTTTTTTGGGGAGGCGGAAACCACCCGTAATCCATGAAGGGATTTATTCAATTTATTATTTATACTTATTATCATCACGGAGTCAATCAAAAATCAAACCCATAACTCCCAGTTTCCAAAGCAAACATGATAGCAATGATCTACCAGGGACCCCTTGCTGGAGTCAATCAAACACGTAACTCCCAGTTTCTAAAGCAAAGATGATAGCAATGATCTATATACCGCAGAGACCCATTGACGAAGTCAATTTAACCCTTAACTCCCAGTTTCCAAAGCAAAGATGATAGCAATGATCTACCAGGGACCCCTTGCTGGAGTCAATCAAACCCGTAACTCCCAGTTTCCAAAGCAAAGATGATAGCAATGATCTACCAGGGACCCCTTGCCAGAGTCAATTAAACCCTTAACTCCCAGTTTCCAAAGCAAAGATTATAGCAATGATCTACCAGGGACCCCTTGCTGGAGTAGATGAAACCCGTAACTCCCAGTTTCTAAAGCAAAGTTGATGGCTATGAACTACCAGCGATCCCTTAGCATTTGGATAACACCACTGAAATCATCTATAGCAGGGTTTAATATGTAGTAAAGACGCAATATAAATTTGATAAGCCAGTCAAGGGCACACGAATAATTTTCTGGTTCGACTCTAAAAGAATAATTAGATAAATCCAAATGTTCTGCATAACATACTGTCAGAGATTATAGCTTTGGGTTTTTAAACTCGTTGCAGAAGCTATTTTCATGGCAATATGTGTAGAAACTATTCTCACGAGGTTATAATATTTGCTGGACTATTCATGGATTATTTGCAGGGACTGGGCTTAACAGATCAACAGAATGATTCTTAGTAGTAGAGTGTTGTCAATCATAATTCTATAATGACTCTCATGGTGTTATCCAAAGGAACCAATTTTATAGATTATTATTAGAAGGAGTTATTCCTAATACAGAGGTACCTAGTAATTCCTAATTTTTACAAATTTATTTATTAAGTGGGTAATAATGTTGATGATTTATAATTTTTGTAATTTACTTTTTTTTTACTATAGCGTCCCTTGAGATCTGCACCTCAACGAAATATATCGATGGCCCTTGTCAGGGTAATTCAGGTGGACCACTGATCTGTGAAGGCAAACAGGTAGGGGTACTTTCCTGGGGATCTTCTTGTCTGAAGAACGAGCAACCTCAAATCTTTACCAGACTGGACGTACTCTACAATTGGATTAAAGCACAGATATCAAGCACCGATCAGCGCTTACTTAAGAGGGAAGAAAGCAGTTCAGTTGCCATGCTAAGTCCATCATTATTTGTTATTATCATAATGGTGGTCTATATTTTTCTATCATTACTATTCTTCAAATGTAATCAAAAGTTCTCAAACGAAATATATATCACTAAAAAGCCACTTCACTGCTGGAATTTCTTAACAGTATGACAACATTTAGAAGTTCCTATAAAAGCTATAGAACAAAAAGGTGTTTAAACTAAGTAGAAAAGCGAAGTTAAAATGTGAAAAATGGCAGCTTTTCTTCAGCAATACTCAATCATGGAGTTCATCTTCGTGTCTTCAACATCTTTTTTAGCATTCTCAACACCAGTTAAGACAGCTTAAAACACTGTCTTCTAGATGTTTCAGATTTAAAGAGAGGAGCTGAGATTACATAATGGATAAACTAGAACACATCAAAAATTTTGTCATTCGTTCATTTACGTCTGCAAGGACCCAGCCAAAGAACATCAACTCTTTATGTTTTAATGCTTTAGTCCAACAGTTCAAACAGTTGCAACAACAGAACAATTAGGTTTACAGATAATGGACGTTACGGCAACCTGCTGACATTTAGATTGTAGCTTGCCTGTAGCTAATTTTACCAATGTTAAGCAATTTTTTTCAGCATTTAGCAGAAGAAGACTTTGCTTTAAAGATGCTCCAATCAATCACAAAGAAAACTGACTACAGCAACTTAATATAATCATGAATGGCAACTACTCTCATTGAACTTATCCAGCAGTATCCTAAAAAGTAATTTGGCATCCAGATAAAGATGCCTAATGATGATAAACTGGAATGAACCATTCCAACAAAAGGACCGTTTGACTACAAATGCCACGATGAGATGAGGTTTATCAAAAATGCTAAACGTTGTCTCCAGCTGAAAACCAAACTAAAACCGCTACAAATCGATTAAACTTGATGACATCAACAGTGACAGCTACTCCATGGCTACATCCACGTATGTCTAACACCTTTTACAGCAATAAGTGAAATTGCTTCTAGAAACAATTTGATAACACTATCATTGACATTTCCACCCTGATTATAAACATAAGTGTTTAAACTCACTCATCAGCTGAAGACAGCTGAAGACACTGCAATGCTCCAGTGAAACAAAGAACTCATTGGCGTTGTAACAAGCCTACCTATGATATATAAATAATAACTGTTACAAAATGATCGTTTAAAGAAGAACTCAATAATAAAAATATAACCCATACAAATTATAGTTTTTATTATATACATAATAATAATTATAACCCTAATATTTTTGTTAGAAGGTTTTTCCAGGTACAGATTGTATTTGCAAAGTTTTAGCTCGATTGGATGACTGAAAAAGGATTAATTAGCCCCTCAGAGTAAGGAAGAGGTAGAGGGAACAATACTATAGAATCGGGGTCTCAAAAACTGGTTCATTATGCGGCACCCCTATACTAAACCTCCCAAGCGGCAGTTTGGTGAAACAGTATCGATATCTCGAAAAAAACTCAAAATTTATCTGATGTCAGCTGATAAGGATAATGTGATATTTTCTTACGACATTTAATATTTTAATACAGTTTTCTTTATAAATACATAATATGTACTTTAGTGTTAGTTGTAAACCGAATTTATTATCTAAAGGCAGTTACGTTGTTAATAACATGTAATAGTTCCAGTTCCTATATAACCAAAAGCAATCTTATATAAAACAAAATCGTCTTCTAAATACATAAATCAGATTTTTCTCTTAAATATTTGATATTTTGACATATTTGACATTTCGATAATGAAACAATCAAACAAAGCACATGACGTGTAAAGGTTTTGTTGACAAGCGTCCTTGGGCACGGAAGGACAAGGAATAGACCAATAAGACAAGGACCAGTGACCACGTGATCGTGCTGTTGTCACTTTAGTTCGGGTTGAGCTCGCTTGAGAGGTTTAGTATATGGGTGTCGCATAATGAACCACTTTTCAAATCGCATTGCTCCCTCTACCCCTTCCTTACTCTGAGATTAGCCCTCCAAAGTTATTGTTGACAGATATACACACGAACGAACAAAATTAAAAGCCGTGTCATCATATCCGGTAAATAAATTGTGACCCCCGATCAGTATTTGTCGGTTTAGCGTGAGTTGTCGGATTAGTATGATGGTTGTAAGGAGTTATCTTAGGACTTTGACAACTAATAATTAAGGTTGTAAGCCCGACACTAAGTCAGAAGCTGCAGGAGTCAATCAATTATCAAAAGATTACTACCATGAGAGGAAACAGAGAGAAGAGAAAATTGTGAGCTTACGAAGAAAACTTTCTTGCGAGGTCACTGCAACTTACGTGGGAGATCTAAAAATAACAACAACTATCAACTGTTCCGAATGTTCTGAACTACTTGTAAGAACCACTTAAAAGCAGTGAAATACATTTGTGAGAGATGTATAATAGTAGTGTCGATTCGGATGAATCTACTGACTGATATTGTGTGTATTCCTTCAGTTGCTAATAATTTCAAGATAAAAAGAACAACATTTTCTGTTGAATCGAATGTAATGTTGATAATATAATTGTTATTGTTATATAATTAATATATAATGTTAGTGGAAAAAAAAATAGTTCCAAATGTATTTACTTCACATAAATGACAACCATCTAGAGAGCAGATCTTAAACCTATAAAAGGAGAAATCTTTGTACAACGGATCTAAAGCGAGCCATCGATATATTTGAAATAATATAATCGATAAATAATCGATAAATAATATAATCGATAAATAATCGATAAATAATATAATCGATAAATAATATAATCGATATATTTCCTGTTTTTCTGTCATTCAATGTTTATCTATCACAAATTTGAGACCCGTCAAAATGAAGATTGCGTAAATATGGGACATGGCAAAACAAATAAAATAAATTGCGGATTTTTTCCGAACTAACTTTCCATACAGCAAAATTTGCTGAAAACCAATTAAATTCTGCTTAAAGATGGCTAAAAGTATTAAAATAATGCATTGTCATCGTGTTCTGAGCTATGCTAAAAGTTTCAAATGTCTACCTATTCGGGAAGTTAGTTAGAAATCGATTGCCAGCTTTGTACCGGACAAACAAACAAACAAGAAATCAAGCTAATAAAAACATAGTAAAAAATATGTCAATGTATGTAATGCCGTTTAAATATTGCTAAGGAGTTATAAAGCTATTAGTAATGATATTATTTTTATTTTCTTTTTGATAATCTGATTTTTTTTTAATTATTATTTTTATAACTAAGCATATCATTAAGAAATAAATATGTATTATTTTAATTCACTTTTTAGTTCAACATTTCCAAAATGCAATCTAGATAATCTGTGGATTTGACGTATATTTATGGTTTTTAAAAATACATTCGCGCATAACATTCGCCGCCCGTATCTCATTGTTATTCCACATTAATAATATTATGTATAATTTCAAAACTATTTCGTCGATTGAGTTTAAATTTGCACCAATGATACCTTTCTATAAGATAAATAAGTACTCAATATTTTACCTTAATATCTGCCCACCAATTTAAAGATATTGACTTTTCAATTTTCATATAAGGAAAGTTTGTTTACATTTTTAAATACCTCTCTATAACGGAGCTCATTATACCGGACTTATATTTACACGGACAAACCAAAATTATAAATCATATTATAAAACAAATCTGTTTTCAATTTATAGGTTTATGTTTGGTGAGGAAAAGTTGTGAGACGCCTCGCGTCCGTTTTTTTCGTTATTATAAAAAAGAGTAATAGGTCTCAGTTAAGAAAAGTGCTCTTGTTTATTTTATTTTCCGAAGAGTTGGCAGCGCTCTCTAGAGCTTGTCTGATGAACCGTAAAGCTTATTCCCGAAATATTTACGATAAAATATAAATATATATATTTCAAACTCACGGTTTTTTATATTTTTATCTTGTTTTCAACCTGTTGTCCCCCCCCCCCCCGCTCTCACAACAATATAATCCACTTGTTTGTTTCTCATACCTCGTTTGTTTTACAATATATTTACTGTTTTTTACAATGTTATATATATATATATATAAAATAAAATAAACATAAATGTAACGTTACGTACTTTCAAAATTTAAATATAAATCCAAGCGTCAGGAAGTAAATATATATATATATATATATATATATATATATATATATATATATATATATATATATTATATATATATATATTATATATATATATATATATATATATATATATATATATATATATATATATATATATATATATATATATATATATATATATAATAAATAAAATAACTTGCGGATTTTTTCCGAACTAACTTTCCATACAGCAAAATTTGCTGAAAACCAATAAAATTCTGCTTAAAGATGGCTAAAAGTATTAAAATAATGCATTGTAATCGTGTTCTGAGCTATGCTAAAATTTTCAAATGTCTACCTATTCGGGAAGTTAGTTAGAAATCGATTGCCAGATTTGTACCGGACAAACAAGAAATCAAGCTAATAAAAACATAGTAAAAAATATGTCAATGTATGTAATGCCGTTTAAATATTGCTAAGGAGTTATAAAGCTATTAGTAATGATATTATTTTCATTTTCTTTTTGATAATCTCATTTTTTTTTTTATAATTAAGCATATCATTGAGAAATAAATATGTATTATTTTAATTCACTTTTTAGTTCAACATTTCGAAAACAATCTACAGAAAAGAAAACAGTCAGGAAGTAAATATATATATATATATATATATATATATATATATATATATATATATATATATTATATATATATATATATATTATATATAATATATATATATATATATATATATATATATATATATATATATATATATATATATATATATATATATATATATATATATATATATATATACAGATAACAAACAAAACTCAGGTTTCGGTCACAAAAATCGTCTTTATGTTACAATCCCGACGTTTCGGTTTTTACTTAAAACCTTCTTCAGGGGCCGTAAAACATCTAATCAACGACTGCTTTTTTGTGACCGAAACCTAAGTTTTGTTTGTTTTCTGTTTATATTTACGGTCGAGAATTTATTCATATATATATATATATATATATATAACATAAACAATAGTCTTGTTTGTTGCTTTTTCTACACAAAATAAATGCTATGAGGAAATTGTTTATTTATTTATTTATTTAACGTTATTAGTGATCAGCTTTTTATAAATGATATAAACTTTTTAAATTATAACTTTTTTTTTTCATAGTAGATCATCCTTAACCCTGGAACGACAAACTTATTTTATCTCCAGTGGGGAAAAAAAGTTATGATTTTGAATTAGTTTAGAGGGACTAAAACAGGTTTTTTCATCCCTGACTCAAAATGTAGGGAGAAAAAGTAAAGTAGGGCAAAAAAGTAAACATTACAACTTAATTATTTCATAAATAGTAGAAAATGTATGGCTAATGTAATGAAGTTGTTGAAATCAGGTTGGCGGCACTGCGCTTTTTTGACCATGTTTATCTTTGTTTACAACATTATAACCTGCATCTAAATAACCTTCTATTTGAGTTTAATTCCAATTCTTATTTGATTTTAATATTGAATTTCTTATATCTGCTAAAAAGTTCTAATAATTATTGTTATTTATTAAAATAATAAATAAAAACTGTGCTATGGACGAAAATGTGTATTTCCTTCCTACTGGAGATAAAATATTGTATGTACCTCGTGAGTAAAGTGCCATTATTCCCCTCGCAATAATTATCTCCCTCGGCTGCGCCTCGGGAATTAAAGAGTCTAATTCCCTCGGCTTCGCCTCGGGATTTAGGGACCATGGTTCCTTCGGCTTCGCCTCAAGAACCAACTTTTTCGCTCAGGGAATAATGGCTTACTTTACTCCCTAGGTGCATAAATAACTATTTTTTACGAAAGCTCCACATAGGGGCCAACGAGACCCCAATTAATTAATGGGTAAAATGAATTAATAAACATTTTCCTTTTTATATATTTTTTTTAAACATAATTTGTCGTACTAACTATATACCATTTAATTTTGACCAAAACAAATAAGGATTTTAAAATTAAATACTATACATAATATATATTTTCATCAAATTGTTTTTAGTAAAATTTGTACTTTAAAAAAAAAAAATTATAAAATTTGGTTTTCGTTAGATTGGGTTAGTATTTTTTTTCATATAATATTAAGAGTTGTTTTACAGAAACAATAATTATAAAACAAATTATAGCTTTTATTACATATTCTGTCAAATTTAAGCATTTTTTGCCTTAAATCTTTACTCAGATCCACTAAACCTTCAACTTGACAGAAGTGTTATATGTCTACTAATAGTAATAAAAGTTTTATCTTGGAACTTTTAACAGTCTTAAACATTTCAGCAGTCAAACAAAAAATATAAAATACGTTTTTTTAATACAATAAAAAAATAAGAAAGTTAACAGTGGTACATGAAACAATTACGTAAATGGCACACAAGGGTCTATAGGACCCCAACTCTAATTCTAATGAATACTGAAAAAAAAATAATACAAATAACATAGGTATTATTATCAGTATATACAGAAAGGCTCAAAGGTTGGATTAGAGAAATAGAAATACAACAAAAAAAACTCAATTATAGTTTGCATGGGATCTGTGGCTGGGGGCCCACAGATCCCACAGATGTGTAGTTCTAAGTTCTAGGGTTAAGAGAGTAAGATTGGGGTTGGGGTCAACTATTCCTAAATAATCCTTTCGTAGAGCAGACACTTCAACTATTAAATTTATGATATTATATATTAGATCAGTCTAAAATTAGCAAGAAATTTAATCTTATTTAAATAAAGAAAAAATAAAACCGGAAGATAACGCTTTAATATTAATCCGCATTGATACTCCACAGCATTGATATATTACATTTGTTAGCAATGACCCGTGATATAATTCTAAGCATAACGAAATTTGGCAATAGTTTTAGTTAGCTATACCATAAAGAAAGGGTAAATATATATATACATACATACGTATATATATACTTGTATTATTAGATACCGTAAAGAAATCGGTACGACAAACTCTAATACATTTAATATTTTATCTAAACATTATTATAAATTAATCAATAAAGATATTTCATTGTTTTCATCAGTATCTTGATGACTAGATTCTGTTTACAGGAAAATCACTTAAATGGTTAAATTTAATAGCATATATAAATAGCACAAACAAAATTACAATCTTCGAAACAGTCTAAATTCAGAGTTAAAATTAAATTTGTTGGCACTTTTTTACTTTAGCACCCCCTTAGTTCTAAACAGTAATCTGCCCTAAAAAAGTCTCAAAGGTTTGTGTGTTTGTCTCCCCAAGACATTGAGACTCCTAGGACAGTTTTATATTTAATATTCCTTTATCTTAATAGTTGATTAGACTAAGGGATGTGATCGCAATTATATACACAAGTGTGATATTACTTTGTCCCAAGGTACATTGGACTAAATATCCCTTTGTCCTTATAGTAATTTAGACTAAGGAATATAATATATGCTATTCTGTATATGTTCCTTTGTCTAAATAACTATTAACAAAAAGGGATATAGGTATCTCTCCCCCTATACCTAAAGTAAAGAAGTACCATTTCTTGGTAATGTAAACCAAATTTCATCAAAAACGGTCCAGTTGTATGTAGGCTCCACGCGTATACGCAGACCACTGTTCATGACAATGTTGCTAATAAAAAAAAAAAATTGTTTAATAGTACATTACGCGTCGAGTGCGGAAAGTAGCATTTTGCATGCGAGTGTGGAGTTTGCACCCGGGCACAGCGAGGGTAGTAAAATCACACGAGCAATGCAAAATGCCGTTTTTGCAAATTAGTTTTGTTAAATGTAAACAAACTCGCTAATCGTGCGTAAAGCTGAAGAATTCCTCTTCTTTACCGCCCTAGGGTGGTAAAGAAGAGGAATTTTTCAGAACTATGAGACGCGCATGCGCAATGAATACATGTACGTAAAGAATCACGTTCTATGCATCTAAACAGAGATACAATGTTTATATTTCGTATCAATCGTAGATACATTTTTTTTTTTTAAATATTATCCCTTCTTAAAATTTCAATTATACAAACAGAGAACATTTAATAATTATTGACCTTTTCACAGGTTCTACCTAATTCAGACTTTTTTGTGCATATTAACTGCACTATCAATATCTTTGAAACTATTGTTTTGATTATAAGTGCCTTAAGTAGTTACAGATTGAATATTAACAATGTAATTTGAGGTACTTTTAGATTATTTTAATTTTAGATTATTACTTCCCTATGTTGTTTTAGAATATAAACTCGAGTGGCCAGGTAGATATATGCCAGGTACTTGTAAGATCTGGTAATGTTGTAGGAGGTTGTGGGGTATTGTAGCCAAGTGGGGCCAAATGGGGGAACTCTAAGGCCTAAGGTACCAAAATTATATTTTTAAAAAAACAAACAATACAAAAGGGCATTAATTTAACTAATAAATAAATATAAATAAAATAACCTAATAACAAAAAATTATTTAAACCCTTTAACCTGCAAAAAAATTATAAATCGGTACAAAAGTACGAGTACAAAATTTTTAAAAAATAAACAAATATAATAGCTTTAATGTACAAATCAAGGCCTTTCAAATGATATACAATACAATATTAAAAACCAAAAAAAGTGGTCATGTGACACGGTACACAGAAAAAAGTTTAGTCTCAAGTTCTCAGCAAATAGGATGAACTAATGAAATATAATATACTCAATTTAAAGAGCATTAGTGTGAGATATAAGCGCCCCAATCAGAAATAAAATCGGTTTACAATTGTAAAAAAATATGGTCATTCAAAGTAAACAAATTGAAAAAATAAAAACAAAAAAAATCCAAAGTTATCAGCATTTAGGGTACAACCGATAGAGGTACGACAAAAAGTCATAGAACCAAAGTTGTAGATCTTTTAAAATCAGTTTCCTCTGGTGCTATCTGTTTTCCAATACGACTTACCGTTTAGCCGCAATAAGCCCAAAAACAGTTTAAAAATCAAGTCGCCCATTTTTATTTTTTTAGGGGGGAAGGAGTGGGAAAAGTTCACAATATGGACATTGTGCGTCGAATGGCGCAAAACCGCAAGTCTCTAGCTCTTCTGGAAGTGGGTAAACTTTAAATGTCAGTGAGTGAGTGAGTGAGTTAGCCATGCGGCTTTATAGTGTATAGATGACTGAATAAATAACTATAAAGACAAAGGGATATTTAGTCCAATCTACTTTGGGACAAAGGAATATCCCACTTCTGTTTTTATAAGGGGATTTAACAGTCTAAAGAAGAACATACTGTACACCTTCTTTAGATTGTTTCTCCCCTCTGTTTTTTTTATAAGGGGAGTAACAATCTAAAGAAGTGCCTAATTTGATAGTTGAGCGTTAAACTCGGTCTATTTGATTCGACCATTAGACCAAGTACACGTTCCATTACTCTTCTGCTTGTTGTACAATGTCTCTTCAAACTTTGGCAAAATTTCAATTTTAAATTTTCTCTGCCAAAAAAACAAAACTACTGCCAACGACAAAATATTACACACCATTTCGAATTCGTTTCTATTTATTCGAGTTAATTTGACAAGGCATAATATTTTGTAATATATATTTTTGTTTTTTTTACACCCACGTCTGACAATTCAAGATGTCATTTTGGCACATAGCTTGATCTTTTAGATGACATTACATTATTTTTATATATTTATATAAAGTGTTCGAAAAGTCTGGAAACTTCTGAGTATCTCGTAAAATACATTTTGGATCGGGAAACGAAAAAAAACACAGGGAAGTACTTGCTTTCAAGTACATATTAGGGTTCGTAGGTTGCCAAGGATAAACCTATGTTATCATTTGTAAAGAAAACTAATCATATATTCTCTTTTAGTTTTTTCAAGGGTTAAGAAAAAATACTTTACTTTATTTATAAAGTATTTTCATTCTTTTTTTCATTTAAAAAAAAAAACAGCTATATTTCGCCCTTACTTAGAGCTTCTTCAGGCAATAAAATGTTTGTTTTTTTTTAATTTTATTTGAGTACTGCAACTACAATACATACTAATTGTTTTAAGCAGTAATGATCAAAGAATGTGTGACTTGAATTACATGATGTAAGAAACTATCCAGTGATAGCACTTACTGAATTATATAGGTTTTATTGATATAAAGAAAATATACTAGCTCGATTAAATTAATATACATATATCAGTAATCTAAGAGGTCGCGCGGCCACTGCCTCTTCAGACGTCTTGTAGGATTTTCAGGAATGGACCGGGAAAACAGACTGTGGACTAGTGGATTAGAATGGTCGGAAAGGGAATCGTGGAAGGATTTGTATCTGGATATGGCTAAATCTCGGACAAAGGGTACTTTGAGGTCGTTGTGAAGGATAAAATTGTATACATAGAAAGGAGCGTCAGCAATTTTTCTTAGGATTTTGGATTGGAGAGATTGGATTCGATAGGAATTGGAGGGCTTGGTGCAACCCCAGAGTTCTATACCATATGTCCATATAGGCTTAATTATTGTGTTATAAATAAGTACTTTGTTCTGCATGTTGAGTTTAGATGTGTTGTGTAAGAGTCTATGTAAGAGTTTGTAGCGTGTATTGCATGTTTGGCGTATATGTTTAGTGTGGTGTGCCCATGTTAGACGACGATCTAAGTGTAGCCCCAGGTAGCGGATGGAATTGTAATGAGGAATAAGGATTTGGTTAAGGGAAACTGGTTCACACATACCGTGCCTTAGAGCGAAGGTCACGTGGGAGCTTTTTGTTTCATTTACTTTTATTCGCCATTTCTTAAACCAGGTTTCCAGGAGAAGAAGGTGCTGTTGGACATGATCGGAGGCTGTACGAGGAGACTTATTTGAGGATAGGATACATTTATCGTCGGCGAAGGAAGCAAGAACTGTTGAAGGATGCTGGGGAACATCGGAAGTATAAATGGAATAAAGGATAGGACCTAAAATGCTACCTTGGGGCACCCCTGCTTCTACAGGCAGGATAGAAGAGATCGAGGAGTTATGGGAGACTTGGAAGGAACGGTTTTCCAGGAAGGATTTTAGGATGAGGTAATAGGTGAAAGGAAGGATACTCTTGAGCTTCCAAAGTAAGCCGGCGTGCCATACCCTATCAAAAGCCTGAGCTTCATCTAAGAAGACAGCCGAACAATACTTTTTTTGCTCAAGAGCAGAGGAAATCACATCCACAACTCTGTGACACTGTTGGACGGTGGAGTGGAGGGAACGGAAGCCAAGCTGGTGATCAGGAATGATTTTGAGGGATTCTATTACAGGGTTTATGCGGCGTAGGAGAAGCTTTTCGAGGATTTTTCCTAGTATAGGGAGGAGACTGATAGGGCGGTAGGAAGAAGGTTGATGAGTTGGTTTATGAGGTTTAGGTATCATTATTATTTTGGCAAACTTCCACAGAAGTGGGAAATGTGTGGTTCTAAGGACGGCATTATATATATATGTGAGGTACAGTACTGCTTTTATTGGGAGGTGTTTGAGGATGTGAGAGGTGATTAAGTCATATCCTGGAGCTTTGTTGGAATAAATTTGTATAAATAAAATTGTTGGCAATAAAATGTAAAATTCAAAACATATTTGTACACAAATTTAAAACGGTGGAGGAAAAATTTAATTTTTACAGGTTATTTAAATATAAATTATTTATCATAGTAAATACCTGGGTATCGTTCCTCTATAACATTTTCCATTTAAAAATACATATTTTTATCCGTTTTAATTTTCATTTAATATGAGTAATAAAAAAAGTAAAAATCGTTAAAGAAAATGAGGAACAGCCATTATTAGAGGCATTGAATAGCTTAACAAAAAAAAAAATTACTATAGAAAGGAACAGAAATAAAATTTTGAACTACCTCGATATAACTATATACAATAAATAAAAATTAAATTTAAAAATTAAATGGTATGAAAAACAAATAAATAAATAGTAAATTCTTAAATTACAAATCTAACCATCATAAGTATCAAAAATTCAACGCTGTATAAAATTTAATATCAAAAGCTATTAAATTAACAGATAATTTTTTTTTTAACAAAAAATAAAAAATCCTATGTTTAAAACTCCAACTAAACTTATAAAATTCCTTTGGTATAAAAAACTGAACCAAACTATTGTGTTATCTTATTACGAAATAACATTTTTTTTTTTTTTTTTTTTTATTTCTCCACCCCGTCCAATATGAAATAAAATAACAAATCAAATTTAGTCGGAAGACCCCAAAAAACAAAAACCAAGTGGAGTAAGAGATCCCTGGTTCGATCTCCCAGGGGTTCACAATGTTTTTTTTTATCGGTAATAACGACAAGGTAATTTTTTTTTTAGATATTTTCATCGGCCCATCATAATATATTACCATGGGTTATTTTAACATTGTAGGACTAGCCGTTAAAGGGTAGTGGGAGGAGGGATAATTTTAGGGGTTTTATTTCAACTAATAAAACCAATAAAAAAATGCTGTTAAAAAAATTATATCCTATATATTTTTAATCTACTCTTCAGTAGCTTTTATTTGATACCCCACTCGAAAATTAAAAAAATTACAAATTGCGCATGCGCATATATGTGCTTAACTTCTTTATTGTCTTCCTATGTGTGGGTCAAAAAGTTGCTCTAATTTAAATTTGAACACTCTTGCATCAACGGTTCGGGAGATATGAACCAAAGTGCGTCGGACAAACACATCTCCCTCGTCATAAGGCTTCCGAGGAAGAGCTACGAACTCCTAAAAACAATTATTGTATATTTTTTAACTTAAACTGCAGTTGTTAATTATTTATATAAAAAGTCCAGTCATGCACCATGACCTATTGAGCGAATTTTCAAAGAAATCTGCGTATTATTGGCTTATGAGAATATAGGAAAATTTTGGTTTAGAATTTGGATGAGTGAAAAAAAGATTTGGTACACAGGGGTACGGGGTACAAAAGTCAAAATAGTATATTTACCCTTTAAGATGCATGTCCTTGGAAAACTCTTTAAGAGTACAGTAATTGTTGTTATGTACACTTTTGTCATATTTTCAGATAAGAGAGGGGTAAAATGGAAAAAACACGTTTTTATGCTATTTTTGACCCTAAATTGTCAAATCTGACCCCTAAATGAACTCTAACAATCTCTGGCCAACGAACTCATCCTTTCTTTTGATATCAGTGACATTTTAAAATTTGTTTGGATTTTTTAAGTGCGTGAGATATCGTCTGGAGTGACACATACATATATCAAAAAGTGTTAAACTTCAGGAATCAATTAAGAATGGTCTAAAACTGATTTCCTTGGAGAAAATTTTTAAATATTTGCCTGAAAAAAATGTTGAAGCCATTGCAATAGCTAAATTTTCTTTAAAATTTGCTGAAATGAAAACGTTTTTCACGTAGATGTTTGGAAATACATAATCTATGTGTAGCTTCGAGCTTAACGAAGGCATAAAGTTATTTTAACAATAGAAGTGAATACATTTTTTGAAAATGATAAAACTTAATATTATTATATGACGTACTTATATTTACGTAATAGCTCAATGGAAAGTTATCGTCCTATTAATAGCTTAACAACGTTTAATAACGATATATTGATAAGAAATAGATAAGGTACATACCTCTAGGTAAATTTATAAATTATTTGTGAAGTCCTGTTTCAATGTAAGCCTTATATAATGATAATTCGGCCGTGAAATATTTTAGAAATACTTAAGTTAACTATAATTTCTATTACTGACACAAGTCCAACTTTGATATGAAGTGACTTAGAACGTGTCACAATGTTTTTATATAAGCACAGGTAATTGTTATGAAACAAAATAAATTACTACTTTGATATTCTATTTGCCCCCCCCCCCCCCCCCCCCCTCCCCTCTCCGTTCTTATTTCGTTACAATTAGGTTAATTAATTGCCTTTTAGGAAAAAAAGAAGAAAAAAAAACGACCTAATAATTAGTTTTGCATAGTTAAGTTAGAATTTGTGACGTAGATTTGACTAGAAAATTAATTGAGAAGTTTTATTTTCTGTTACTCTGAAAATAAATAGATGTTTTAATTTTTTAAGACTTCAGGATGTATAACTTCCATTTATACCTTTTTCATTTAACCCTATTTTTAATTTTAAAGGTGAAAATATCAATAAAAATCTGAACATTATAGAGTAACAACCTAACGGTTAAAGCAATATAATAATAAAATAATTTAATTATAATTTAGTTATAAACACAAATAGACTGCCAATTAGTGTGGCACATAGCTTCCTCGCATCCTATCATGTTCTTTATTGCTATATTAACGTTATATTACTTTATAGTTTATTGTGTAAAAACTATATTAATAGTTTTTAGCGATCTTTAACACTTCATAGTGGTGTCGCTGTTGGTTTTATTAAAAAATTGTATTTGAAAAAAATGTTTGTCTCATTAAATAGATGAAGTTTGATTTTTTCCCGACCTAAATTCCAATTTTAAATTTGAAGTTCACGTATACGCGAGAGTTGCGCGTGAACGCTTCAACGGATAACGTTGTCCAACGAACTCGTCCTGGCCATTAGTAAAATGAACATGTCTACCAAATTACATCAACATCGGTCGACATTTACTCAAGTTATCGTCACACGTTTCAGGATTCGCAGACACAGACCGACAGACAGAAGACAGACACGAGACCAAAAATGTTCCCTGATGTCCGAAACAGATTTCTGTCTTGGAATTTTTAAAATCGGAGGCACAAAACTTTTTCGTTTTCAAAAGTGAATACAATGCTTCAGTTACCTTCGGTAAACTCGGAAGCAATTCATAAAGCCTAGTCCACACCAGTAGACGCGTTGCGAGAATATCTGTAGACGGTCTCATAGACCGTCTACAGAAATGTCTCGCATCGTGTCTATGGACATCTTCTGCGAGACCGTCTATGGTCTAGGTCTAGCGTCCACACTTGTAGACACGTTGCGCAACATGCCTAACGTTTGCACCATGTCTACCATTTAGAATGGAAAACCATAGACATGCGATTTTGGTCTAGCAACGAGACCGTAGACGCCGTTTGTCTCAGCCGATGTCTATAGACAAATCGCTATACATGTCTCTGAGACCAAAATCGCGCATAACATGTCTACTAGTGTGGACAAGGCTTAAGCCTATCTATATTTAATTGAAGCGAGCGTAGCGAGCTTCCTACATTCAACGAAATATGCTCCGTGTCTGTCTGTCTGTCTGTCTGTCTGTCTGTCTGTCTGTCTGTCAGTAACGTTCACGCGTGTGACGATAACTTGAGTAAAAGTTGACCGATTTAGTTGCAATTTGGTATACATGATCCTCTTACTAATACTCAGGCTAAGTTCGTTGGACAGCGTGATCCGTCCAAGAGTTCGCGCGCAACGCTCGCGTAAACGAGAGGTACAAAAATTAAATTGGAATTTCAGGACGGGAAAAGATTCTATCATCATTTATTCAATGAGACGAACATTTTTTTAAAATAACATTTTTTACTAAAACCAACAGCGACACCGCTATGACTTAATAAAGATCGCTAAAACTATTAAAGCGGACCTAAACGTTTATAATAGAGAAAACAACCTTTTTACCGATATCTTACGTTCTAACGTAACGATTTTAATAAAACTTCATATACACCATCTAATGCACAATTGAAACAGGTATGCAAAATTTCAACTTGATACAAGCAAAATTCTTTGCGTAGTGACGAGATACATTTATAATAATTGTTTAAAAGCTACCGCGGGTGGTGAAGATTGTTATAGTCGTATAGTGTATAGGTTTGTTTAGGAAGTAAAGCTTTGTACCGAGTACCCCCACTCTTCCCCACACTACCCTCTTCCACTTATCTTCAACTATGACATTCATCATGATTAATAAATTTCAATATTCAGTATTTCATTGCAATACGCTCGCTTCAATGATAGAGCCACGCGATGCCTAGTAAATAATTTAACTAAATAAAATATGCATATAAATTTAAAAATAACTAGGCATCGCGTGGCTCTATCATTGAAGCGAGCGTATAGTAATAAATATGCATTGAATATTGAAAAAATAGATTATCACGATGAGTCATGATGAGTTGATAGATAATGGGTATAGTAGTAGTACAGCGGCTAGTAGTAGGGGAACCTCCCCGCATTCTTACTATTCCTCTAACCACACACCTCCATTTCAATATTTATAATGTATCTCTTTGCTACAAACAAACTACTGCATGTATCAAATTGAAATTTTGCATGCCTGTTTCAATTGTGCATTAGATGGTGTATATGAAGTTTTATTAAAATCGTTACGTTAGAACCTAAGATATCGGTAAAAAGGTTGTTTTCTCTATTTTAAACGTTTAGGTCCGCTTTAATAGTTTTAGCGATATTTATTAATTCATAGCGGTGTCGCTGTTGGTTTTACTAAAAAATGTTATTTGAAAAAAATGTTCGTCTCATTGAATAGATGATGATAGAATTTTTTCCCGTCCTGAAATTCCAATTTAATTTTTAAACCTCTCGTTTACGCGAGCGTTGCGCGCGAACTCTTGGACGGATCACGCTGTCCAACGAACTCAGCCTGAGTATTAGTAAGAGGATCATGTATACCAAATTGCAACTAAATCGGTCAACTTTTACTCAAGTTATCGTCACACGCGTGAACGTTACTGAGAGACAGACAGACAGACAAGATGCATAGTTTGTTGAATGTAAGAAGCTCGCTTACGCTCGCTTCAATAAAATACTATGGGGATCTGCCCCTTACTCGCTTAGATCGTCGAAAAGCGGCCACAATTTAATACATTTGTTTGTTTACAAAACGTTTTTTAATAATATAGATAGAAATTTACTAAATAATTAAGTAAAAAGGTAACTCTTAAAGCAATAAAAGAGTGAAATACAAATGGAACCTCATACACATTGATATACTAAACTATATTTAATAAATAATTTAGTCTCCAGCAACTATCCACTACAAGCATTCACAAGTTACTTAGAGTAACTTTCCATAATAAAGCAAAGAGATAAAAAAAATTCAGCTAATTAGTGTGGCACATAGCTTCCTCGCGTCTTCTTTTGTATACTTTCATGATTTTATGCTATTAACACCTATTATTGTCAAATTTATTTAACTTACTCCCTGTTCTTTAAATCTGTTAAAATTGTTTAGATTTTGTATCTGAATTAAAGTATCAATTTAGAAAAAATTAAAGAGCGCAGATGTTTCAAATTAAAATGGTGCTATCAGCGGTCTACTTTCGACAAACCATCATCATTTTTATAAAATCAGTACTTTTTAAAATAAATATGTAAATATTTATATGTCCAGAGTTGGGTGGGCATCGTCGAGCCCCTGATGAGACGGACGCGACGAAACGATGCAGGACATGGCGTAATGCCGAGCCAACATCTTAATGACGCATTGTCTGATGTTTGAACAGTTCATATGTGTCTCGCTTGCGTGGTACATCCCTTGGTGTCTCTCACAAATTGTGATGTAAATATTTGTATGTTTATGCGCATGTGAAAGAGAAACAAATGGGCTCAAAAATTTAAAACTTATATGAGACCAACAATGGGCTGATTATGACCTACCATCTAAATTTTATTAAAGTCGGATGAGCAGTATTTAAGATATGATGAGAAACAGACACGGAACCAAAAATGTTCCCTGATGTCTGAAACGGATTTCTTCTTGGAATTTTTGAAATTGGAGACATACATTTTTAAAAAAACGTTTTAAACGATTTTCGTTAAAAAATTCAATTAAGTATTGTATTTAAATACAAATTTAATTTTAAAAGTAACGGTTTCAACGATTTTGATTAATAAACTCAATTATGTATTCCATTTAAATACAAACACAAATTAAATTGTACAAATCGTTTTTCCAGGAAAAGTCTAGTTTTTGAGTTATTGATTAAATCAGTGGTTCCCAAAGTTTTTTTACCACGCCCTCTACAGTCAAGAATAAAACTTTCCACGCCCCCCCCCCCCCCTTCCCCCTTACACAATTTTATGTGGTAATGAAAAAAAAAAATAAACAAGTATTACATTGAACAACCATACATTTATTTTTATTAAAATTTCTTAAAACATTACAAGTTGCAATTTAAACTGAACAAGTAAGAGCAAAATATATCAGTGAGATGGATAGCTTGCATTTTTTTTGTACAAGATTCCCTAGTCTTCGATGAGCATTAGAAAGTGCACAACAAAAATCATTAGCAACATCAAGTTTGCCCCGATACTTTGTTTTTATTGCAACAAGTGCTGAAAAAGATTTTTCACATTAGACCTTCGGTCGCAAAGCTATCTCGATCTTGGGGTCCCACGCCCCCCTTGACTTGTCTTCACGCCTCCCTTGGGGGGCGCACCCCCCACTTTGGGAACCAATGGATTAAATAAATCAGATTTAGATGAAAATAGAATCACCTGTTGAACCTTTTTGAAATATCTGTAATTATAAATTAATTAAATTAGATTTTATAGAATTAATTTAAATTTAGAGGTGGTTAGTGGTGGTTAGAGATGGTTAGAGGTGATCACTGTATAAGAGAAAGTTTTATTTAATGTGTCGAACTGATTTTCTTTTAACTTAACTTAGTAGTCTATATTTAGTATTTACGGATGTTAGTTTGTTTTTTGTATTGTAGTTTAAGCAAACGGAACTGGTTGGAGTAAAGAATCAATACTTGTATGTGGAGTATAGTTTTATATGAATGAATCAGAGTTCTAGTGGCTTGGAATGCAGAGAGTTGAATGAAACTGGTATCTATGGATGTTTTGGACTGTTTAGTCAATGATATCATAGGACAAAAGACAACAAACTCTTCTTCCCCTTCTTGGAACCTAATTCTTGGATCGAGAAGTCGTATATAGGGGAAGTTTAAATAAGTTAATTTTAATAACTAAATATTTACCAGATATCTTTTGTAGCGGCATCGTCTATATTTCAAACCACTATATAGGGATAACGTCATTTCAGACTTAAAAATGTAATGTATGGTGATGATGTAATGTATGGTGATGATTGTAATGTATGGCTTGATAATGTAATGCATGGCTTGATGATGTAATGTATGGCTTGATGATGTAATGTATGGCTTGATGATGTAATGTATGGCTTGATGATGTAATGTATGGCTTGATGATGTAATGTATGGCTTGATAATGTATAATTTATGCAAGAAATTATAATTATGACTGGAGAGGTTAATTGAAAGTAACTCAAAAATAATGTAACCACAATTTTATCTGAGGGCACCTCAGTGTCCCGACGAAGTCGAGCACAACTGAGCCATCTGTAACTGGAACCATCTCAAGGTATTTTGGAACCCCTGTATTATCTTATTAAAGATACTTAATAAGATTAGAGTTCATTGCAAACTGAACCAGAATAGTACATTACGCGTCTAGTGCGGAAAGTAGAATTTTGCATGCGAGTGTGGAGTTTGCACCCGAGCGACAGCGAGGGTAGTAAAACCACACGAGCAAAGCAAAATGCAGTTTTCGCACGAGTTTCGTACCGTACTTTATCTACGATTGTTGGATTTTAATAATAAATACAGAAAAAAAAATACAAATAAACCTCCTGTATGTATGTTCGTATTCTCTTTTGATTAAGATGATATTAATTCATAAGTTGTATTTTGTGTCGAATTAATAATTTCGGAAGGCGTATAATTCTCCTTATTTCTTCATAATCACTTAAATCACTCATTGTTTCTCTAAAAGTCTATATAAATAGTTACTTTAATTAAACAAACAGCAAATTAGAATGCAAACAAACTCGCTATTCTTGCGTTAAGGTGAAGAATTCCTCTATTTTGCCGACCTAGGGCGATACGAAAAGAATCACTTTCCATCTATCTAATCAGAGATATAATGTTTATATTTCGTATCAATCGTAGAAAACAGTATAATAGATGGCCTTTCCCCCTAAAATTATTCGGAAGAAAGTTTGTCATCTTAATTCTCTGGACTAGATAACCTAACGATTTTTTTCTATGACCTAAATCAAAGCGGTTTGTGTTTTAAACAAATTCACCAATTTACGACGCCCTCGAATTTAAGATGCATCTCATTTTTGAGTATTCAAAATCATGGAAAAAAGTGCGTCTTAAGTTCACATGGTCTATATAACAATTTACATGTTAATATTGTCGGTTGTAATGACTGATCGGATAAAGTGGACTATCCGAAATTCCATTAAATATACGTCTATTGATAGTGACGTCCAGCGTTCACTCGATTTTCAATGGATTAAGGTGTTAAAAAAATTAAGACTCATTTCCAAACAGGTTATCAAAAAATGTCTACAACTTGGTTATGACCAAAATTAATATTCATGGGTTGTCGGAAAACAAATATATTTGTCTTTGATGTGATTATAATGATACAAAAACCATAGAGAGATGTTTTCCTTCCACTGACATTCCTACGAAGATCAGCAGGAAAGACAGAAGATCTAAGGAATGGATCGATTAGCAGACCTGTTTAGAGGACGTGACTAGAGTAGTAAGTTGTAGATCGGGCTCGTAACCATGACCAACAACCAGATGTTAGAGGGACAAAATAATGCAGTGGTGCCCGAGAGAATTATAAAATAAAGAAAGAAACACAACGAACTCGCTTGGACGAGGAAATGAGACACATCTGAGGAGGAGAGATCTGGCAGCGCTTCCAAGACAGGAAAACATTGGCAGGAATAACTTCATTGTTGTTTTCATTATTACTATTTTATTATCATATTATATTGTCTTAATTGTGATCTATTTAATATTCGATGTCATAATACTGATTCCATGTGTAGAAGTAACTGTCTAAAAGCTATTAGAGAAACAGGAGCTATGGAGACCCAATACACGAAAATATTACAATATACTGTTTAATTATTTACTGTTTTAAATAGGTTTAATTATTTATTTTTTCTTTTAATTAGTTTCTATGAAAACAAATGCAATAAGGAATGATTATTATTTTTTAAATTATAAGTAGCACTCTTACAATATATATAATATATATGTTTTCTGCATGGTGTTACCTTGTCCATGGCGGAGCCCTCGCTCTAGCTGGATAAGCGATTGAGGGCTCTCATTATGTTAATATACCAAAAGAAAAAAAAAATGAAGAAATATTTGTAAGTGTATGCAAAGAGGTATTATACAAAATGTATAGATATGTATAAAAAAAAAAGGTTAATATTGTAAATAAAAAATTATTATATTTAGAAAAAAAATACGCTAATGGAAATAAAGATTTATTTATTTATTCATTTATCTATACATTGTGTCCACGAATTGCGTGCACTTTATACCTCTGGGCGTCAGTCCTGCTTGGTTTTAAACTAAAGGCCCCTATACACGATCAAACATTTTGCGTAAAATTTTTGATCGTGTATGGGGGCCTTAAGAAGTCACGCTGAGCGCTGTGTAATAGTTGGTGGCAACAGATTTGAATAATCCTTATATTATTTCTTTACTTGTGTATATTATATTAGTTACAGTTATATTTTTCTAATAAATAGGATTTTGCTTCCGAGCTTACCGAAGGTAACGGAAGCTATGTGATCGTTCTAAAGAGCGAAACATTTTTATATCTCCGATTTCAAAAATTCCAAGTTAGAAATCCGTTTCAGACATCAGTGAACATTTTTGGTTCCGTGTCTGTCTGTCGCTCAAATTTTGTAATCCAAAATATCTTAAAAACTACGATTTTAATGAAATTTGTATGGTATGTCATAATTTGCTCATTGTTGCGGTCCCGCAAAAGTTTCAACCTTCTGCACTCATTTGTTTCTCTTCCACATGCGTACAAACATATACATTAATTTACAGCTATAGCTTCAAAAGTACTTATCTGATTTGTTTAAAACTTTTATAGTTTATCGAAAGTATCCCGTAGATAGCCCCAGATTAATTTAAACCGTCTGCGCTCTTTAACTTTTGCTAAATTGATACTTTAATTCATTTAATAAAATCAAAACAATTTTGACAGTTTTAAAAAACGGAGGAAAATTAAATGAATTTTATAATAATAGGTTGTAAAAGCATAAAATCATTAAAGTATAAGTAATAGGAGCTAACAAGCTATGTGCCACACCAAATTGGCAAAGTATTTTTCTAATAAATAATTAGGAATTTTTACTTTGTAGTTTTTAAATTAAAAAAAAAACAAGTTAGGCAATAAAATTTAATATTGAAAAAAAAAAAAATAGACTGCCAATTAGTGTGGCACATAGCTTCCTCGCATCCTACCATGTACTATATCAATTATTGTTATATTAGTTTATTGTTATATTGTTTATTTTGTAAAAACTATTAATAGTTTTAGCGATCTTTAACACTTCGTAGCGGTGTCGCTGTTGGTTTTACTAAAAAATTGTATTTGAAAAAAAAATGTTTATCCCATTGAATAGATGAAGTTAGATTTTTTCCCCGACCTAAAATTCTAATTTTAAATTTAAAGTTCACGTTTACGCGAGCGTTGCTCGTGAACGCTTGGATGGATAACGTTGTCCAACGAACTCGTCCTGGGTATTGGTAAAATGAACATGTCTACCAAATTTCATCAAAATCGGTCGACATTTACTCAAGTTATCGTCGCACGTTTCATAATTCGCGGACACACAGACCGACAGACAGACAGACAGACAGACAGACAGACAGACAGACAGACAGACACGAGACCAAAAATGTTCCCTGACGTCTGAAACGGATTTCTGTCTTGGAATTTTTGAAATCGGAGGCATAAAAGTTTTTCGTTCTCAAAAGTGAACACAATGCTTCCGTTACCTTCGGTAAGCTCGGAAGCAAAAAAGAAAAAAAGTTGAACAACTTTTATAAGTAAAAATGTTTGATATTTTTTGGCCAAGGATCGTTGGAACCGCAAAGGAACATTATCCATTGTGCATATGCTTAAAGTGGCCAACTTGGTTGGAATAAACGTATTGTTTTGTGTGAATTACAGCTCATGGCTACACCACAAACTTTCTATAAAATGTACCAATAAAACTATTGTATGAAGGTTAGGACAAAAATTAAGTTTCACGGGTAGGCCAATCATTGCACACACAAATCATCGTCAGGTGAGGCAGGTCATAATCACACTAAGAAGTTTAACTATTTTTAGAATTTGCGTACAGGCTTTTATGATTACCTCGTGAATTCTTAAGTAATTACAAATATACAAGACTAATTTTTTTTTTTTTTTTTGTTCTTGTTATTACTTTATTGAAGTGAATTTCACGTGAGGGAATTCCGGCAGATCCTCAATTTGATGTAATTATTGTTTCTTTTACGATGTTCCGGTCATAAAAGATGAATAGTATAAAAAGTAAATTATATAAGGTTAAGAATAAAAAGGCATATAATTGCTATCATATACGTTATATGATGCAAATTTGGTATAATGAATGCGTGATATGTTTACTTATAAGTTCCATGCTGAATGGTAAAGATGGTAGATCATTTCTTTAATTTCTTGTATTATTATTATTGTTGCGTATTATAAATAAATAAACTAGGCATCGTGTGGCTCTATCATTGAAGTGCGCATAATACAATTAATGTTAGATATTAAGAAAATATAGTTAATCATGATGAGTAGATAGTTAAAGAGGATGATTGTAATAGAGAGCCGTGTAGTGAGGGAGAAGCGTACCTTTCTACATATTCCTTACGTGTTCCGGCCATCTTCGTTTCAACTATTATAAAATGTATTACTTCACTACTCAATAACTTCTACTCCTATCAAGTTGAAATTTTACATGCCTGTTTCAATTTTATACTCCAGACGATGTGTATATGAAGTTTTATTGAAATCGTTACGTTAGAACGTAAAATATCGGTTAAAACGTTGTTTTCTCTATTTTAAACGTTTAATTCTGATTTAATAGTTTTAATGATCTTTAGCACTTCATAGCGGTATCGCTGTTTGTTTTACTAGAAAAATATTTGTCTTATCGAATAGATGATTATAGAATCTTTCCCCGTCCTGATATTCCAATTTTAAATTTGAAGCTTACGTTTACGTGAGCGTTGTGAGTGAAAGCTTGGGTGGATAACGTTGTCCAACGAACTCAGTATGGGCATTGGTAAAATGAATATGTGTACCAAATTTGAACTAACTCGGTCATCTTTTAATCAAGTTATCATCATCGGTATAGATTTTGTGACTGTCGTTTTTTTCGGATTCACTCCCGGGCTGCAGAACGTGCCATGAGGAACTTCGTTCCAAAAGTTCGTTCTTCAGAGTAATGACATCGCTTCCGTTACCTTCGGGTAAGCTCGGAAGCAAAATAAATAAAGGTAAATATGTAGACGCATTTGAAGTTATTTAAATTGTGTTCGAAAACAACTATTTTTATTTGTATTAGCTAGATTTAACTCGTTTAGAAATATTTTCTTTAATGTTTATTAATTTTCGCCGGAAAATGTTCATTATGAACTCAAGCTTGTACGGGAAAATCTATATTTTACACATAAAGCCAGCTCTTACAGGCTTTCCAAATGAAATTACAAACTAAACAATAGTACGATAGTCCCTAAATAGTCATTTAAATTGGAAAATTAAATTTCCTAACTTCAATTCCAGATTCAGTACTAAAATAGCTCTACCTTGCAAAAACAACTTAAATTTCCTTTTAGAAAATCTAATTTATGTTCTTAAAAAAAAGTTACTAAAATTTCCACGACTCATGGAGTAGGTGATGATAGAATTTTATTTTTGCCCCACTAAAAATTCCAAATTTACATTTGAAGCTCACGTTTACGCGAGCGTTGCGCGCGAACTCTTACACGGATAACGTTGTCCAACGAACTTAGCCTGAGCATTAGTAAAATGAACATGTTCAACTAAATCGGTCAACTTTTACTCAAGTTATCGTCGGACACGTAAACGTTACTGACAGACAGACAGACAGAAGCCTTAAAATTATAGTGTAGACATGTTGCGCAAGAATAAAAACGTCTGGATAGGAACTAAGCAGGACTTAATATTTTATTTTTTAACAAAACAGTATCGTGTTGCAGTAAACAAAGATATGCTTCTGTAAGTTTGGAAGCTATTATTCTCGGAACAGATTGTGGCGTCAGTCCTAGTTAAGCTGAAATACAATCTCTCCTCATTTACAGGTGCGTTGAACCTTCTATTCTAAGAAAGTTAAGTCAAGTCAATACTTAGATATTAATATCTAATATACTATCATCTATACTTTCCTGAGAGCCATGGAATATTAACAATCTAAAGAAGGTGAACGGAATGTTCTCCTTAAGCCTAGTCCACACCAGTAGACATCTGCTGAGACCGTCTATGGTCTAGGTCTAGCGTCTACACTTGTAGACACGTTGCGCAACATGCCTAAAGCCTTGTTCACACTAGTAGACATGTTGCGCGATTTTGGTCTCAAAAGAGACCATGTCTAGTGATTTGTCTATAGACATCGGCTGAGACAAACGGCGTCTACGGTCTTGTTGCTAGACCAAAATCGCATGTCTATGGTTTTCCATTCTAAATGGTAGACATGGTGCAACGTTAGGCATGTTGCCCAACGTGTCTACAAGTGTGGACGCTAGACCTAGACCATAGACGGTCTCAGAAGATGTCTATAGACACGTTGCGAGACATTTCTGTAGACGGCCTGAGACCGTCTACAGAAATGTCTCGCAACGTGTCTACTGGTGTGGACTAGGCTTAACGTTGCACCATGTCTACCATTTAGAAAGGAAAACCATAGACATGCGATTTTTGGTCGCGCAACATGTCTACTAGTGTGGACAAGGCTTTAGATTGTTACTCCCCTTATAAAGAAAAGAAGGTAGTTACAATCATAAGAATGCATTGGGAATGTTCTTCTTTAGACTGTTATTCCCCTTATATAAACAGAAGTGGGATATTTATTTGTCCCAAATTATACACATCCCTTAGTCTTAATACTTAGTCAGACAAACGAATGCATTGTTTCGGCCTGCGTGGATCGTTAGATCCAATGTGTGGACTGCAGGTAAAATAACATAAAAAAATAAATAAAAAAGGAAGTCAAAAAATATAAAAATTTATTAATGTAAAATATAATTTATAAACACAATATGTGTTTTCATATTAAAGGAAAAGTAGTAGTAAGGAAGAGTTTAAAATGATGAATAATACATAAATGAAACATAAAATGAATTGCCGGATCATTTGACATTAAATTTACTAAAGAAGATATGCGTTGTTTTAA
Source organism: Gerris lacustris (assembly GCA_951217055.1). Taxonomy (NCBI): domain Eukaryota; kingdom Metazoa; phylum Arthropoda; class Insecta; order Hemiptera; family Gerridae; genus Gerris; species Gerris lacustris. The sequence goes on from OX578276.1 coordinate 151,593,676, forward strand.
AATACAAAGAAGTGAAGTTAAAATTATTAGAAGATTGGATCATAAAAGATAAAATTATATAAAAGAAATGATTATGCAAAATGATGCCTAATAAAAATGAATATAAAATAAAAGTAAACTTATGGTTTGATGTGAAGGTAGATAGTGAGTAGAATGAAGTGTGGTGATCAAGTGGCAGCGCGTGTCAGCGTCTGAATGGTGAAGATGAAGTCGTCTGGTCAGTGAGAATGAAGTTCTTGACATCAGAAAGCGGCATTAAGATGAAGAACGGCCGCTGTCCCTCGTCGTCCCGGGGACAAATAATGAATAAATAGTTAAATAAGTGGAGCTCCGTTCGAGATGTTGTCTCTGAACCAACTCGAAGGCAACTGGTAGTTTCAGCTGTAAGTCTAGGGGTTTAGAACCTGGTACCGATAATTAGATGATCTAATTAAGTTAGTGAATCGAAGAATCCAGCAGGAAGAGGGGTCTGGCCAAGATGTAAAGACTCCAATCACCTCACTCTTTCTCACATCAACCAAACCTTGCTATTAATTAAATGATCTCAGTCTCAATGCATAATTAAATTAAACTTCTAATCGAAAGTGAAGAAAATAAAAATAATACACTTAAAGATTTCTGTTAAAAGAAGGATTAAAAGTAATTTAAAACTAATTATAAAAATCTAAGAAATTCCGAAGGAACATACCGCCCACCAATTTGGAATAAATTTATTAATCATCTGAAACCTAAGTCCCAGTCAGTGGAGGTTGATCCTTAAACAAATCTTCTGAGGGTAAAGGTGCCAGTTTTATAACTGGTCGTTTAAACAATGAGGTCGGTGTCTTGACGGTGACGACTCTAATAATGCCATCTGCACGCATTCGTTGACATCGAATGCAAAAGTGTGAGATCTTTCGTACAAGATTTCTTAACCCTAGGATCCAAAATCGAGTTTGAATTAATGCTTGAAGAAGGTTATTGCCAGGATGAAGGTACATTTTATGAAAATGATTCGCTATTAATGTGGAGAGGTGACACTTAGAAGGCAATAATACTGGATGTTCCTGTTCATCAGATAAATTAGAATTTTGTAGTCTTCCACCCACCTTCACGATTGATGAGTCATCAAGGAAGGGGGTCAAATGACGAAATTGTTTGGATAAAACATTTATGTCCGGTTTCTTAGAGTCAAAGAAATAATGTTTTTGAATCAAACTTGTAAGTTTAGTTTGTGCAAGATTGAATTCTAATATACCAATGAATCCTAGAAATCTTCTCTGTCCTTTACATAAATTCACAAATCGCAAAACATGACAGAAACTTCGAATTAATTTTAAATATGAGGAAAATCTTGAAGTCCATTGAATAAAATAATCGAGTTGACCGTCACTTTGAGATTTAGACGTAACTAAAACAATATGACTCTTCGTAGTTTTAAGCTCAGGAATAGTATCTATCTCGGAAATATTGTCTTCGGATTCAAGAAAATGTTGAGGTTCACGTAACCATGCAGGGCCCGCCCACCATAAAGAGAAGTCAACCAACTGAGAAGGAAACGTACCTCTTGATCCACAATCGGCAGGATTCTCTACTGATTTTACATGTTTCCTAGCCTCAGTAGGCGTAAGCTGATTTATTTCCGCGACTCGATGAGCCACAAATGTGTTTAATTTATAAGTGGGGGTTTTTATCCAAGCAAGTACTATTGATGAGTCTGTGAAGAAGTAAGTCGGTACAGTTATAAACTTCTTAAATTTCTGTGGAATTGTGGCTACAGTTTTAGCCAGAAGCAAAGCTCCACATAATTCTAACCTTGGGATTGATATTACCTTTATGGGAGCAAGTTTTGTCTTCGCCTTAATGAGGAAAGACGTAATTGTGCCATCAAGAAGATGGACTATCAAAAATATTGCTGCACAATATCCTCTTTCTGAAGCATCTGCAAAACCTACGATTTGCGCTTGAGCACAACTGTCTAATCCAACATAACGTGGTATCTTGACATCATTTAATGAAGGTAAGTCGTCAACTACGCGCTTCCACGTAGTGGCAATATCTGGAGGCACTTCGTCATCCCAATCAAGACCGCTCTTCCACAAGTCTTGGATTATAGATTTGGACAACATAACCACAGGAGAAAGATAACCCAGTGGATCATATATTTTTGCCACGCATGATAAAATAGCTCTTTTGGTCATGACTATTTTTGGTGTACAAATGTTGTATGTGAAGATATCCTCGTTCGGATTCCATTGTAAACCTAACACTTTAATTCCAAAATTATCGTTAGTTTCTAAAGAAATGGGTTCTTCATTCGACGAGATGTTAACAGACTCAAAAATCTCTGGCTTATTACAAGCCCATTTACCTAGGCTGAAGCCTCCTCTCTGAAAGAACATATTGAGTTGTTTAATCATTTGAATCGCAAGCTGAACATTTTGTGTTCCAGTCGCGATATCATCAACATATGAGTCGTTTAATATTATGTCTGTTAACTCTGGAAAATCTAAACCTTCGTCATTCACTAACTGAATTAATACTCGTATAGCATGAAAAGGAGACGATGTGAGACCATATGTCACTGTATGAAGCTGGTAACGCTGTATGGGTTCTGACGGTGAAAATCGCCATAATATTTGCTGAAAAGGTTGGTGAGGTCTGTGAATTAATATCTGTCGAAACATTTTTACCACGTCACATACAATGGCAACTGCATGAACGCGAAAGTTTATCATTATATCACACACATCATTTTGGAGCTTCGTACCTGCCATAAGGTGATCATTTAGTGAGCCCTCGTTAGAAGCAGCCGAACCGTCAAAAACTACTCGTAATTTTAGTTTACCCTTATCTATTTTAGTTACACAATGATGAGGTAAAAGAAACCTCGCAGGCTCAGCTGTTAGTGACATATGTCCCAATTGAATATACCCTCTAATAAAGTCGTGGTATAAAACCTTAAGATCTGGGTTTTTATTCAATTTATTTTCCAGGCTATAAAATCTTTTAAAAGCTACACCTTCGAAGCTTGAAAATTCAGGGATTGAATGTTTGAACGGCATTTCTACACAATAACGTCCCGATTCTAAACGGTAATGAGTTGATTTAAAATACTCCTCACACCTATCGTCTTCTGGGTTGGTACTTTTCATAGTACCACCAGGTTCCTCAATCTCCCAGAAACGCTTTACTAATGACTTGACGTCCTCTTCCGGATCATCATCTTTTGTTGATAGTAAAGTTACTGCATCACTGTAATTAACTTTATCAGCTAGTTTACCAGTGACAACGTAACCAAAAATAGAAGAAAATAATTTAGGTTCTTGTGGATCAATAGTTATTATTGATCCAGTCCACATTTCAGCCGCTAAATCCGCTCCCAGTAGAAATGACACAGGTTTACACTGCCAAAAGGATGGATCCGCCAACTCGTAGCTCTGGTATTTAAGCCATACCTCTTCCGGTAGATCTTTACAAGGCAAGTCTGACGTGATTCTGTCTACAACAATTGCCAAGCAAGTTAAAATGTTTTGAGGAGTTATTCTTGATTGGAGTTTGCACGTGGCCATACCTTTGATTCCCGTATATGGCACGCCTCCTAAAGTAGAAATCCTGTCAGTAAAGGGTCTAATTTTTAACTTTAACTGCTTAACAGCATCACTAGTAATAAAGGAATAGTGACTCCCTGGGTCAACTACCATGCGAATAGAATGAAGGTTGTTCTTTTCGTCGATGATATGTGATACCGCTGTAGCTAAAACGACTTGATATCGATCACTCACACATGAAAGAGTGGTACCATTGTTACATGAAGTGGAAGGGCTGTTTAATGAATGAGTATTTGTAGCAACTGGACTAATAGTTTTTTCATCATGTTTTAATTTATCATTTTGCTCCAAATGTAATAATGAATGATGTCTGGCCTTGCAATATCTACAATGCCATTTAGATTTACACATTTTAGTACTATGACTTTCAACAAGGCAATTTCTACAACCTTTCCATTCTCTTAGATAATCGTGCCTCTCACGTGGTGAAGAATTTCTAAATTTAACGCAGTTGTAAGCGCGATGATTAGAATTACAAGCTGGACATATGATGTTCAGAAATTTTTGCTCTGAGCGTGTAAACTCAGTTTTAGTTGTACGATGATTGTTGTTGTCATTAGTGCTGCTCGTCAACAACACCGGTTTGGGTTTACCAGCTGGAGGTTTGATTTTATCTGAACTGTAAGTCTTCGTCATAACCTCTAAGGCCTGACATCTTTGTTTTACAAAATCAGATAAGATTTCAAAAGTTGGATAATCAACTCCAACATATTCCACTTCAAATTGCTCTCGGGTTTTATCGTCGAGACTGCGTACCGCAAGATAAAATAAAATAAATTCAGAGCATTCAGGAATGTTAAGAATTCGAAATGCCTCTACACTTTCGGATATTTCTGCAACAAATGATTGTAGAGATTGAAGAGAAGGTTTGTCTTTTGATTTTTTAAAATCTAGAATTTTATCTAAATATGACGATGCCAATAAACGTTTCTTATCAAAAGCTTCCATAAGTGCTCGCCACGCTAAATCATAACTAGTCTCAGCTTTTGGTAAATGCTTAATAACGTCAAGAGCTCTGCCTGAAAGCCTTGTATGTAGAAAATGGAATTTAATGATTTTTGACAATGAATTATCATCATGAACCAAGGCACGGAAGGTGTCTCTAAAATAGGCCCATTCGCGGATGTCACCGCTGAAACGAGGTAAATCTATTTTGGGTAGATGGTAACGTCTACCTTCGATTATAGTGGTAGGTTCAGCAGCAGACCTCGAAGTAGTTTCATTCCCGGAAGTAATCAAGGCGTCTATTTTTTCACGTGTAGCGTTAATTTCATGAATACTCATATTTATGATATTAGCGTATGAAGTGTCTTTTGAAGGAACTTCTTTATTAGAACCCAGCACAAGCTCAACATACTCTTCCCAGAGGCTATCAAATTTTGTACTAAATTTCTCCAGGGATCTACACATACCACGGAATAAATTTATTTCTTCAGGGTTACTGCATGCCTTTTTACCCTGATCTCTGATGCCTTGTATATTTTTACCCACTGAATTAATTAAGTTTCTTAGTGTGTTTAACCTCAACTGACTTGGACTAGGTTCAGATGTTTTGCTAGATTCACTTACTGGAGAAGGCTTAGAAGCCTTACCTTCCCCGTCACTCATTTTTAAAAATAATAAATAAGTGACTATAGAGAAATTGACTAAGAAGGCAAATGAAAAAACAAATAAAAATTAACCTAAATAATATAATAAATGAAGAATAGGTTAAAGTGTAAATGATGGGCAGCAGTAAACCTTTACAATAGACGAGTTTTATGAAATAACTGAAATAATTAAACAATAACATAGAACATAAGAAAAGTAGAAGAAGCAAAATCACTCCACAACGCTATGCACACGTAAGTGCAAATTAAAATGTATATTAAATAAATTATAATTAAATATTTAATGATCCGGCCCAAAGGACCAATGTTTCGGCCTGCGTGGATCGTTAGATCCAATGTGTGGACTGCAGGTAAAATAACATAAAAAAATAAATAAAAAAGGAAGTCAAAAAATATAAAAATTTATTAATGTAAAATATAATTTATAAACACAATATGTGTTTTCATATTAAAGGAAAAGTAGTAGTAAGGAAGAGTTTAAAATGATGAATAATACATAAATGAAACATAAAATGAATTGCCGGATCATTTGACATTAAATTTACTAAAGAAGATATGCGTTGTTTTAAAATACAAAGAAGTGAAGTTAAAATTATTAGAAGATTGGATCATAAAAGATAAAATTATATAAAAGAAATGATTATGCAAAATGATGCCTAATAAAAATGAATATAAAATAAAAGTAAACTTATGGTTTGATGTGAAGGTAGATAGTGAGTAGAATGAAGTGTGGTGATCAAGTGGCAGCGCGTGTCAGCGTCTGAATGGTGAAGATGAAGTCGTCTGGTCAGTGAGAATGAAGTTCTTGACATCAGAAAGCGGCATTAAGATGAAGAACGGCCGCTGTCCCTCGTCGTCCCGGGGACAAATAATGAATAAATAGTTAAATAAGTGGAGCTCCGTTCGAGATGTTGTCTCTGAACCAACTCGAAGGCAACTGGTAGTTTCAGCTGTAAGTCTAGGGGTTTAGAACCTGGTACCGATAATTAGATGATCTAATTAAGTTAGTGAATCGAAGAATCCAGCAGGAAGAGGGGTCTGGCCAAGATGTAAAGACTCCAATCACCTCACTCTTTCTCACATCAACCAAACCTTGCTATTAATTAAATGATCTCAGTCTCAATGCATAATTAAATTAAACTTCTAATCGAAAGTGAAGAAAATAAAAATAATACACTTAAAGATTTCTGTTAAAAGAAGGATTAAAAGTAATTTAAAACTAATTATAAAAATCTAAGAAATTCCGAAGGAACATGCATCAATAATTATATCCATTCATATTATAAAATACTCTGCCAATTAGTGTGGCACATAGCTTCATCGCATACTATTTTGTAAAATTTAATGATTTTAAGCTTTAAAAACCTATTATTATCCAAATTATTTCATTTTTCCTCTATTTCTAAATCTATCAAAGTTATATTGATTTTGCTTCTGAGCTTACCGAAGGTAACGGAAGCTGTGATCGTTCTGAAGAAAGAAAAATATTTAGGTCACCGATTTCAAAAATTCCAAGACAGAAATCCGTTTCAGACGTTTCCTGATCAGGGAACATTTTTGGTTTTGTGTCTGTCTGTCGGTTTTTACTCAATTTTTGCGAACCAACATATCTTAAAAACTACACGTCCGATTTTAATGAAATTTGTAAGGTATGTCATAATTAGCTCATTGTTGGTCCCATATAAGTTTCAACCTTCTGCGCTAATTTGTTTCTCTTCCACAAGCGATTTGTTTCGACCAATTGTTACCAAATTTTAAAATAGAATATGGATGGATATGTGTTTAACACTGCTTTTGAATGTTATTCATATAATATAGCAATGCGGGTTTGATGTTATTTGTAAACTGTGAAGTCCAGCTTAGAAATACTATAATCCTTTTGATATGTTTTTCCTTATGTTTATTTGATTATTTAGATTTCTTTTTGAACAAAAAAAGAAGGAAGAATAGTAGTGGACTATTAGATTTCTTTTTGAACAAAAAAGAAAAGGAAGAAGTCCAGAGGGCTAAATAAAAGCTTTAAATATTAAACAAAGTTTGTCTACAGTTTCACATGAGTCTAAAGTTTCAGTATAAATAAATGATTTACCAGAGAGACCATCAAGAGAATCATTTAGCAACTAAATAGCTTCTCACAGCAACAACCGCAACTCTGTCTTCTCCTTTATCTTCACAACTCAAACCATTCATTATTTACAGATTGGTTTGTTCATTCATTTTAGATAAAAAACCGCTTACTAAATATTTTATTTATTTAAAAGTAAAAGAAATGTTGTTTTAACAAAACCCTAATTACTCTGTCATTAATAACTATATTTACGTACCTAGAGCAGTAAGTGCGTTATTACAGGCCGAGGGCGAAGTTTAAAAGCACGCGTGCGTTTAACGCCCGAGGCCTGTCATGTCGCTTACTGCTCGTGGTGCGTACACTATTGTATCGCCCACCACATGTAAACTAATTACTAAACATGCAAACTATTTTGCCGTAATCTTCAAAAAAATAAATGCATATTAAGGTTACATCAGTACCAAAACAAGCTGCAGTTATAAAAATATTGATTCATAATAATTGAACAGCTGACGCTGAGAACTACTAGCGCTTCCTGCACGTCGCGGCTCGGCCAGGAAGCGGCCGCTTCTCGAACTACTAGCGGCCTTGTAAAGATAAAGCATGCATTTTTACAGGCCCCAGGGCTGTAAAATGGAACTTTACCGGCCGCTCAGGATTGGTAAGTTTACAAGTGGAGGGCGATAAATGTGTAAACCACGAGCAGTAAGCAACATAAGGCCTCGGGCGTTATCACACTCATGCTTTCAAACTTCGCCGTCGGCCTGTAATAAGTTAAATAAATATTTAATAAATTTACTTTAATCAAAGTTTATTCACCTAGTTTAATTTAATCATGAAATAAAATTAATTTTAATAATATATATATATATTTTTTTTTTTTTTATTTCTATAAAACTGATTTTATTTAAAAGTAAAACAAAACATTTTTTTTATACATATATATTTTTAACAATTAAGTTTTTAATAAAAACTACATATTAAATTGTCTGCCAATTAGAGTGGCATTTAGCTTCCTCGCGTCCTATTTCGTATGCTTTAATGATTTTATGTTTTTGCGGCACTTCTTTAGATTGTTACTCCTCTAAGTAATTTTAGAATATAAATGATTTTAACAAAATAACTATTAAGACAAAGTAATATTCAGTCCAATGTACTTTGGGATAAAGAAATATCACTCTTTTGTTTTTATAAGGGGAGTAACAGACTAAAGAAGAACATTCCGTACACATTCTTTAGATTGTTACTCCCCTCTGTTTTCTTTATAAGGGGAGTAACAATCTAAAGCAATGCCTTTTTAGAACCTCTTATTGTAGAATTTATTTAATTTTCTCCCCGCTTTTACAAGTTTATTTAACTAGCAATGTTTGTATGTATGTTCGGGTCAAATCTTGGAACTAAATTTTAAAGCAGTTATCCTCAACCGATTGAATTAAAATTTTGCAATCAAGTTTACTTTGAATGACAATGCATGGTTAGTTATGGTGCGTCATCCAAAATTCAATATGGCGGACTAGTTCTTTTTCAAGCACACCCATGACGTGGGTATCAAATGAAAGGGTTTGCTGAGAAGAATACGAATAAGCTTGGTTTTTAAAAATGATTATTTAATAAAATTATTTAAATATGTCAAAATTGCTTTGATTATTGTTTATATGAATTAAAGTATCAATTTAGCACAATTTAAAGAGCTAAGACGATTAAAATTAATCTGGGGCTATCTGGAGGCTACTTTCAATAAACCATCAAAATTTAATAAAAATCAGATGAGTACTTTTGAAGGTATATGTGTAAATGAATGTATGTTTGTGTGAATGTGGAAGAGAAACAAATGGGTGTAGAAGGTTGAAACCTTTATAGAACCAAAAATAAGCTAATTATGACCTACCATCCAAATTGTAATAAAATTGGAAATTTAGTTTATAAGATTGAGCGCAGACCGACAGACTGACACGGAATCATAAATGTTTCCTGATCTCTGAAACGAATTTCTGTCTTGGAATTTTTGAAATCGGAGACGTAAAAAAATGTTCTTTAGAACCATCACTTCGCTTCCGTTACCTTCGATAAGCTCGAAAGCAAAAGATTATGTTTAACTTAAATTGTCATCGGAAATATATATTGTGTGAGCTTTTTAGCTTTGTTTCTGGAAAGTGACTTAAAAAGTATGTTCCCTACAAACAGGTAAAGTTAAATAAAAGCTTTTAAAATTAAAGCATTATAAAAATGTCTGAGATTTGAGAAATTCACCCAGAGGTGGAAAAATACAAATGGAATGCAATTTGGTTTTGTGTGGTATGACAAAATGAAGTGAGTATGTAATATAAGAAGTCTTTAAACCTTAATATAAGTTGAAAATTGTTGAAATATATAAAATAAGTCTATACTAATGGTTTGTTAAAGTATGCTAAGACAACGGTCTCAGGTGTTATTTCCTTGAGCTTTCCTTCATTCCAATCTTCCTTGCAGTGTTTAGCTCATCTATGGAATTATTTCCGACGTAATTCTTTTTTTCTTCTTCCTATAACATTCTGGTTCGTGTAAGACGATAGAAAGAGAAACTCTGTACTGCAACTAGATGAAGAACAACAATTGCTAAAAGTACAACAATTCCGATAACTGCGACTAAAAGAAGGTCAACTAAAGACAACAGAACAACAACAACAAGAAAAACAACTCCAACAAATAAAATTAGAATAAGAACAACTGTATCTAAAAGAACAATAACTACCACTAGAAGAAGAACAACTCCAGTTGCAACTACATGATGAACAACAAATACAACTTGAAGAAGATCATCTAAATCTACCATCAAAAATCAAACAAAAAAAAAAAAATTTTGAAGTGAAATTGACGAATATGCATGTAACGAAGTTTGTGTTTCGAGACTCGTCTAAGTGAAAGATTTTTACAGGTGAATCAACTGCCGGATTAAATCGCATAATTAATAACCATTGCACCACGGATGTAAATGATTTTTCAATACAAAGGATTGTTATATAAGCGTAATATTATATACATTATAATAATACAATATATTTATAATAATATAATATATATAAATGTTGTTTTTATGTTTTTTTTTCTTCATTCGCTTAAATTTTATGAAAATATTTTATTAATTAAAATTATGTTTCTATGAGAAGTTACGTGACTGTGGCGGCATTGAAAACTCTTGTTTATAAATATGTATGTTGAGTATTTAATAAATGATTTATATAATATGCATTACTTAAATAAGAGTTATTGTGCTATTTCATTATTAATTAAATCTAAGTACATAATAACAATTCTAGTATTTTCTTTATCTACAAATCCTCATTTCAATAAACATAGTAACACAAGTGGAGCAATTTGATTTGATATATGAGAAACCTTGAGTTTTGAGCTTCTTCTAGCAACCATTTAAACTCTGAATTATTTGTATGACATATTTATATAATTATATTATATTAACATGTAAGAGGGAACATAAAATCAACTGTTTCTAGATCTGAAGTTTCACTTCGAATGCGAGAGAGTCACATACTTATTTTTTTAACAAAAGGAAGGTTATATGCAAGATATATCTTGCATCTTTATTTATAAATAAGAGATATCTCGTGATTTTTTTTATCTACCTGACAGCTTATCTCTGTTATCAATTGTATTAGTATTGTAATTCTACCAATTTTGCTTCCAAGCTTACCGAATGTAACGGAAGCTATGTGATCGTTCTGAAGAACGAAACATATTTAGGTCTCCTGACAGAACTCCGTTTCAGACATCAGGGAACATTTTTGGTTCCGTGTCTGTCTGTCGCTCTATTTTTGCGAACCAACATATCTTAAAAACTACACGTCTGATTTTTAATGAAATTTGTATGGTATGTCATAATTAGCTCATTGTTGGTCCCATATAAGTTTCAACCTTCTGCGTTCATTTGTTTCTCTTCCACATGCGCACACAAACATACATTTATTTACACCCATAGCTCCAAAAGTACTCATCTGATTTGTATGAAACTTTTATAGTTTATCGAAAGTAACCCGCAGATAGCCCTAGATTAATTTGAACCGTCTGCGCTCATTAACTTTCCCTAAATTGATACTTTCATTCATGCAAAAAATCAAAACAATTTTGACAGATTAAAAATAGACTGCCAATTAGTGTGGCACATAGCTTCCTCGCATCCTATCATGTACTTTATTGTTATATTAACATTAAAATTATTGTTATATTGTTGACTGTGTAAAAACTATTGATAGTTTTAGCGATCTTTAACACTTCATAGCGGTGTCCCTGCTGGTTCTACTAAAAAATTGTATTTGAAAAAAATGTTTGTCTCATTGAATAGATGAAGTTAGATTTTTTTCCCGACCTAAAATTCCAAATTAAATTTTAAGTTCACGTTCACCATGCATTCCTCGTGAACGCTTGGACGGATAACGTTGCCCAACGAACTCGTCCTGGGCATTGGTAAAATGAACATGTATACCAAATTTCATCAAAATCTGTGGACATTTACTCAAGTTATCGTCGCACGTTTCATAATTCGTGGACAGACAGACAGACAGACAGACAGACACGAGACCAAAAATGTTCCTTGATGTCTGAAACGGATTTCTGTCTTGGAATTTTTAAAATCGGAGGCATAAAAGTTTTTCGTTCTCAAATGTGAACACAATGCTTCCGTTACCTTCGGTAAGCTCGGAAGCAAAACGGGGGAAACAATTAAACAAATTAGACAATAAGGGCTTGTAAAACCATAAAATCAATAAAGTACGTTATAGGATGCGAGGAAGCTATGTGCCACACCAATTGACAGTCTATTTTACTAAGGTATTATCTACCTTATTTTTTTAAAAGTAAAACTATTAGAACTAACTTTTTTACTTTATCCGTAATTTAGTATTGTTTTAGAACTTTGAACATTATAAATCATCAGGAGGTCCGATGCACACACGTGTTTCTATCGCAACTCGGCGCGCCAAGGGGATATACCGGGGCGGATCCAGGGGCGAGGGGGGCGACCGCCCAGGGCCCCGCGTCTTGGAGGGCCACGCGCCATAGAAAATTAAAATAAAATACTTATACTTTACAGGCAAATTTATAGTTCATAGTGAAGATTGTCCGCGGGGCCCCGTGCCATGTACAAAACATGAAATATTAGAATTATAAAATTCAGTCGAATTTAGTTTACATAGTAGAGCCTAATACCTAACTACCTTTTCGCGGGGCCCCTCACTATAAAAAAGTCAAATAAATAAGTTATAAAATATAGATTAATTTTTTTTATGTTTAAGATAGCCCAAGGGGCCCCGCTCCATATAAAAGTATGTGAGTTAACGTCCTAGTGTTTTTTCACCCTCCCCCTTTTCAAAATGATGACGATTTTATAATTATTCTGTGGGGTAAATCTTCATTATGTGCCCCACCTATATCTAAACGTCCAATTTAATTCGGTTTTTTTCAAACTGTTCCTTTGTACATTACAAAAACGAATTCGGTGGTAGCATCTTGATATATTCAATTTTTTTTTTAATTTTAGGGAAAAGTATGGAAGGTTATGGTAAGTTTAGGTTGAGTTTAGTACTTTTTGACCTGACCTAACAATAGCCTTCTATCATTACCCTATAAAACGTGACATTTCGTGTATTTTTTTAAAAAAAAATAAATAAAACACTGAATTCATCAAGATACTACATAACCTTAATCGTTTGACAATGTACAGAGATATGTAAAAAAGACAAATCCTGTAAAAAGAAATAGTGTGATTAATTCTGGGTTTGTTTATTATTATTAAAATAAAATGTGACATGAAGGAGAGTGTCAGAGTGTTTTGTTGACTGTTTAATGAAAAAATATACGAGATTATAAAAAAGACGAAAACGACTTATATTATTCAAGTTACAAGATCGAAGACAGTAACACTGGTCCTTTGGGCAAAGAAGACGACATATGTGAGATTTAGATTTTAATCATGTCTTTTAGAAAAAGCCAGAGGGTAAATAAGGGAAAACTTCCAGCGAAGTTTGATGACTATGAGGTGGATATGGGGGGAGAGCCTTCTATTCAGACAGGGGACAGACTAGAAACCTCTGCAGAGGGCACTCTTAGATGTGACTCTGCACGTAGACCTGAGACAGGGGTCTCGGCAGAAAATACCCAATCCGTCAAAACAATTAAGAGTCATAATTCTAGACAATCAGTTTCGAGCTCGAAACGGAGACAATTAGTTGAAATAGAGTCCCGAGCCCTGGCCGAGCTGGCTCAACTTGAGATAGCAGAGGCTAAAGCTAAAGCCGCTGCAGCTCAGGTAGAAGCTAAAGCCGCTGCAGCTCAGGTAGAAGCTAAAGCCGCTGCAGCACAGGTAGAAGCTAAAGCCGCTGCAGCTCAGGTAGAAGCTAAAGCCGCTGCAGCTCAGGTAGAAGCTAAAGCCGCTGCAGCTCAGGTAGAAGCTAAAGCCGCTGCAGCTCAGGTAGAAGCTAAAGCCGCTGCAGCTCAGGTAGAAGCTAAAGCCGCTGCAGCTCAGGTAGAAGCTGAAAGAGCTGAAATAGAAGCTCGACGTAAACTAGTAAACCAACAACGAGAATTACAGGTAGGTTTACTAAGTGAAGGCAGTATTAGTAGTTGTAGGAGCAGTAGGTGTTCTGTAACAAGGAGCAATTTACATGATATGTGTAAAGAAATGACAGACCCTCAGAAAAGTGTAAAATTGTGGTTGAACAATGTGAACCCGAATAAAAAGGGAGAAGAAAGTGTTATACATCCAATACAACCCACTGGTTCATCACCACATGTTTTTATAACTGGGTACAAATCTAAGGATTTACCGATATTTGGTGGGGAGGTTGAACAATGGCCTTTGTGGATTGAGACGTATACAAGATCCACGGAAAAATTTAATATTTCAAATTTTGATAATTTAAGGCGATTGCAAAAATCATTAAAAGACAAGCAGTGCAGTCCCTTCTAATTTACCATGATAACGTCCCTGAAATAATAAAAATTTTAAAACAAAGATTTGGCCGTCCCGATCACATAATAGAAACACTAATTAATAAAGTTCGACTATGTCCTCTTCAAAAAGAATATAAACCTGAATGTTTGGTAGACTTTAGCGATACTGTCCGAAATTTAGTAATAACTGTCACGTCATTAGGTCATTATAACCATCTTCAAAATCCTACACTTTTAAAAGAATTAGTTGGAAAGCTGTCAGCCAACATGAAATTAAGTTGGGGACAGTACGCCGTAAATAGAGAAACAAAATTATTAAATCTACAAGACTTTAGTGATTGGCTAGCTAAGCTGGCTGAGGCAGCTGCGTATGTCTCTCCATTACCTCAGGTAGAGGGAAGGCAGGATGATAAAAAGAGGTATAAAGATTTCACTCTTGCAGCGCATCAAAGAAAATTAGGTGAACAAGATTTGAAGGCTAAGGGAAATCCAAAAACCTGCTCGATTTGCAAACAATCGTGTTGGAAATGGGAAAACTGTCCAAAATTTTTAGGGTTAAGTGTGGATGAGAGATGGAAATTAGTTACGAAGTGTAAAAGGTGTTTTTCATGCCTGAAAGATATGCATCAAGTACGTCAATGTGCTTCTAGAGAGAAATGCGACAAAGACGGTTGCATAATGAAACACCATCGTTTGTTGCACAACGATAAAATATTTAAAACTAAAGAACTGACAGATAATTCAAAATTTAATAATAGAGAAAATGATAGAAGCGAAAATACCGAAGTTGTGGGACATCAAAATGATAATCAACATAAAAATTTAAAAATTTTACTTCGAGTCATTCCTGTAACTATGTTCGGAAAAAATAACATCAAAATCGATACATATGCTTTACTGGACGAGGCATCGACCATTACATTAATTGATAGTAATTTAGTTGAGGAACTTAAATTAAAAGGTCAAAATCTACCGATACATATCTCCTGGACTAACGAACAGACTTATGAAGAAGAAACATCATGTGCTTTAGATATCAAAATTAAAGGGGACTCAGAAGAGATCTTTACTCTTTATAACGCCAGAACTATTTCGAATTTAAAATTACCAACTCAGTCTGTAAATACGAATAATTTAAAATCAATTTGGAACCATCTACGGGACGTACCATTTAAAAACATACCAGATACAAGGCCTCGATTACTGATAGGGCAAAATAATATCGATCTGACCATCGCTCGAGAGGTAATTCAAGGACCAAAGAATGTACCTATCGCTTCAAGAACAAAACTAGGTTGGGTTGTACATGGACCGACAAGACTAAACAGATACAATGGTAGGGTTGATAGTGACTTCAGTTTACACTTGTATGAAAATCAAGAAGAGGATGAAATTAAAATGATGATGAAAAAAATGTTTAATTTCGATTTTCCCGAACAAGAAATGGATTACAACATTATAACGAAGGATGATTTACGAGCAAGAGACATAATGGAAAAAACCTGTAAACAAACTGACAGTAAACACTGGGAAGTAGGTCTTCTTTGGAGACAAGACGACCCGAAACTACCAGAGAGTAGGAGAATGGCGATGAAACGGCTTAAATATGTTGAAAGCAAGATGGATAGAGATGACAGGCTAAGTGACCAATATTGCGAACAAGTAGAAGGATATATAAAAAAAAGGATACGCTAGAGAATTAACGGAAGCTGAGGTTAACGAAGAACATAACAATACATGGTATTTACCGCACTTCCCTGTAACAAATCCAAGAAAACCTGACAAATTTAGATTTGTATTCGATGCTGCAGCCAAGTCTAATGGGCAAAGCTTGAACGACAATCTTTTGATAGGACCAGATTTATTTAACAGCCTCATCTCACTGCTGTTTACATTTCGTCAGCACAAAATAGCATTCGTCGCTGACATACAAGAAATGTTTCTCCAAGTCAGTGTACGAAAAGAAGATCAGTGGGCTCAACGATTTTTGTGGCGGGGGAAGGAGAGAAACAAACCAGCCAAAGAAATGATGATGGTTGTCATGATTTTTGGCGCTGTATGCTCTCCCACTCTTGCCATGCACATTACGAGAAAGAATGCTGACATGTTTCAACATAATTACCCTGAAGCAGTAGAAGCAATAAAAAATAAATGTTACATGGATGATTATTTAGAATCAAAAGAAACTGTACAAGAAGCGACTACCATAGCAAATGACGTTATCAAGATTTTTGAAGCCGGTGGATTTAACATCAGAAACTTTATGAGTAACTCCTCAGAATTTTTGGATCAAATTCCGGAAAATAAGCGAGCTAAGAACATGATTGGGAAAGACCTTCAACCTGACCCTGGAATTGGAAAAGTTCTTGGTCTTACATGGGACTGTAAAAAAGATATATTTATCTTCCAATCTGCCATTTTGAAGGATAAACAACACCTTATCCAAAGCACATTAAATCCTACTAAGAGACAAGCATTGACCATTATCATGTCTGTATTCGACCCCCTAGGTTTTTTATCACCCGTCACCATGAAGGGGAGAATGCTTATGCAAGAAATTTGGAAATCAAAGACCAGCTGGGATGACCATATTTCTGACGGACTAACACTCCAGTGGCGAAGACTGACTGACGATCTACACAAAATTAAAGAGTTGACCGTACCGCGAGGTTACACTAAAAATTTGAGTGATATTGAAGACGTCCAATTGCACGTGTTCTGCGATGCGAGCAACCGAGGGTATGCGGCTGTTGCGTATTTTCGACTGGTAGACACAGAAGGACGTGTGGAAACGATTTTTGTATTTGCCAAATCACGGGTAGCCCCCGTTAAGCCAGTGACAGTACCTAGACTAGAGTTACAAGCGGCCGTTTTAGGAGCTAAGATAAGTAAAATTATTACTGATGGACATACAATACATATTAATAAAACAGTTTACTGGACCGACTCAACTATTACTTGGTATAGAATCAACTCGGACAAGACGAAATTCAAAGAGTACGTAGCTCGAAGAATCGACGATATTCAAAAGATAACCCACAAAGAAGATTGGCGATGGTTGCCGACGCATGAAAATGTGGCAGACGAAGCAACACGCGGCAACTGTAAACCATTTAGTGAACTCAATCGGTGTTTCAGTGGTCCAGATTTTCTAAAGCTGAATGAAAGTGAGTGGCCAAAATTTAGCGGTGAACCTTCTAATGAGCACTTGTACGATAATGATGTAAAATCACGAGCTGTCCTAGTAATAAGAGAAGTGGCCCACTTACTCGAATTTAATAGATTTTCCAGATATCGAAAAATACTTGGTACAATGGCCTGGGTGTTGAGATTCATCAAAAATACTCAAACAAAAACATCAAAAATAACAACCAACTACTTGACGACAGAGGAACTGATTACAGCAGAGTTAGAATGCTTGAAAGTAGCTCAGAAAGAATCATTCCCAGATGAATATCAACAGTTATCGGACAAAAAACACATCTCTAGAAAAAGCAGACTTTATTCCCTAAGTCCCATTCTTGACGAAGACCTTATAAAAATTAACAGCAGACTGAGGAGAAGCCCAGATTTAGATTCCGAAATCAGACTACCTACTATACTTGACTCAAAACACAGACTGACAAAATTACTTATTCAAGACTGGCACATAAAATTGTTTCATCAAGGCCAAGAGACGTTAGTAAACACCTTGAGACAGCGATTTTGGATAATTAACATACGATCAGCAGTTAGGAGTTGCTGCAGAGCATGTGTAGAATGCCAACGGTGGAGGGCAAAACCATTGGCACCAGAAATGGCACCATTACCTCAAAGCCGAGTGACAAAATATTCCCGTCCTTTCACTTGTGTGGGATTGGACTACTTTGGCCCACTCGAGGTTAAAATTGGTCGAAGACGCGAAAAACGGTATGGCGCTTTATTTACCTGTCTCTCCATTCGTGCGATTCACTTAGAGTTAGTGACATCATTAACAACTGATGGAGCCATTATGGCCATAAGAAGAATGGCTTCACGTCGGGGATACCCATCAGAAATATTTTCTGACAACGGCACAAACTTTCGCGGCGCGGAGAAGGAGCTTGAACAAGCTATAAAGAGCATTAATAGTGACGTCATTGCTACCTTCTGCGCTGGAAATGGAGTCAAATGGAGATTCAACCCACCGATAGCTCCCCATATGGGCGGCTGTTGGGAGCGGATGGTGCGGAGTGTAAAATCCGCACTGCGCGTGATTCTTAAAGAACAGGCACCGAAGGAAGAAACGCTTCAAACCGTTTTCTGTGAAGTTGAAAACATCATTAACAGTCGACCTTTGACGTATGTATCTGTAGATCCCTGGGACGACAGCAGTCTCACGCCGAACGACCTACTAATTGGCAAGAAGAGTACTGTTCCCACGTTCGACATGGACATCAACATCAAACGACAGTGGCAGATAGCTCAAAATTACGCTGACCGATTCTGGGCTAGATGGGTCAAGGAGTATTTACCATCACTTGCCACAAGAAAGAAGTGGAGAGACGACAACGATTTCCTTGATATTGGGGACATCGTCCGGATAATCGACGATAACCAACCTCGCAATGTGTGGTTGACGGGGTTAGTCACAAAAACGTACCCTGGCTCTGATGGCAAGGTCCGATCTGTAGACATAAAGACTAAGTTCTGATCTTACCGTCGACCAGTAGTTAAATGTATAAAAATTAAAATCAATGAACCGTTTGTTTAAAAACAAGACCAATCGTGTTAATTTAAATTTTAAATTTTGGTCTGTAATTTAACTATTCGTTTGTTTAATGCTTTTGTTGAGTTTGTTTTATGGTCATAATTTAAATTTTAGTTTAATATTTGTTTGCTAATCCTATTGACCATTTGTTGTTTTTTCACTAAAGGCGCGGGAGAATGTGATTAATTCTGGGTTTGTTTATTATTATTAAAATAAAATGTGACATGAAGGAGAGTGTCAGAGTGTTTTGTTGACTGTTTAATGAAAAAATATACGAGATTATAAAAAAGACGAAAACGACTTATATTATTCAAGTTACAAGATCGAAGACAGTAACAAATAGTAAAAGAAACGAAGTATATCGGACAGTACGAAATAATTGGGCCAATTAGTGCAGTTTTACCAATTGATGTCAAAGAGAAACTTCACCTCAGAGATGCATAAAAACGCTATTTTGAGAGGTCATATTTACAAAATTTTCCGGGGGAGGACCCCCGGAACCCCCTTAAAATGTGTCTTTGAAAATTAAACTAAAAACTCGGCACTAAAATGGAAAGTTATAAGCTGACAATATGAATTCTGGGAGTAAATTCAAAGTGCTCGAGTGTAGATTTCAAATTATAGGACTGATCACAAATAACGCAGCTTAACTTGTTATTTACAATAATAATTGAATCATAAAACCCAAACTATCATGAAGAAGAATAATATATAGTTAATAAGTTTTGAATTATTTTTAGAGCAAAAACGTTTGACTGCCCGGCACTAAGTGAAGAGAATTAGCCGTAAAATAGGATCAAGTTATAAGTGGTTTATTATTAAGTTAGTTTATTGTTTTTTATCAGCAATCCCGCTCTATCCTAGGGGGCCCCACCATTTTGTCTAGCCCAGGGCCCCACAAGATCTAGATCCGCCACTGGGGATATACATATTCCAACCTATTCTAAAGGGGTCCAAAGATTATAAATCATGTCTCAAATAATATTTGAGTTTTGAATTAATCTAGGATTATCATTATTATTATATATTAATAATCCTAGATTAATTCAAAATCTAGGATTAACATTGTTAAAAATTTAAGTGAAATAAAAAATAATATAAACTTCGTATTTTTTCACTCTTTTATATTATTCATTTTTAATCCCATTCAAAAAATAATATTTAATTAATAAAACCCATATTATCATTCTTTAATTGAGTTAATCAAAGGCATTTAATTTATTAGCTTTCTTAATTTTTTTAAGTATAATCAAAGGTATTTAATATAATTTTTATTAAAAATAAAAAATATACTTATAAATAGTTTTTTTTTTTTTTTTTTATTTAGCCAAAAGAATCAAAGAAATCTTCTGTTCAATTGTCTGTTCGGGTTGAGTGAATTAATATGTAAGGTTGGCAACATTGAAATGCCTATTCTTTTAATTTTCTTTGATGTTTAATTCTGGCATCAGATGGGAGAAATGGGAAACTAAATGAACGATAGACTGAACGAAACCTTTTATACATTTACACTCTGTCTATCATTAGTTCAACTTTTCTGTTTTACGAATCGTTCTTTTATTTATTTTATTTTATTTTTTTTTTTAAGTGTATTTTAAACTTGTTGATTGAAATGTCTCGTATGATTACCTTAATGAAATGATCCATCTAGATTCTGTAACAGTGTTAAAAAGGTAATCTTCCATTCATAATTTTGTAAATAAATAATTTATCCTAAGTATAAGCTTAAAAGGGACACAGTACACTGTGTACATGTGTACTTTAGGACGGGAAAAGATTCTAATTTCATCAATTCAATGAGACAAACAACTTTTCTAAATACATTTTTCTTGTATTAAAACCAACACCGACACAGCAATGAAGTGTTAAAGATCGCTAAATTAAATTTAATTCGCTAAATAAAGAAAACAACGTTTTTACCGATATCTTACGCTCTACTGTAACGATTTTAATAAATCTTCTTACACATCGTCTAAATTAAAACAGGCATGTATAACTTCAACCTGATACAAGCAGAAGTTTTTTAGTAGGGAAGAGATATATTTTTAATTAGTAGGTTGGGGAGGTAGAAAACAGTCTTATATCCTACCATCTACAAACATACTCTTTAACTATAAACTCATCATGATTAAATTCTTTCTCAATATTCAATACATATTTATTGTAATACGCTTGCTTTAATGATACAAATATAATGCTTTTCGTTTAATTTTGCCTTAACTCTGCTAGGTACAAACAGTTCGTTACTTTTAATTTAGTCTCTTTTCTAACTCCGCCATGTATAAGTAGTTAGCAATGTATATACGTACTTAGCACTGTGAATTTATAATTTATATTTAATGAAAAATGTAAGGAACTTCGTTCCTACCAAATGTCCTTACACGATTTTTTTTTTTTCATGAATTAAAGTTTATTATGAATTAAAGTGAATTTAATCAAAAGGAGTGCAGACGGTTGAAATTAATTTGGTGCTATCTGAGGTGTCCATTTGTACACCTCAGATAGCACCAAATTAGTGTGTCAAATGAGTACTATTGAAGATATTGGTGTAAATAGATGTATATTTGTGCGCATGTGGAAGAAAAACAAATGAGCGCAGAAAGTTGAAACGTATAACATGGAGCCATCAGTGGGCTAATTATGACCTACCATCCAAATTAAATTAAAATCGGATCTATAGTTTTTAAGATATGTTAGTTCGCAAAAATTGAGCGACAGACAGACACAGAACCAAAAATGTTCCCTGATGTCTGAAATGATTTCTGTCTTGGGTTTTTTTAAGTAGGAGATATAAATAAATAAATAAATAAAATATAAATATTTAGGTTCTTCAAAACGAGCACATAGTTCCCGTTGTTACCTTCGGTAAGCATGGAAGCAAAAACTAAATTTAAAATTTATATATATAGGCTTAATATAACCAACATTTTTTCAGTAAGAGTAAGATAATAAAAAGTGGTAAGTGGAGCGACTAATGCATGGCATGTAGATACATATCAGAGCTCAGGTACTTGACAATGTAAGAGATCTAAGTCAGGTATCATATTACTTTCACTTACAGAGTTAGACTCCGTGAAGTATCGCAGACTTACAGCATAGACTTGCTTAACATTACAAAGTCATTCTGCATTCCAAAATTAATACTTAAGATTTTGCTTTACCCACTTTACAATTTAAAAAAAATATATTTTTGGAATCCTTATGGCACGTTCTGGAGCCCGGGAGTGAATCCGAAAAAAAACTACCAAAATCACCGTCACAAAATCACCGTCACAAAAAATCCGAAATCTACAGATGACTATAACTTGAGTAAAAGGTCACCGAGTTAGATGCAATTTGGTAAACATGTTCATTTTACCAATATCCAGGCTGAGTTCGTCGTAAAACGTTATCCGCCCAATCGTTCACGCGCAACGCTCGCGTAAACGTAAGCTTCAAAACACGGGAAAAAGTTTTATTAAGGAAGCCTGTTACTTGACTTGTTTTGATTATTTTTTTTATATATTATGGTCAAAAATGTCACTTTGTTTTGTAAATAAATAAAATATAATCATGTAAAATTTCCCCCTGATACAAGCAGAAGCTTTAGAGCAGGGAAGAGATATATTTTATAATATTTTAAATTAATTGGCCGGGTAGGTAGAAAATAGTCCTATTTTAATCCAAACTCCAGACATCCTCTTTTACTATAAACTCATCATGATAAACTTTTTTCTAATATTTAATATATATTTATAGTAAGACGCTTGCTTTACTGATACAAATAATGATTTTCTTTTAATTTTGCCTTAACTCCACTAGGTACAAACAGTTAGTTACTTTTAATTTTGTCTCTTTTCTAATTCCGCCATGTATAAGTAGTTAGCACTGTATATGTACTTATCAGTGTGATTTTATACTTTATATTTAATGAAAAATGTTAGGAACTTCGTTCCTACCGGGTGTCCCGCGACACCACAAGCATTTTATTATTGATGTAATAGTATAGGCAGTTTTTCATTAATTATTTTAGAAATCCAGAAATTGAACGCGAGAAATAAGATTAAGATGGCCTCGCCTACAAATGATGGCACAAGAGATAAATATGTCCAAAATAGTCTGCCAATTAGTGTGGCACATAGCTACATCACAGTCATACACCCTATTTCGTATACTTAAAGAATTTTATACATTTTCAACCTATTACTCTCAAATTATCAATTTAGCAAAATTTAAAGAGAACAGACAGACGGTTAAAATTAATCTGATGCTATTTATGCGTTTCATTCAATCATATTGAAGATAAAGGTGTAAATAAATGTATTTTTGTGTGCATGAGGAAAATAAATTAATGAGCCAAGAAAGTTGAAACATATATGAGATCATCAAAGGGGCTAATTATGACCTATTTATCGGACAAGTGGTTTTTAAAATATGTTGGTTCTTAAAAATGGAGTGACAGACCGACAGACAGACATAAAACCAAAAATTTTTTTCCTAATGTCTGAAACGGATTTCTGTTTTGGAATTTTTGAAATAGGAGACATAAAAATGTTTCGTTCTTGATAACGATTACATAACTTTAGTTGCTTTCGGTAAGCTTGGAAGCAAAGGCTTTACGTCAGACATCTAGGGTTAGGGAGGATTCTTGGACTTAAAAAACGTTGGAATGAAGATTCGGGAAGATTGATGTCCGTAGATGGTGCAGACCGGCTCTTTTTAAAGACGAGTGAAAGTTCCTTGTCGAGGAGGCTCGGGCCCCTGGGCCCTAAATGGGTGGTAGCGTCATAGAGTAAGTAAACATGAATACATGGAACGGGAACCTAAACACTTTTAAGTAGTCTGCCACTTAGTGATGCGCATAGCATATGATAGTAAAAATTATTGGTGTGTTTTCAATACCCAGCAGATGCAATTTTATTTTTATGTAATCTGGGGGCAAGGTGGTGCCCCGCCAAGTCGTGCACAGCCGTACCATCCTTTACTGGAACCAACTCACGGCAAATTGGACCCCCCTCTATTATCCTATTGAAGATACTTAGATATATAAAATTAATTTTAATTTAAAGTTCATGACAAACTGAACCCGAAATTAAAATTTCACACCTCTACCCATTGTAGTTCATAAGATATGTGAGCCTAAAGTTTTGTTATTTTGTCACTCACTCACCATAAATTCTAAGGCACTTCTAACTATCCTAGAAACTTGAAATTTAGTTTATAGGTAGAGATAGTTAGGGTTTAGGTAGGATGATTTAGTTATCGGTAGGATTTAAGTTTGTGGTGTGTATTTGCCAAGTCAGGAAATGTATTTAAATTTAAACGTGTAGAGTGATTTGGGAAAGAGAATAGAGAGAGGGACAGACAAACATCATATTCTTGCACTGGATAAATTAGACCTAGTAGAACTTATTTGGACAGTGGGAGACTTGGCTAAACCTATCATCTCACAACTTTTTACGCGAGACTTTTTTTTAACTAGTGTTTTTATTGGGATATTAACTGTACATAGACTGTTGCAATAATATCGGCCCGTTGTGGGTTACTGAATTTCTTTAATATTGGCTGATTACTATTATCATAGACATAGGTGTTAATGAAAACAATATCATGCGCATGCGGGAGAGAAAACAATGGGTGCATGAGGTTGAAAGTAATATTGGACTAATAATGGGCTAACTCTGACCTACCACCTAAATTTAATTATAAATTAGACTAGTAGTTTATAGATATGGTCAACGGGCCTGATGTCTGAAACTAATTTTGTTGACCCATTTGGATTTCAAGAAGGTTCAAATTTGTTTTGAATTAATATTGAATGTGTACAGATGGTTGAAACCTCCATCTTTAAAATCGGAACACATTAAATAGTCTGCCAATTAGTGTGGCACATAGCTTCTTCACGACCTATTTCGTATACTTAGACGATTTTATGCTTTTACAACCTACTATTGTCAAATTTATTTAATTTTTTAAAGTTTTGATTTTTTGAATGAATTAAATTATCAATTTAGAAAAAATTAAAGAGCATTGAGGATTGAAATTCATCTAGGGCAATTTGCAGGCTACTTTCGATAAATCATCCAAATTTCATGAAAATTAGTGAGTACTGTTGAAGAAATAAGTATGTTATATAATAAATATATGTTTGTGTACATATGGAGGAGACACAAATAGGCGCACAATGTTGAAACTTATATGGTACCAACAATGGGCTAATTGTGATCTACCAACTAAATTTCATTAAAATCGGACTAGAAGTTTTTAAGATATGTTGGTACGTAAAAATTGAGCTACAGACCGACAGACAGACACGGAACAAAAATGTTTCCTCATGTCTGAAAATGTTTGAATTGTATACATAAAACTAGGCGTGCAATACAGTTGTGTGCTTGCAATATTGAGCTGAGGGTGCATTAGTAATCAGCTGAAATCGGATCAAAAATAGTAATATTTCAAATTTTTAATTAAACGGGATTTTTTTCCTATTTTACCCCCCCCCCCCCTCTTACATGGACCATTTTAAATTTATACCTTCCTTTGATAGGTTATATTGTCCGTGCCAAATTTTGTCCGGATCGATTCTGCCGTTCAGGAGGAAAAATGTTGACCCCTACCCCTGTGAAACAGTTTGGACCATTTCAGATTTATACCTTGCTGTGGTTGGTCAAATTGACCGTGCCGAATTTTTTGTGAATTGGTTCAGCCGTTCAGGAGGATACTTTTGTACCCCGTACCTCGTACCCCTGTGTATCAATTTGGGCCATTTCAGATTTTTACCTTCCTGTGGTTGGTCACATTGACCGTGCCGAATTTTGTGTTGATCGGTTCAGTCGTTCAGGAGGAAACTTTTGTACCCCGTACCTCGTACCCCTGTGTACCAATTTGAGCCATTTCAGATTTTTATACCTTCCTATGGTTGGTCACACCAACCCCCCTGTTTGACCCTGCCGAATTTTGTGTGGATCGGTTCAGCCGTTCAGGAGGAGTATGCGTCCAAACAAAGTGTAGTATAAGAGCTTCGCTTCGCTCAGCTCAAAAAAAATTTTATTCATAATGTTCACAATTATTGTGTTACCTTCGTAAAACCTTGGAAACAAAAAACTAGAATAAATTCTAACGTTTTGATCTAATTATTTAACGCGTTTTTTTTTTCATTTACTGTTTTGTTTCTTTATTTCTCATAAGGTTGTTCCAAATTCCAGGTGTCAGATAAAGGTCTGAAATTTAGTGCTTCTCACACCAAAAGCATATTCCTACACATTCATGTCACGAATTTTAATATCGAACTTTAACCTCTTTTTTAAAGCGACCTCATACGTGACTTATTTATGAACATTTACGTGCAAAAATGTCACCAAAGGGGTTTTTATTTAAATAAACAGTTATTCGCAATATAATTTTTTTTATGTGGGTCACCCTTTTCCCACAAAAAAACAAAATTCATATTGTACACGCACAGCATGATTCATACTAAACGTATGGTTTATATTTTGACTAAAATCAAAATTATATTTGCATAACAGAAAACAAAAAGTTATTAAAACATTATTTTTCTTATCATAATTTTTATTATATTGTAGGTAGGTATATTGTTTAAATACTTTTCATGATGAAAATCCATTAATATTAAAAGTAAACCATTCATTATTCAAATCAAACTCCAAAATTCATGATAATTTGATTTATTTTCTCGTAGACCTACACTTCAACAATTTGTTTTAAAAATAATATATACTTGCTCTTGGGTATATGTATTTTTCAATTCATTTTTAACTCACTTTCCGATAACTAGAGAGCTGGAACTTTAATATATATTGTGTATTTCCAAATTACACGAAAATCGACGTAATAAAATAGACTGCCAATTGGTGTGGCACATAGCTTCCTAGTATCCTATCACATGCTTTATTGATTTTATGCTTTTACAAACCATTATTGTCCAATTTGTTTGTTTCCCCGTTTATTAATTTGTCAAAATTGTTTTTGAGTTTTTACATGAATTAAAGTATCAATTTAGCAAAAGTTAAAGAGTGCAGACGGTTCAAATTAATCTGGGACTATCCGCGGGCTACTTTAGATAAACTATAAAAGAGTCATTCAAATCATATAAGTACTAACGAAGCTATATAGGTGTAAATAAATGTATGTTTGTGCGCATGTGGAAGAGAAACAAATAAGCATAGAAAGTTGAAACCTATTTAGGACCAACAATGGGCTACTCATGACCTAGGTACCACCCAAATTTCATTAAAATTGGACCGCAAAAATTGAACGACAGAGCGACTGACAGACACGGAACCAAAAATGTTCCCTAATGTCTGAAACGGATTTCTGTCTTGGAATTTTTGAAATCGGAGACATAAAAATATTTCGTTTTTCAGAACGATCATATATATAGCTTGCGTTACCTTCGGTAAGCTTGAAAGCAAAATAAATTGGATTTAACTGAAAATTGAAAACACTTATTATTTTTTGTAGGTATATTTTAATTAATGTTCAAAATGTATCATAAAAATGACTTCTCCTCGCCGGGGAATCGAACCCAGCCTCTTTCCGTTATATCGTTAGATTCATATTTATATGGACTACATTATAGCATGCTTTAATCAAAATCGTCGGAACCGTTTTCGAGAAATAATTTTTAGTTTAAAATATTGTCAGAGATTTTGGGGGATAGCGCCCCCAAATTTGGAGCCAAAAATAATTTCTCGATTTCACCTCGGGGTGATTTTTCTGAATTATGCATACATAATTTCGTCAAACTCGGCCCACTAGTTTAGGCTCAAAAACACACGACAAACAATTTTTTTTTTATAAACCACTTTTTTGGACTCAGGGCACCTCAAAACGTGTAAATCCATCAAAAGTGAATTTTCGAGCCCCACAATACTTTCTCCTTCTATGAGAAAGTAAAAAAGGAATTGGAATTTTGAATTGTTTTTATGTTATTATTTTTAGTTCGAATATGGGCGTAAATGGGCGAAACGTCTCAAAATTAATTAATGAAAATTAACTGATTTTGATTATTTTTATTTACACCTAAAAAAAAGTACCAAGAACATTTTATTTATACAAATTAAAGAAGGTATTTAATTTTAACAACGTTAATTAAATAAAAAATCTATGTTTACGATTGTTATGTTAATCGACTATTAATGACTGTAATCAGTACGGTTGTAATTATTATATTTTAAAGACTACCATTTAAATATAACTTTTTTGTAGGTTCCTTTAACCATGTAGTTCTTCGCCAAAATATAAATTAATTAATAAATTAAGTATTAGTAATTAATATGTACATTATTACAGTTAATGTACATTATTAATAATTACAAGATAAAAAGAACTTTTTGTATATTTCGTTTTTAAATTTTCTGTTGAATCATATGTAATGTTGATAGTATAATTGTCAATGTTAGTTATAGTTATATATAATGTTAGTGAAAAAAATACATATTTCCGAATTTATTTACTTCACATAATAATGACAACCATCTAGAGAGCTGATCTTAAACCTATAAAAGGACAAATCTTTGTACAACAGATCTCACCAACACCGAATCTAAACCGTGCCATTGATATGCCCCAATGTAGGGACAGTAAGAGAGGAAAAATGTGTTCAAGTAAAGAAGTACAGATGCAAGAAAAATTAAACCTGTACCTAGGATACAAGTGTAAACTAACCTGGGTAACACACGTCAATTATTTATTTCTTTGTTTACTATTCGCTGTCATTCAATGTTTACCTCTTTATAAAAAAATCCCAAATTTGAAACCCGTCAAAATGAAGATTGTAAATACTAAGGGATATGTCAAAGCAAATAAAATAACCTGCGGATTTTTTCCGAACTAACTTTCCATACAGCAAAATTTTCTGAAAACGAATTAAATTCTGCTGAAAGATGGCTAAAAGTATTAAAATAATGCATTGTCATCTTGTTCTGAGCTATTCTAAAAGTTTCAAATGTTTAGGTACTCGGGAAGTTAGTTAAAAATCGATTGCAAGATTTGTACCGGACAAACTAACAAGAAAGCAAGCTAATAAAAACGTAGTAAAAATTAATATGTATATGTCTATGTATGTGATCAAACTAAGATGTATTAGCCGAGTAACGGAGGAAAAAAGGTATAATGTATTTTATAGTATTTATTTATATACTTATGCATAAACTGTATTAAACTGGATATGAGAAAATTTAAATTTCGAATTATTAATAAAAAATAATCAATTAGAAGAAAATAAATAATTTAAACTAATTTTTTCTTGTTTAATAGCAAAAACACAATATATGAATTTTGTTTGGGATGATTTTTAATTAATGATGTGTTATTAAGAATGTTTTAAATATTTTCCTAAACATAAAATAAATTAGTGAATAGACAAGACTAATAGAAGCGGAGAGGCATTTAGTGCCTGTGCCAAACCTGTTACTATTATTACAGAACTAATATAAAATAAAATAATTAATTTTGAACCGTAACGCTGTTGGTAGACCTGGGCACTATTAGACCTATCATTCCGCTACATTCTTTGGCTGGGGTTTTCTAAATCCAAATTATTATTTTTAATTATAGTTTTACTTTTAATTTGAAGACATTGAAATAGGCCCACAATATCAAGGACAAATATATTTTTAAAATTATATCGTGCACAGAATATAACACACCAAGATTTACATAAAAACTTTAGTTGTATTTACATTTTTAACTTTATTATTACCCATAATTTACATAATTAACAATTTCGTTTTTAAATATTAGCACTGGTCTCTCTCTGCCCCTTTACGAATGGTCAACGCTATGCTTAGCAATTCGTTAGCTATCTAGCTATCTTAGCATCTTATTATTTATCTATCTTATCATCTTACTATCTATCTAGCTTAGCATCTCAACTATCTAGCTATCATAGCATCTCAACTATCTAGCTATCATAGCATCTCAACTATCTAGCTATCATAGCATCTCAACTATCTAGCTATCATAGCATCTCAACTATCTAGCTATCATAGCATCTCAACTATCTAGCTATCATAGCATCTCAACTATCTAGCTATCTTAGCATCTTATTATCTATCTATCTTAGCATCTCACTATCTATCTTAGCATCTTAACTTAAGAGTTATAATTACAAATGGATTAAATAACGAAGTATAAGCCGTAAAATTACATATTATTTTTAAATAAACTTACTCCAACTTAATCCTTATGAAACAGCAAAAATTACCTGGAACAGAAAAAATATTAAAATATTATTTTTATTATTCAAATTTAATTATAATTATATTTAACGAGCCCTTGGGCTCATGGCAACAGGCTAAATTTTATATATTTAGAAAAGAAAGTAAAATTAATTGAGATATCTATTTACATAAGTAATAATATCTATTTGAAGACCAACAAATCAAAACAAACATTTATTTTTAGGTACTTCTTTAGATTGTTTCTCCACTATTTTTTTTTTTTTTTTTTTTTTTTTTTTTATAATATTCCTAAATGACTTTGATTATATAACTATTAAGACAAAGGGATTATTGGTCCAATTTACTTTGGGACAAAGGAAAATCACACTTCTGTTTTTATAAGGGGAGTAACAGACTAAAGAAAAACATTCCATACACCTTCTTTAGATTGTTACTCCCTCTGATTATTTTTTATAAGGGGAGTAACAATCTAAAGAAGTGCCTATTTTTATTGGAATAAATGTGGTTGCCTTAGCTTAGCAATAACAAATCATTTCGATTCTATATTTAATTTACGAAGATAGTTGAAATTTTAGAGCAACAACCTGTGGGCTAAATTTTTGATAAACCATCAACATATTAGAGGTAAGTTTCCTTTAACCACCTTTAACCACCTCTAACCACATCTAACGACTTCTAACCACCTCTAACTCCCTCTAACCACCACTGACCACCTGTAACCACCTTTAACTCCCTCTAACCACCTCTGACCACCTGTAACCACCTATAACCACTTTTAACCACATTTAACCACCTGTACAGTGGCGTATCCAGGGGGGGCATAGGGGGCACGTGCCCCCCCCCCCCCAATAATTAACTGCAGACGACGCCGATGACTTACAGTAAGATATTGTACTGCAGTAAGCATCAGCATAACATTTTCTAACGAATACGTTCTAAAACAGTTATTGTTACTTGGCGCGCGAAGGATTTTTTTTTTTGGGGGGGGGGCTGCTTTGTTGAATAAGTAGTTCCCATTTATAATTTCCACTACAAGATCCCCCCCCCCCCCCCCCCCAATCTGAACTGACTTAGAATGTGCCCCCTCCAGACATAGCCGTTGGATACGCCACTGAACCTGTAACCACATCTAACGACTTCTAACCACCTCTAAACCCCTCTAACCACCTCTTACCACCTGTAACCACCTATAACCACTTCTAACCACCTCTAACCACCTTTAACCACATCTAACGACTTCTAAGCACCTCTAACCACCTCTAATCGGACAAGCGATTATTAGTTTCTATGCGTTGGCAAACATATCGACCCAAGACAGGTTCGAAAACGAACCTTTTCCCTAATGTCTGAAACATATTTTCTAAAGGAAATTTTGAATTTGGTTATCAGAATAATTACATACTATGCTTCCGTCATCTTCGTTAAACTTGGAAGCAATAATTCATAAATATTTATAATTAATTAATTAAAGCAGTGATATAATTATTTACAAAGAGTTGTAATTTTGTGATAAAGCCAACAAATGTTTGCTTTCAAGCACATCCAAGAAAGAGGAAGTATTGTTATCATTTTAAAGAAGGATGATTCTGGATGATTCCAAATTCTCTTTATCTAACCATATGTTTTAATTGAAATAATTATTTAGAACTGGGATTCCTGTTTCCCTGTTTATTGTTTTTATTTGTAAATCATGAATAAAAAGAGAAGTCGAAAAGTATTTTAACTTGTTCCTCACACTAATGCCAATTTAATTCGGTTCTGAGTTAGAAATGAAGTAATGGAAAAAAAATCAAAACTCTTCCAACAAATACATCCATGATTCATCAAAGACATCAACAAAAACAGCAACTCGTCCGGCCATTACTTGTTTGGTAACAAGTAAAACAAAAAAAAATAATTAAAAAAACAACTGAAGCTCTAGAAAAGAAAAAAATAAATTAAA
Source organism: Gerris lacustris (assembly GCA_951217055.1). Taxonomy (NCBI): domain Eukaryota; kingdom Metazoa; phylum Arthropoda; class Insecta; order Hemiptera; family Gerridae; genus Gerris; species Gerris lacustris. Next base: position 151,625,740 of record OX578276.1, read on the forward strand.
AAAAAAAACAAAAACAATCCAGATTGTATTTCATTGGAAAGATCGTCTTACGTGTCTAACGATCTCTTCGACAAACTTACAACAAAAAAAAACAAAAAAACAGAAACCGGAATATCCAGCAGCCACTACAAGACGCTTGCAACCGGACGGAAAAACCCAACTCCGCTCTCCTTCCAAGACAAGCAAGAAAACCGCAGAGCACTTGAGTGTAACTAACTTTCTTATTTCAACTTATAACTTCTTTGGTCAAAGTTAAAAAAAAAAGTAAGTAATTTGAAACCGTATTTTATAAATTAAATTTATTGTAAACAGAAAATAAAATAAGTTACGTTAATAACAATATTATACATTTACTTCATATTATGTATAATATATTATGAAAATTTAGTTCAAATTGATCTAAAATAATCTATTCAACTAAATTATCTATTAGAAATAAAATTGTACTTATTTACCAAATAATATATAAATAGTATTTCATTTAACAAAACCGCCCTTCAACTTACTGGAGAAGATCCACCGACTAAATATCTAAGCCAGATATAGGGGAGTAGCGGAAAAATTGGGGCCCAAAAAGGACAAAAAGGATGTATATTTTGTTGAATGTAAGAAGCTCGCTTCAACTACGTATGTAAGAAAGTAAAAAGTTAGAAAACAAGTTGCATACGGCATACGTAGTACTACGTCTGCATGATAAAACAAAGGTTACGCATTAGACATGCATTGATCGTAGTTAGGTCTTAACTGTTCTTACAGTGGAGGGAAATGGTCCATTAGAGCACGATATGAGTTCGCATAGGGTCGTTATGATACCCCGTTATCAGCTGTAATGGGATGATGCATCCCATACTGTAGATGTACAACCCAGAGGTGGAGACAACACACTTGATGGATCAAAATTATTCTAAATCTATATCAACTCAATCTATGGTTCTACTCTATATATAGAATATAATTTGTCATAATAAACTAACCCCTTGTTGAGTTCACTAACCTTTCTTTTACAACCTCAGAATTTACGTCTTTATTTACTTCGATACATTAAAAAATTCGTGTTGTGTCGCGGGACACCCGGTAGGAACCAAGTTCCTTACGCTTTTCATTAAATATAAATTATATAATCACACTGCTAAATACACGATGCTAACTTTTTATATATACATGGTGAAGTTAGAAAAGACACTAATATTAAAAAATTAAAACTAACTAAATATTTGTACTTAGCGGAGTTAAGGCAAAGCAATTAATTAAAAGAAAAGCATTCTTTTAATTAATTATTTATTATTGAAGCGAGCATCTTGCAATGAATATGTATTGAATATTAAAAAAATAATTAATTATGATGAGTTGATAGTTCAAGAGGATAATTGTAGTAAAGAGCTGAGTATTGAGGGAACAGAAACATTCCTTATTCCTCACGCCCCGACCAACTCCTTTTAAAATATTATAACTACACTTCACTACACGAAAACTTCTACTTATATCAGGTTGAAATGTCACATGCCAGTTTCAATTGTACTTTAGACGATGTATATGAAGTTTTATTAAAATCGTTACGTTAGAACGTAAGATATCGGTAAAAACGTTGTTTTCTCTATTTTAAACTTATTGTTCCGCTCTTTAATAGTTTAAGCCATCTTTAACACTTCATTGCGGTGTCGGTGTTGGTTTTAATAAATGAAGAATGTATTTAGAAAAGTTGTTTGTCTCATTAAATTGATGAAATTAGAATCTTTTCCCGTCCTAAAATTCCAATTTTTACATTTGAAGTTCACGTTTATGCGAGCGTTGAGTTCGAACGCTTGGGCGGATAACGTTGTCATACGAACTCGTCCTGGGCATTGGTAAAATGAACATGTGTACCGAATTTCATCTAAATCGGTCAACGTTTACTCAAGTTATCGTCATCGTTAAAATAGTTTTGTGACGGTCGTTGTAACGTGCTATAAGGAACATCGTTCCAACAATTATTTAAAAAAGTTGTTTCTCATTGAATAGATGAAGTTAGAATTTTTTCCCTGTCCTAAAATTCCAATTATTCATTTAAAGCTTACGTTTAGGCGGATAATGTTTTCCAACGAACTCGTCCTGGGCATTGGTAAAATAAACATGTGTGCCAAATTTCAACTAAATCCGTCATCTTTTACTCAAGTTATCGTCGTGGGTCGATTTTGTGGCGTTCGGTTTTGTGACTTTCGGGACGTGTGGTTTTTTTCGGATTCTCTCCCGGGCTCCAGACGCTGTAATGTGCCATAAGGAACTTCGTTCCAAAACTTCCTAGTATTACTATATTTTTGCGTCACGTACATTTCTTCTGTCCCTCACCCCCATCCATGTCAATAGGGCCAGGGCGTCTCATTTATGACCCAAGCAAACAGCCATCTTGTGCATGTATCATAAATAATTTAATTTTAATTTATAGTTAAAATGTTACGTTAATAAATGTTAATAGAATATATTGGAAAGCAACTAATTCACGATACAACTGAACTTGTAATGGTTTTTATCCTTTGAGTGATCATTTGGTTTAGATAATATCTAGACCAGCTATTAAGACCGTAGTAACGGGCTTAATTTCATACTTAGAAAGAAAAGTAGAATTAAGTAAATTAATTTAGATAAGCTATATCTAATTTAGTAGATAAGACCATCAAAGTAAACATTGATTTTTATTGGAATAAATGTGGTACAACAACAATAAAAAAATACGTGTGGTGTCGCGGGACACCCGGTAGGAACAAAGTTCCTTGAATTTTTCATTAAATATAAGTTATAAAATCACACTGCTAAGTACGTATACGCTGCTAACTACTTATACATGGCGGAGTTAGAAAAGAGACAAAATTAAAAGTAACCAACTGTTTGTACCTTGCGGAGTTAAGGAAAAATTAAAAGAAAAGCATTATTTGTATAATTAAAGCAAGCGTCTTACTATAAATATATATTAAATATAATAAAAAAGTTGATCGTGATGAGTTTATAGTGAAAGAGTATGTTTGTTAAAGGAGTTTGGATTGAAATAGGACTGTTTTTTACCTACCCGGCCAATTAATTTAAAATATATCTCTTCCCTACTCTACAGCTTCTGCTTGTATCAGGGTGAAATTTTACATGATTATATTTTATTTATTTACAAAACAAAGTGACATTTTTGACATATATAACAAAAATAATCAAAACAAGTCAAGTAACAGGCTTCCTTAAAAACACGTTTTCCCGTCTTTTGAAGCTTACGTTTACGCAAGCGTTGCGCGTGAAAGCTTGGGCGGATAACGTTTTCCGACGAACTCAGCCTAGGCATTAGTAAAATGAACATGTGTACCAAATTCCATCTAACTCGGTGATCTTTTACTCAAGGTATCGTCATCTGTAGATTTCGTGACGGATTTTGCGTGACGGTTATTTTGTGACGGTGATTTTGTGACGGTGATTTTGGTCGTTTTTTTCGGATTCACTCCCGGGCTCCAGAACGTGCCATAAGAAACTTCGTTCCAATAATTTCGAGGTGAGTTATCGCTGTCTTCACACTACTCGATTATATAAATGATGAATATAGTGATAAGAGATTGTCAGTGAGAGTGATGTTACCAAGTAAGGAAGGACGAGGAAGTAAAGGAAAGGAATCCTGTATGGGAATACAGGAGACCACTTGATCCTGTATCCTTAACAATAACAAGAGTCCTGTAATTTCTCAGTTTACTGACCAAGCTAACCACGTCCTTACTACCTCCAGTCAACCGTACAATTCTACAAACTAGAACAAATTAAACCCAAAACTTCAGGACCTATTTCACGAGCTTGGGAAATACACTTTTACTCCTTCAAAAAAAAAGAAGAAAAGAATATATCCTTCAAAATATTTATTTAAAGTGATTAGTGAAACCACCTGTTACTACCAATTGAAAAATTTTATTGCTTTTTCTCACACAATACTTAAAAACAAAATTACCAAACAAAAATACGAACAAAAAGTAATTTTAATCATATTTATGCTAATTTTTCTATTTCAATCAAGGAAAACAACAATAAACATCCTACTTTTTAGATCGAAGTTCCTTTATGTTTTCTTATTAGCACGTTCTGGAGCCCGGGAGTGAATCCGAAAAGAACGACCGTCACAAAATCACCGTCAAAAAATCTACCGATGACGATAACAGAGAGAGAGATACAGATGAGTAAAAGATGACTGAGTTAGTTGAAATTTGGTACACATGTTCATTTTACCAATGCCCAGGCTGAGTTCGTTGGACAACGATATCCGCCCAAGCGTTCACGCGCAACGCTCGCTTAAACGTAAGCTTCACATTTCAAATTGGAATTTTTGGACGAGAAAAAATTCTAACTTCATCTATTTAATGAGACAAACAATTTTTTTATATAATATTGTTTAGTAAAACGAATACCGACCCTGCTATGAAGTGATGAAGGTCGCTAAATTTATTATAGCGAACCTTAAACGTTTAAAATAGAGAAAACAACGTTTTTACCAATATGTATCTTACGTTCTAAAGTAACGACTTTAATAAAATTTCATTTATATACCTATATACATCGTCTAAAGTACAATTGCAACAGGCATGTAAATTTCAACTAGATACAAGCAGTGGTTATTGGGTAGTGAAGTGATATATTTTATAATAGTTGAAATGAAGATGGCCGGAACATGTAAGTTAAGGAATAGTAGAAAGACACCCTTCTCTACCACTAAACGGCTCTCTATTACAATCATCCTCTTTAACTATCAACTAATCATGACTAACTATTTTCTTAATATCTAATATTTATTGCATTACGCTCGCTTCAGTGATAGAGCCACGCGATGCCTAGTTACGTGATATAGGAATGTTAACATTAATCAACTTAATTCTTCCTTTTCTAGGACAGATTGAAACAATATAAATGTTTAGAGGTTATCAAATATAAATTTAAATAAATACAGACAAACCGAATTGAATTGTAAGAAATAGAGAATGGTAACGAAATCTGTCAAACTTACAAAATTGATATATTTTGCATAACGCAGTCTGAATAGTGAAATAATCCGTGAAGACAGTAATCAAACCAATCTATGTGAAACTGAGTTGTGTCAATGTAAACCAATAAACCGCAGCTTTTCGCTAAATTGCTATTTTCAAAATCAACCTTGACTATTTTCTTCATAGCATTGTGATATTTTCTTTTTATCAACTCTATCTTGGTAATTCAGTCAGTTCTAATGGAACAGATGTTTATCAAATGTTTTACCATAACTACTGTAATATGAAATTTGCCCCAGGTTCCAATTATTATTGTAGTTTTTTTCCCCCACTTTATTTAGTTATTTTCTTTTCTATTGTTTTTTAGGGTCCGTAGGTATCATCACCTAGAGAAAAAGTTTCTATGACATAGTTAATTTTTAGGGTTCGTAGGTAAAACCAAGGACCCTTATATTTTCCTGCGTGTGTCTGTCCGTCCGTTCGGTCGCCTGCTCTCACGGCTACACTTTTCGTCCGATCACTTTGAAATTTGTCAAGTATGTGTCTTGTACTTACCCACATATTTTAAAAATATAGCGACTTAAAAAAATATTTTTCAAAAATATTAGGGTAAAAAAAATGAAATTTTTTTCGACACCGTGAGGGGTATCATATGAAAGGGTACGTTGAGCTGATTACAAAAATATATAATTCTTTGGTTATAACTTTGATAGTGCGAGTGTAGGAAAGTTTGAAGTGGGTGTGAAACGTGTCCCCCCCCCCCCCCCTCTATCTCGCTTATGTGAAGTGCAAAAAACCTGAAAAAATTCCTGAACATTCTTCGACCAAAAGTAAAGATACCACTTTTTGGAAATTTTGAAAAAAATATTATTTTATTTTCTATTGACGAAATACGTTTTTTTATAACTATGGTCTTTTCGATGTATTTATATGGTTGTAGTCCTGTTCACTGGAAAAATATACTTTATCAGAAGTTTGTTAATGTGTTTTGAGAATATCAGACCCTAAGAGGATAGTTCAAAGTAAGCTTTTTAGCATTTTAAAAAACACCATCAATAGGGTACTACTTAAACTATACAGGGTTGCCTACGGACCCTCGCTGTGTGCTGACTTGCCTAGAACACGCACTTGACCTGTTTATTATCTTTTTAGTTTTCTGTGATTTTTTTACTTTTTCGCTAATTTTGCTAGTACTTCCACTCATCAGCTATAAAGCATCGACTAAAATAAAGTACCTACCTCGCATCGGTTTTGCCAATTAACGTTTTTTGCAATTACTAAAATATTTATAACCATTTCTATATCACTTTCTCATACGAAGAGAAAGTATTGTGACGGTGCGAAAATTCGTTTTGATGGATTTACACGTTTTGAGGTCCCTGAAGTGAAAAAAGTAGTATTTAAAAAATGTCTTTCTGTCGTCTGTTGTGCGTGTGCAGACAGATGGGGCCTATTATAATTGGCAAATTCATATGAAATTTGGCATACATATTCAGAAAATCATACTCACAGGCGAAATCGCGAAATGGCTGTTTTAGGGCGCTACGAAAAGAAAAGAAATAATTTCTCTAAAACGGTTTTGACTATTTTTTATAATAAAAATTCTAAAAATGTAGTCCATTTAAAGACGAATCTAACGATATAAGTTGTTTTCCCGGGAAAAATCTAGATCCTGAGAAAATAGATTAATCGAAGACGGAGAGAAGGCGGGTTCTATTCCCCGACGAGGAGAAGTTATTTTTATCATAAACTTTGATAAAAAGTTCAATAATAATTAAATTTAACGACGAAAACTCAAAATCTAATAAATGGAAAACACGCAGGGCCAAGCAATTATGAACTCGTATATGAGAAAGTTTGTCTGAGTTGTCTCTGACCAATTTTGCAATTACGTATTTTTCTTCAAAACTAAACATTTATTACTTTTATAATTTAATCGTTGAAAATTAAATGAAAATGAGTAGTTGAAATTGAATAGGAAATATAAGGAAGATGGACTTTTTAAAAAATGATTAGTCAATTGTAAGGTTTGTTTCATAATTATTAAATTAGAAGGCAGGTTAAAGTAGACAGGTGAGGGTAATAAAATAGAATTACTATTATGGTATTTGTGAGTTGAGAAATATATGATGAGTACTTATTCTAGGATGCCTAAACAAGCACCTGTTTTATCCTTATAAATAAATAAAAATGTATTTATTTCATAAACAATCCTTTAACCTTGTATTTGTTTACTTCTGAATTTTATTTTTTCATTGTCAGGTTCATCGCCGGTTGTTAGACATCGCTCCTATTTGTAATCATCTTATTAAATAATTTTGTACCTGATAGTTAAAACTATACCTATATATGGGGAGGTCCGTGTGGTTCGAGTCCCGGCGCTGAAGTCTACTTTTCTCTGTCTTTCTCCCCTTGTAAATAGTAATTATAATTTGATTTAAATTTCAATTTTAACGTTCCGTAGTATGAATACTACCAAAAACTTAAAAATTAAAACTATACCTATAATTCTGTACCTGATAGCTAAAAGTATACCTATAATTCTCTACCTGATGATTGCTAAAACTATACCTATAATTCTGTACCTCATAGCTAAAACTATACCTATAATTCGTACCTGATAGCTAAACTATATCTATTATTTTGTACCTGATAGCAAAACTATACCTAGAATTCGTACCTCATAGCTAAAACTATACCTATATTCGTACATGATAGCTAAAACTATACCTATAATTCGTACCTCATAGTTAAAACAATACCTATAATTCGTACCTGATTGCTAAACTATATCTACAAGTTAAACTATGTACATAATTCATAGCTGAATGAAAATATTGTGTCTCCGATTTCAAAAATTCCAAGATAGAAATCCGTTTCAGACATCAGGGAACATTTTTAATTCCACGTCTGTCAGTCACTCAATTTTTACGAATCAACATATCTTAAAAACTACTCTTCCGATTTTTATAAATTTTGAATGGTAGGTCATAATTAGCCCAATTTTGGTCCCATATAAGTTGCAACCTTCTTTTTCATTTGTTTCTCTTCCACATGCGCACAAACATACATTTATGTTGACCTATATCTTTAAAAGCACTCATCTGATGCTTTATGAAATTTGGATGGTTTGTTAAAAGTAGCTGGCAGATAGCCCCAGATTGATTTCTACAGTCTGCGCTCTTTAAATTTTGCGCATCTGGTGTCATTTTGCGCATCATATGGGTGCGAAACATCTGCAAACCAATATGCATACATGATTACTCTAATTTATGAATGATTTAATGATTAATCAGGGGTGCCCCCCCCCCCTAAGCTCTATGACGCAACCCCCCCCCCCCCCCCCCCCCATTTTTTGAGGTATGTTAATACATACACAACTTCTTCGGTTTACGTTATGTTGGTGAAATATAAATACTTTACCTGACTTATATTTGTCAGTATTTATAATGTACATTCTCGTTACAAATAGTTACATTTTAGAAAAAAATTGAATAGAAAATTAAATAAAACTCCTTTTATAGTAAACCTGAGATTTTATTAAAAAATAAAAAAGTGTTCGTTTACGATTTTTGCATTATATGGGTCCACATATTATAAGAGGATTGTTCTATTTTATATAAATCAAATCACAAGAACTAAAACACACAAACCTAATGCAAAATTCAATATGAATACAAAAACGTATATCATATCACGTACAAATTTAACTAAAACTATTCTTGCCTACAAAATTGTATCTAAACAAATTTTTAGGAAACTAATATTGGCAGACTCTATACTAATATTAATTGAAAATATGCTACATCCTGTTCTTAGTGCATGAAAATGGCACTGAACGTTTCAAAAATCTTATTGTAATTTTAATAAGTAAACTTAATTAATATAAAGTGAAGAAAAATCATAAAACTCTTGATTTTAATTATTGACAAAAAAGAAAGGGAAATCTCAGTGTAACAGAAACAAGACAAATGATAGGACAAGTAATTTTTCTTTGTGATGTTGATAAAGCAAATTCATCAATATGATTTCGTTTGTGGAAATTGAAGCCAATACATCTTTTCCTGCAGAAAGTACCATTAAGTTAGAAAGCCATGTGTCTCCCATTGTAGACCTTAGTCTGTCTTTGATTATTTTAACTCTGCTCATTGCTTAATCAGCTGAACTGTTAGCAGGGCCATTGAGAGGATTTCCAGGCCCCTGGGCAAGTTAGCATCTGGGCCCCTTTGGGCAAATAACGGCGGGGGTCCCCCCCCCCCCCCCGGAGAATGTTTGAAAATTGAAGTGCAAAAAGATGAGTTTTAAGGATTTCTGAGGGCAAGATTGTCCTTACAGGAAAAGAACTAAGAAAAATATTTATTATCACATCCACCCCCCCCCCCCCCCCCCAAAAGTGGAAAAACGTGCTATTTACTATCTTCATACATTTTAACTAGCAATTTAGGTTAAACTATTTAGTGTCCTAAGGTCATTTTACTGATTTGTTCAATATTATACAATTATATTAATCTAGAGTTTAGAAATTTGTTGTCATTTACTTCTACTTTCAAGCTAACAATCAGGGTAGAATAGCGTGTTTACCATTGATAAGATTAAAAACAATTAAGACTGTTTTGGGGGGATTAAATATAATTAACAGAATTGATTATTGTAGGATTTCTTTTTTTTAGAATTAAAATCATAATTAATTTGATAAATTCTATAGTATTTCATTTTTTATTTATTTCAAATTTACTTATATGCTGCTATCTTAGTATTAGCAAATTATTATTATTATTATCGAAATATTTTTAAAATAGGTCGCCAATTAGTGTGGCACATAGCTTCCTCGCATCCTATCCACGTACTGTATTGGTTTATGCTTTTTCTATAAGCCATTATTGTCTAATTTGTTTAATTGTTTCCCCACTTTTTAATCTGTCAAAATGGATTTAATATTGTACATGAATTAAAGTATCAATTTAGCAAAAGTTAAAGAGCGCAGACGGTTCGAATTAATCATGGGATATCTGCGGGTTACTTTCGATAAACTATAAAAGTTTCCTACAAATCAGATAAGTACTTTTGAATATGTAGGTTTAAATAAATGTATGTTTGTGTGCATGTGGAAAAGAAACAAATAAGCGCAGAAGGTTGAAACTTATATGGGACCAACAATGGGCTAATTATGACCTACCATCTAAATTTCATTAAAATCGGACGTGCAGTTTTTAAGATATGCTGGTTCGCAAAAATCGAACGACAGACCGACACACACGGAACCAAAAATTTTTGAAATCGGAGACCTAAAATATTTCCGTTTATTATATTAAAATATTTTATTTTTTATTATATTAAAATATATCTAAAATAGTTCCTCGAAACGATCACATAGCTTCCGTTTTTTCGATCACACGATCACATAGTTTCCGTTTTTTCGATCACACAATCACATAACTTCCGATTTCGATCACACGATCACATAGCTTCCGATTTTTCGATCACACGATCACATAGCTTCCGTTTTTTCGATCACACGATCACATAGCTTCCGTTTTTTCGATCACACAATCACATAACTTCCGTTTTTCGATCACACGATCACATAGCTTCCGTTTTTTCGATCACACGATCACATAACTTCCGTTTTTTCGATCATACGATCACATAGCTTCCGTTTAAATAATAATAATTTCAAGATAAAAAGAACTTTTTATATACTACGTTTTTAAATTTTCTGTTGAATCATATGTAATGTTAATAATATAATTGGTATTGTTATATAATATATAATGTTAATGAAAAAAAATAGTTCCGAATTTATTTACTTCACATAAATGACAACCATCTAGAGAGCTGATCTTAAACCTATAAAAGGACAAATCTTTGTTCAACGGATCTCAGTACAAAGCATGCCATCAATATATTTGAAATAATATAAATAATATAATCGATAAATAATATAATCGATATTTCCTGTTTTGCTGTCATTCAATGTTTATCTATCACAAATTTGAGACCCGTCAAAATGAAGATTGCAAATACTATGGGATATGTCAAAACAAATAAAATAACTTGCGGATTTTTTCCGAACTAACTTTCCGTACAGCAAAACCAATTAAATTCTGCTGAAAGATGGCTAAAAGTATTAAAATAATGCATTGTCATCGTGTTCTGAGCTATGCTAAAAGTTTCAAATGTCTAGCTATTTGGGAAGTTAGTTAGAAATCGATTGCCAGATTTGTACCGGACAAACAAACAAACAAACAAGAAAGCAAGCTAATAAAGAAAACGTAGTAAAAATAATAAAAAATAAAATAATTTGCAGGTGATTTAAAATGTTGAATTGTATGAGTGATTGACAAATAGAACAACATTTTTGTTCCAAATTATTCCCCAGTAGAAAATTTTAAAAATAACTTTTTTACATGTTATGGCATACATTATATATTATGCTTTAAATTACATAAATAATATTAAATTAGCACCGATATTTGTTTTACGTATATATATTATAGACATTTACATATAATCACATAGTGTAGTATTATTACTCCATGATTATTATGTGCTATGGTGTAACTTCAAATAATCTATTTTTTTTAATAATAAAAATCATAAACAGAGAAATAGTTTAATACACTTTTGTTTCAACACTTGTAGAAATTCTTGCAAACATGTCTACCCTAATTTTCCCTTATTTTTTTATTATTTCTGCTTCCGAGCTTACCGAAGCCTTTATGATTTCAAAAATTAAAAGACAGACATCAGGGAACATTTTTGGTTCCATGTCTGTCTATCGCTCAATTTTTGTAACCAACATTATCTTAAAAACTACACGTCTGATTTTAATGAAATTTGGATGGTACGTTTAATTAGCCCATTGTTGGTCCCATAAAAGTTACTAGTATTATTATTTGCTTTTCATAGAATCAAAACCATTTTGACTGATTTAAAATAAGAGAGGAGAAAATTCAATAAACTTGTATATAATAGGTTGTATAAGTGTAAAATGATTAAAGTATCTTTACGAAGCAGGACGGTAGCTATGTGCCGCACTAATTGGAAGACTATTCATTTATTATTTTATGTTTATTTTAAGTATACTTATATATACACAATTAAATTTTTTTTTTTTCCTGTAACACTAATAAACAATTAATTTTGTATCTCTTTCATTTAACATGTTATAAATTATACATATTTGTTGTAGTGTGTTTAAAAATAGTTTGCCAATTAGGCTGGGCGCAAATTATGACACAGGCGATACGGACTTTCTTGCGTCGCCTGTGTCGGAGAGGCATTGTGAAACAAAGCAGTCCTTTCGTTTGTACACAAAAACTACCCTGCTCAGGCCTGTCCTGTGACATCTGCGTCTCAATATGCGCCCGACCTTAGTGTGGCACATACCTTCCTCACGTACTTTATCGATGTTATGCTTCTTAACCGGTTATTATCTAAATTATTACATGTTTCCCCCTTTTTACTTCCATTAAAATGGAAGTGTGGTGAATGGTGATTCCCTCCAAAACGTGATTCCGAGATCTCTGTGAAGGAGGGGTCTTACGAACCCGGGGATATCATTAAAATCCGTTTCATATACGTATCTGTGCGTACGTATGAATGTATGTACCTAAGTACGTTTGTTCGGAACTTTAAACCTTTGTAACAACGCTTCAAGACATCGTATTGAGATGTGGTTTGCGGCAATTTTTAGAACTTTTGTCGAAAAAACTGGCGCAAACCCGAACATCCTAGCGTTACACCACGACGTTTCGAATCTACAGTCACTTAAGCACGACATCGGTCTGTCGACGATAACTTCAGTAGGCTGTAGGCTTTATTTGATTTCAATTTCCTTTGGGGTATATATGCGTCCTATATGGTAGATTGTACCTTTACTTTTTGAGCACAATCGGTTTGGGAGATATTGGCATTTTTTTTTTTTTTTTATAAATAAAATTCTTTGGGTAATTGTGTTTGTCCAGTTGATCGTATCCAAACAATTCTTGCGTTAAAATACGCTGCTTGTAGACTACTTGTGAATGAATATTAGCATGATTACCAAATATAAATTATAAGCACCAAAAAATGAAATATATAAGTATCATATTGAACGTTTTTTTTTCGATTTGGTTATTTAAGCTATTAAATTAATCATATGGACTTATGAATAAGCTGTGATTAAGTGGAAAATTCTGAAAAAGAAACTTTATTTATATTATTCTTACACATTTCATGGAAGTCATGTGTGGGATTTCCACACCGGTACTTTTATTACATTTAATTTTATTTTAAAATCTGTTAAAATGGTTTGGTATTTTACATGAAAAATTATCAACATAGCAATATTTAAAATATTCAGGCGATTGAAATTAATCTGGGGCTATCTGCGGACTACTTTTGACAAACCATCAAATTTGGCAAATCTTTAGATTGTTACTCTCCTTATAAAGAAAAACAGAGGGGAGTAACAATCAAAAGAAGGTGTACAGAATGTTCTTCTTAAGACTGTTACTCCCCTATAAATACAGATGTTATATTCCTTTGTCTCAAAGTACATTGGACTAAACATCCCTTTGTCTTAGTAGTTATTTATACAGTCATTTATAATCTAAAAATAAACAGATCAAGTATGAGCTAGTCAGCACACAGCGAGGGTCCGTAGGCAACACAGTATTGCTTAAGTAGTACCCTATTGATGGTGTTTTTTTAAAATGCTAAATTCTTACTTAGAACTATCCTATGGGTCTGATAATCTCAAAGCACATAAACAAACTTCTGATAAAGTATTATTTTTTTGCCACTGAACCGGACTACAATCATATAAATACATCGAAAAGGCCATAATTATATAAAAAAAAAAAAAAACTTATTTGTCAATAAAAAGTTAAAATTTTTTTTTTTTTTCGAAATTTCCAAAAAAAAAAATGGTATATATTAACATTTGGTCGAAGAATATTCAGGATTTTTTTCAGATTTTTTGCACTTCACATAAGCTGGATAGAGGGGGGTGACACTTTTCCCACCTACTTCAAACTCGTCTACGCTAGCCCTATCCAAGCTTATAACCAAAAATTATAAATTTTTGTAATCAGCTCGCCGTACCCCACACGGTGTTCAAAAAAAATAAAAAATGTTAACGCTTAAGTTTTTTTACCCTAGTTTTTTTGAAAAATATATTTTTTAAGTCGCTATATTTTTAAAATGTGTGGGTAGGTACAAGACACATATATGCCAAATTTCAAAGTGATCGAACGAAAGGTGTAGCCGTGAGAGCAGGCAACAGACGGAAGGACGGACAGACACCCACACGGCGGAAAATAAAAGGGTCCTTGGTTTTGCCTACGGACCCTAAAATAACATAGGGTAGTAACAATTTTAAGAAGTACATTCAACTTTTGTCCACAAGAAATGAGTACTTTTGAAGATAGAGGAGTAAATAAATGTAGGTGGAGAGCATGTGGAAATGTCTTTCTCTGACATCCAAATTGCCTTATCAGCTTCATATTTTATAAATTTATGATAAGAATGAATGAAAATATTCAAATAAAGCTGTAACTGTCACTTGTAAACATCAAAGTGATAAAACAATTAAATCTATTGTAAACTTAAAATACTTCTATAATTATGTCATATATAGCCTTCAAAGTTTGTAAAATATAAACCAAACTTACAAATATTTAAACATTTTAAGGTCATGCCTAAATTTTTTTCTTGATTAATTATAATTTAAAGTAGACCTAAATTAATTAATTATATAATATATATATACATACATATAAGAACACTCGTATATATAAATATATTATATATATACACACATATATATATATATATATATATATATATATATATATATATATATAAATATATATATATATATATATATATATATATATATATATATATATATATATATATATATATATATATATATATATATATATATATATATATATATATATATATATGTATATATATATATATGAAAAATATTTTTTTGAGTAATTTATTTTGTTGTGCATGGTCGTGAGTGATTTATTATCTTAAATTAATTTATGGTTTATAGAATTTTATCGTTACTCACGCAATAGGAACTTAGAAAAATAAATATTTTGTGTGTTACACCGTCACGTTATGTAGAGTCCATTGACTCAATTTGTAGCTTATCGTGTCTATAAACAAGCTATTCTTGTCAATTTAATTAGGATATATCGATTTGGATATAAAGATATCTTGAACCTATAAACTTAAATTAACAAAAATGTTTTAAGCCTACTTAAACAAAGTTTCGATATTGGAAGTTCCCTTTTCTTGGACAGTTATGTACCTTTGGACGCAGCTATGTACCTTGGGAAGTTACGTACCTTGGGATGTTAAGTACCTTGGACAGTTAATTCCTTGGACAGTTAAGTACCTTGGACAATTAAGTACCTTGGGCAATTACGTACCTTGGGAAGTTAAGTACGAACCTTACACATTTAATTACCTTGGACAGTTAAATATTTTGGACATTTAAGTACTTGGACAGTTATGTATCTTGGGTAATTAAGTACCTTGGGAAGTTAAGTAATTACTTTGCACAATTAATTACCTTGGACAGTTAAGTATCTTGGACAATTAAGTACCTTGGACAGTTAAGTATCTTGTACAATTAAGTACCTTGGACAGTTAAGTACCTTGAGCAGTTGTCTACCTTGGGAAGTTAAGTAAGGACCTTGGACAGTAGAGTACCTTAAACAGATATGTACCATGGACAGTTAAGTAACTTGGACAGTTATGTACATTTGACCGTTAAGTACATTGGACCGTGAAGTACATTCAACAGTCAAGTACCATGGAAAGTTAAATACCTTGGAAAGTTAATTAGCTTGGAGAGTTAAGTACCTTGGAAGAGAGCTAGTGTGGCCGTGTGGTTTAAACCACGTCTGCTTGGCCATCACTGAATTATGAGTGGAACGAGACGGGGTTCGATTCCGTGACGCTCTGATTTATATGGCTCACTATTGATCACATCATACTCGCTTCGGCGGTACAATGTACTTATGTATGATGTGTGAAGTGGCTGGAACTCTCAACCGCGGGGCGTAAAAAGGGCCTAAGTGATGGCCTAATTGCAAGGTTCGAACAAGTGGTTCGTCCTACCCGTCCTAGTAGAAAGTACTAGACTACTACTACTACTACTACTAAGTACCTTGGACAGATATGTACCTAGGTCAGTTGTATTTGTACTTCACCAAAATTTCAGGTAAGAAGGAAATGTTATCTATGATACACTTATCAGAGCGGATAACTATGCATGTATATATGATAACACTTGTATAGCAACCTTCATATCAACTATAATATCAGCTGATATCACTGATGTAATATCGGTATTATCAGCAATAGATGTTGTTTTTCTATGTGTGCAAGATATTGGAACTTCCATATCAGCTGATATCAGTGTTATCAGTAATATAATATCAGTCTTATCAGCAGTAGTTGTTGTTTTTCTATATGTGTAAGATATTGGAACTTCCCCTGCATACTGTGGAAGTGTCCTTATTATCTGGAAAACTTTATTCTTCCCGGAAAAGCAACTCATATGTCCAAGATAGTTAATACACTCACCTTTATTTACCCTTGAACCTTTATTTGAAAGTATGCTAATGTAGTAGTAAAATGCAACAGGTGGTTCCTAAGCCATTTATTTTGAACAAAAAAAGGTCAGACAGGTTTAAACTTTTTTTTGTATACATAGTGATACCGAGTTTAGCAATTTGGTAGCGCTACCCCCCAAAAACTCTGAAAAAAGGAGAAAAATCCATTTAAATACGAATTTTACGAACTAAGCCGTTCTCCGGGAAAAATCTAGTTCCTCAGAAAATACGGAGAGAAAGCCACGTTCGATTCCCCGTCGATGAGAAGTTATTTATGTGATATGTTTTGATAAAATGTTCAATAATAATTAAAAATCACAGGGAAGTACTTGCGTCCAAGTACTTTTTAGGGTTTTGTAGAATATTAAGCATGCCCGTTATGTAATTATGATTTTATTCTTCGATCTCAAGGGTCCGGGTTCGATCCCCCGGGGGGTCACAATGTTTTTCATCGGTAATAACGACTAGAAAAATTCATTTTTTCAGACCATTTCCATCGCTTCACCATAAGGTATAACCATGAATTATTTCGAAATTTTAGGACCACCCGTTATATAGTGGTTGGGGAGGGGGGAAATTTTTGGGGTATATTTTGACTTATAAAATTAATAAAGAATGAAAAATTTAAAAAAGCAAATATATATTTGAATCCTACTCTCCACCAGCTTTCATATGATACCCAACTCAAAATTTTAAAAAAATAAAATTTTTGGCGCACTTCAAATTTTCGTGCCCAAAATTGGCAATTTTTTAAAATTTGGGATGAACTCCCGGAATTTTCATCGCCCCACAATAAGGCATTAGCATGAATTATTTCGAAATTTTAGGACCAGCCGAAGTATAGTGGTTGGGGGAGGGGAAATTTCTTTTGGGTATATTTTGATTTTTTTACCCAATAAGGGATGCATAATTTAAAAATGTATATATATCTTTGCGTCCTACTCTTCAGCAGCTTTCATTTGATACCCAACTCAAAATTTAAAAAAAATAAAATTTTTGGCGCACTTCAAATTTTCGCGCCAAAAATTGGAAATTTTTAAAAATTTGTGATGAACTCCCGGAATTTTCATCGCCCCACAATAAGGCATTAGCATGAATTATTTCAAAATTTTAGGACCAGCCGAAGTATAGTGGTTGGGGGGGGGAAATTTTTTTTGGGTATATTTTGATTTTTTTACCCAATAAGGAATGCAAATTTTACAAAAGCATATATATATTTGCGTCCTACTCTTCAGCAGCTTTCATTTGATACCCCACTCGAAAATTAAAAAAAATATAAATTTCTGAGTTTACAACATTTTTGCGAATTGCGCATGCGCACATTTAATTTTGAACTTCTGTATATTTTTCCTGTGGTTGGGTCAAAAAGTTACACCAGTATTTCAAATTTCAGCTCTATAGCTTAAACGGTTCGGGCCCTATGAACCAAAGAGCGACGGACAGACGGACACATCACCCTCGGCATAAGGGTTTTGAGAAGAATCTACAAAACCCTAAAAATTGGGGAGATTTTACGAAAACACAAAAACTAATAAATGGAAAACACTGGGCCAAGTAATTATGAGCTGATTATATGAGAAAGTTAGTCTGAGTTGTCTCGGACCGATTTGTTTTCTTGAATATCAAGGAAACTATATTTTCCCAGGAAAACTACTTATATGAATAAATTAGTATTCAGAGTAGCTACATTTCAGAAAAAATACGGGAGGTGTTCCTTACATTTTTCATTAAATATAAATTATAAAAACACTCTGCAAAGTACATATATATTGCTAACTACTTATACATGGCGGAGTTAGAAAAGAGACAAAATTAAAAGTAACTAACTGTTTGTACCTAGCAGAGTTAATGCAAAATTAAAAGAAAATCATTATTTGTATAATTAAAGCAAGCGTCTTACTATAAATATATATTAAATATAAGAAAAAAGTTTATCATGATGAGTTTATAGTTATAGAGTATGTTTGTTAAACGAGTTTGGATTGAAATAGGACTGTTTTCTACCTACCCGGCAAATTAATTTAAAATATTATAAAATATATCTCTTCCCTACTCTACAGCTTCTGCTTGTATCAGGGTGAAATTTTACATGATTATATTTTATTTATTAACAAAACAAAGTGACATATTTGACATATGTAACAAAAATAATCAAAACAAGTCAAGTAACAGGCTTCCTTAATAACACTTTTTCCCGTGTTTTAAAGCTTACGTTTACGCGAGCGTTGCTTGTGAACACTTGGGTGGATAACGTTTTCCGACGAACTCAACCTGGGCATTGGTAAAATGAACATGTGTACCAAATTTCATCTAAGATGGTGAGCTTTTACTCAAGTTATCGTCATCTGTAGATTTCGTGACGGTGAAATTGGTCGTTTTTTTTTCGGATTCACTCCCGGGCTCCAGAACGTGCCAAAAGGGACATCGTTCCAAAAACAACAAAACACCAAAACACCGCCATTAATCGAAAAGGAAATGTTTGCTGGCTGAAGTATAGTATAGTTTATTTTTTAATCTTTTATGAAACCCAAATGACTTTAATTATTAAATCTCAGTTATACTGTATACAGAACTCTGTATACAGAATATAATTAATTATTAAAATTTAAATTAATGAGTTGAAACATTGTTAATTAATTAAGACTAGAAAATTTTCCGATGTATCAAATATCTTGAAACAAACACTATAGGGTTCAATGTCAGCTAAATAGTCATCATTAAATCACTCAGAACAATTACAATAATTAAAAAGTCATCAGAGAAATTAATCCCTCATAGTTTACTAGATATACTTAAAAAGTAATTTGATATAAATAAATAAATTTAAAATGAATAAAAAAAATATTCTTTTGGTTAACTTCTTCGTAAACAAAACGAAAATACTAATTAAAAGTTACAACAAATTTTAATCGCTGATCCTCTTAAAATGTGTCATATTTATAACACTAAATTTTGACTTATAATAAAATTGAATATGTAAAAAAAAAATAATAATATTACTTAAAAAATACATTTAAAACTTTTATTAAACATTTTGTTTAATTTACTTAAAATAAAACTTAAAAACTTTTTGGAAATATAAAATTGTTTACATTATACTTATATTGAAACTGAATAACTTATTGAATATTAAAAAATGTTTACATTATACTTATATTAAAACTGAATAACTTATTCAATATTCAAAATTGTTTTGTTTACATTATACTTATATTGAAACTGAAAAACTTATTGAATATTAAAAATTGTTTACATTTTACTCACTTTGAAATTGAATAACTTATTGAATATTTAAATTTATTTACAGTTTACTTACATTGAAACTGAATTATATATATTGAATATTTAAAATTGTTTACAGTATACTTATGTTGAAACTGAATTATTGAATATTAGAAATTGCTTACAGTATATTTACATTGTAACTAAATTATATATTAATTATTTTAAATTGTTTACAATATAATTATATTGGAACTGAATAGCTTATAAAAAAGCTATAGTTGATTACAACAACCATATAACTGCCATAAAACTGAATATCTTAGAAAAATAAAAATTGTTAAGAGTTATCATATTGAATGTTGTCTTGTTTACTTATATAAATACTAAATATTTATACTATGTCACAATTATGTAAATATTTTAGATTAATTAAAATTTAAAAAAAAATAATCTAAAATACACGCACAAATAGAACGTACAAAATAAAAAGTAAAATTGAATGACAAATTAAATGTTAAACAATTTTGTTTACTGAAGTATTATTAAATTTCAATATAAATTACACGTATTACATCGACTGTCCCCCCCCCCCCTTACTAATAATTTTTTTAAATAAAAAATGTATTTATATTGTTTTAATTAAACTAAAAGTAAAAAACTTAAATAAATTATACGTAAAATAATATTTATTGTTTGTATATAGATAATAATAAAAAGAAATTTAAAATAAAAGTTAAAATAGCATTGATTATAACTTTATTTAATGTTTATTTATTGATGAATGATCTGTTTCTTTAAATAGTAATAAGAATAATATAATTATGTATTTATTTACTTGCTTATTATTATTATAAAGTAATTTAAGTTACCTGTTATCAAGTAAGAGTGAAGTTGGTTGATATCTTAGATGATAAATGATGAAGAACGAAGTTGAAGATCAAGTATCGTTTGTTTCAGCTTTTTTTTAAAAAAGAACTAGTGAGATTATTTTATATGGTGTTTATAACGAGAGTGGTGTTATTTACTGATACTGGTGTGTATATATTTACTGTGGTGTACAGTGGTTTTTATTTTAGTTGTGATGTCGAAGCGGTACGATGAGGCACTAGGCACCTACAATACTACTCCTGCCTGGTTCCACACTAGGGGGGAGGGAGTCTTACCTTACCCCCCCAAACCTACAGGGGGAGGGGACTAATGTACTAACCTAGGGCATAGTCATCACACTATAATATACTGCATATAGTAAACACTCATATTTTTCCTTATATAAATGTATTAATATAGTCATTCATAATTGTTATACTACGTTTAATTCCAATATAACCTCATTACAAATATATCCTAAAAATAGTTACTATAGATTCTTATCAAAGATAGTTACTATAGATTCTTATCAAAGATAGTTACTATAGATTCTTATTTAGATAGTTACTATAGATTCTTATTAAAGATGTTACTATAGATTATTATTAGTAAAGATAGTTACTATAGATTCTTATCAAAGATAGTTACTATGGATTCTTATTTAGATAGTTACTATAGATTCTTATTAAAGATGTTACTATAGATTCTTATTAAAGATGTTACTATAGATTCTTATTAAAGATGTTACTATAGATTATTATTAGTAAAGATAGTTACTATAGATTCTTATCAAAGATTGTTACTATGGATTCTTATTTAGATAGTTACTATAGATTCTTATCAAAGATAGTTACTATAGATTCTTATTTAGATAGTTACTATAGATTCTTATTAAAGATGTTACTATAGATTATTATTAGTAAAGATAGTTACTATAGATTCTTATCAAAGATAGTTACTATGGATTCTTATTTAGATAGTTACTATAGATTCTTATTAAAGATGTTACTATAGATTCTTATTAAAGATGTTACTATAGATTCTTATTAAAGATGTTACTATAGATTATTATTAGTAAAGATAGTTACTATAGATTCTTATCAAAGATTGTTACTATGGATTCTTATTTAGATAGTTACTATAGATTCTTATTAAAGATGTTACTATAGATTATAATTAGTAAAGATAGTTACTATAGATTCTTATTAAAAATGTTACTATAGATTCTTATTAAAGATGTTACTATAGATTCTTATTAAAGATGTTACTATAGATTATTATTAGTAAAGATAGTTACTATAGATTCTTATCAAAGATAGTTACTATGGATTCTTATTTAGATAGTTACTATAGATTCTTATTAAAGATGTTACTATAGATTATTATTAGTAAAGATAGTTACTATAGATTCTTATCAAAGATAGTTACTATGGATTCTTATTTAGATAGTTACTATAGATTCTTATTAAAGATGTTACTATAGATTATTATTAGTAAAGATAGTTACTATAGATTCTTATCAAAGATAGTTACTATGGATTCTTATTTAGATAGTTACTATAGATTCTTATTAAAGATGTTACTATAGATTATTATTAGTAAAGATAGTTACTATAGATTCTTATCAAAGATAGTTACTATGGATTCTTATTTAGATAGTTACTATAGATTCTTATTAAAGATGTTACTATAGATTATTATTAGTAAAGATAGTTACTATACGCTAGTTGTTCCTATTTATTCAATCCTTTTTAATTTCTCATATAATCTATTTCCTGAGAAAATAGCTTTAAAAGCGGACGGAGTGAGGCCGGGTTCGATTCCCCGCCGAGTAGAAGTTATTTTTATGGTAAATTTTGATCAAATGTTCAATAATAATTAAATGTGTGTTCGTCTACCTACGAAAACACGAAAACTAATAAATGGAAAACTCTAGGCAGAGTAATTATGAACTAGTATAGGGGAAAGTTTGTCTCGGACCAACTTTTCCTCTCAAGACTCATTTTATGTTATAATTAAAAACTGCACAATATACTGAAATTTTTGACACGAACTTTAATAAGGACCAAAGCTTTAAATAAAAGCTACAGAATTTACTGTATCTTAACACCAACATGCTATTTCCTAAAGACTCACCTTATGGTATAATTAAATTATCACAGGGAAGTACTTGCGCCCAAGTATTTTAGGGTTTCGTAGATGCTTAAGCATACCCGTTATATAATTATTATACTTCTTTTTCGACCTCAAGGGTCCCTGGTTCGATCCCCCGGGGTGTCACAATGTTTTTATAGGTAATATTATCAAGATAAATTACATTTTTTCAGGGAATTTTCATCGCCCCACCATAAGGTCCATGAATAATTTCAAAATTTTAGGACCAGCCGTTATATAGGGGTTGGGAGGGGGGGGTTATATATGGGGTTTGGGTATATTTTGATCTATGAAACCAATAAAAAAATCAAAATTTAAAAAAAAACATACATATATTATATATCTATTTGTATCCTACTCTTCAGCAGCTTTCATTTGGTACCCCACTCAAAATTTTGAAAAAATAAAATTTTAACTTCTTTTCACTTCACATTTTCCAGCACAAATTTAGCAATTTTTAAAAATTGGGAATGTCCTCCCGGAATTTTCATCGCAATATTGGCGGTAAAATGCACAGTAATCATAAAAAGTCATATTTATTTATAACCTACTATTCAGCTAATATTTGTGATCTACATTTCAATACCTTTAAAATAATAACCTTCTTAAAAAATTACAAAATAATAGGAAAAAAAATGTTGCGATTAGTTCGCAATTGCTCGCTGATCGATGAAATTTTGAGTCGTGAAGTTCAAAACACTTTTCTTGCTTTTGGGCAAAAAAGTTTAACTTGTAAACCAAATTACAAATCTCAAGCTACAGTAGGGCGGGAGATATGATCCAAGATGCGACGGACGGACGGACGAACTACCAAAAGCATAAGGGTATCTAGAATGACATCGAAACCCTAAAAACTACACAATATACTGCAATATTTAACTCGAATATGTAACTTTTATAAGGACTCTCCTGATGCTTTGATTTTAAGCTATTGCGTGTATATACTACAATTTTTACTATTATGTGTATTACTTGTTGAAAAAAAAACAGGTATCTTATATAGTGTGGATAGAATGATTACAAACGCTTGGCTTGACCTTGTGAAGCAATTGCTTCTTTATCTTCCTATTTTCCTTTTTTTATTTTTATTTTTCATTTTGTAATTTGTAATTTTATATTTACTACTAGTATACTAAATGAACAATTTAAAATAAATTACAGAAATGGAAATAAATATTATTACATACAAGTAAAGAAATAATTGTTGGTGTGTTAATATGTTAATTTATATATTAAGGAGTGTAATTTGGTATTATCTTACAGCTGCTAATTACAACAATTATTCTTTTATACTATAAATATCTGTTGGATATTATATTATTATTATTACAATTATAATGACATTAAATATAATCTAGATTATTAAATAATAAACACAGCTCAGAAAAATTTAATTAGGGATTTGTTTAAAAAGAGTTGTAAATAATTAAAACTCTGTCTTTGTAACAATTTAAAACAATAAATATAAGAATATCAGAAAACTTTATTATATTCTCAAATCAATATATATCTTCTTTATAATTTTTATTTTTATTATAAATATGTTTGTCTGTCTATCTATCTGTCTGTCTGTATGTCTGTCTGTCTCTTATGCCGCCTAAACCGTTCATCCGATTGCGATGAGATTTGGGGAATGGTTGGACGCATGCCCGGGAAGGTTTTTGAGTTTGTAAAGCTATGTTCCGATTTTGGTACACAGGGGAACGGGGTAAAAATGTCAAAGTAATGAAAACCTTTAATGATGCATATCGTTGAAAAGCTCTTTAAAAGTATAGTAATTGTTGTTATGTACATTTTTGTAATATTTTAATTTAGGAGGGGGATAAAATGGAAAATAGTGGAAAAATATTTCTATAATCTATATATCTATATAAATAAAAATGAATGATTGTTTATCTGCATTTCTTATGTTATTATTGTTTATTAGGTGGTATGAAGTTCGGCGGGTCAGCTAATATATATATATATATATATATATATATATATATATATATATATATATATATGTGTGTGTGTGTGTGTGTGTGTGTGTTTCAAGCATTCTCAATTTATGAGCCCAGAGTAGAACTGGAATTGAGGGATCGAATAAAGTTTCTATATTGGTGATAATAAATAAACATATAATTATGTATTTCCCTGAAGCTGTATTTTTGACTTGCAACCCAAATTTTACTTCCCACGGATATATAAATAAATTTCACTGCATGTTGCAATCCTAAATTGATTTTTTTGTGTTTATCATATTATAACATAGATTACACTAAAGAATATAGCTTTTGAGCGTGATTGTTCTAAAGAACGAACATTTTTTATATCAAACTCCGATTTTAAAAATTCCAAAACAGAAATCCGTACTGGACATCAGGGAAAATGTTTGGTTTCCGTTTCTTTCTGTATGTCACTCAATAATTTCAAGTCCGTTTTTAATGAAATTAGGATGGTAGGGTCATAATTAGCCCATTATTGGTCCCATATATGTTTCAACCTTCTAGACTCATATGGTTTTTCTCCCACATGCACACAAACGTACATTTTATTTAAACTTATATTTTCAAATGTCCTGAATGAAATTTGAGTGGTGTGTCAAAATTAGTCAATAGTAGAATTTCATCTTTTGTGCTTTTTAAAATTTTGCTAAATTGATACTTTTAATTCGTGTAAAAAAAAACCAAAACAATTGTGACAGATTTAAAAAATGGGGGTAAAATTAAATAAATTTGAAAATAAAATAATAGTTTGTAAAAAAGCATAAAATCATTAAAGTATACGAAATAGGAGCTATGTGCGAGGAAGCTATGTGCCACACTAATTAGCAGGCTATTTTTGTTTATACTAGTCTTAAAATTAGAGTTGAAAAATCGTAAAAATTGGGGAGAGGAGCCAATGAGATGTCCAGATTTTGACATCTAGATGGTTACCAACTAGGCATACAAAAATGTCGCTAGCAGAGCGCCTTCTATAGGCCTAGTGGCTTTATTTTTCCCCTCATATAAGTTGGTTTACCTGAGCTCTCAAAATAAAACTCTAATTTTAAGACTATAATCCAGGAGATGGAAGAACACTCCATACACCTTTTTTAAATTGTTACTCCCCTCTGTTTTTTTATAAGGGGAGTAACAATCTATAGAAGTGCCCATTATTCTAGTACTCCAGGAGATAGCGTGCAAAAAAGTGTCTGACTAACATCAAGCTAGAATTTAGTGTATAAGTAAATGTTTTGGTGCCTTTTAAGAACATGTGGTCGGCTAAGTTCGTCAGCTGGACATAGCTTGACAATAGGCATTTGAAAAAAACAAACCGGTGGAAAGCGGCCATGTCCCGCTCTCTTTGGTGGACAATGTGATTATCATGATCCTGAGTACTAAATTAGTCAGTAGACCAAAAATCAAGTTGATGGTAGTTTGTCCCTTGATAGGGGAGCACTTTGATTTGGAGTAATATTTGACTAACTAATCTATTAAGTGACAAACTACTATCAACTTGATTATTGGTCTACTAAACTAAGTTCGTACTCACGAACTTAGATTGGGGAGCTAGCGTAGCCGTGTGGGTTAAACCACGTCTGCTCGGCTATCACTGAATCTCGAGTGGAACGAGACGGGGTTCGATTCCTCGCCGTGACACTCTGATTTAAATGGCTCACTATTGATCACATCATACTCGCTTTGGCGGTACTATGTACAGAGGTATGATGTGTGAAGTGGCTGGAACTCTCTACCGCGGGGCGTAAAATGGGCCTAAGTGATGGCCTAATTGCAAGGTTCGAACAAGTGGTTCGTCCTACCCGTCCTAGTAGAGAAGTTCGTACTCAGGATCATGAAAATCACATTGTCCACCAAAAAGGGCGGGACATGGCCCCTCTCCACCGGTTTTGTTTTTTTTTTTTCAAATGATTATTGCCAAGCTATGTCCCGCAGACGAACATAGCCGACCACATATTCTTAAAAGGCACTAAAACATTTACTTATACACAAAATTCTAGCTTGATGTTAGTCACATACTTTTTAGCACGCTATCTCCTGGACCACTAGAATTATGGGCACTTCTTTAGAGTGTTACTCCCCTTATAAAAAAAACAGAGGGGAGTAACAATCTAAAGATTGTTGACGGAATGTTCTTCTTTAGACTGTTACTCCCCTTAGAGGTGGTTACAGAAAAAAAATATAAGTGGGATATTCCTTTGTCCCAAAGTACATTGGACTAAACATCACTTTTTCTTAATGGTTATTTAGTCAAAGTAATTTTTATTCTAAAACAACGTAGGGGAGTAACAATCTAATTATTTTCTCGCATGTATAAACAATGTGATGAATTTAACTTAACATTGCTTGCGGAAGCATTTAACATGTTTCTTTAATCCAGAGACAATCGTACTCTTCAATATAAATAACAATAAATTTAACATGTTTTTATGTTGAGTCATGAAATGAGGCCGGACTTATAGGTTACAACATCTAATACGACTCACTTCTATTAAAAAATCAACAATATAGAATCAAGTCGGAATAAAGACAAGTATTACTAATTCGTATTATTGAATCATTGATCGAGGAAAAACAAACAAAAGTAAAAATAATCTACCAATTAGTGTGGCGCATAGCTTCCTTGCATCTTATTTCGTATACTTTAATGATGTTATGTTTTTACAACCCCATTAAGGCGAAGATACACATGCCGTCAAATTGGGGAAGTAGCTTGCATGCCAAAAGAGGGTATTTGCCAGTAACTGGCATGCTAAAGATTTTTATTTATTCAGTAGCAAGTAAAATTGCATGCAACCTGCATTGTGCAATGCCTAAATGGCTGAAATAACTGAAAATACATTTGCATTTCTACTTGCTTGCCAGGTACTGGCATGCCATTTAACATTTACACGTGCAAGTAGGTGGCATGTTTTTGTTCAAGCTACAGGCATGTGTATCTCCGCCTTTTTATTGTCAAATTTCTTTAATTTTCCCCTTTTTTTTTAAATCTGTCAAAATTTTTTTGATTATTTACACGAATTACATTAATAATTTAGCAAAATTTAAAGAGAGCAGACAGTTGAAACTTAATACTTATTAAATTAATCCATTAATTAGTTTTTAAAATGCATTTGTTAAGTGTTATAAACAAATAGGTATATATATTAGCATTTATTATTTTTTGATACATCACTAAATTGAATACAATGTTTTTTAATTTTCCTTCTAAAAATTAATTATAAATAAATATCAATTATCAATAAATTTTTCTAAATCTATATTTGGCAAATTAATATTAATTCATTGCAGTTATTAATTAATATTTATTATTACTTCTTATCTCTAGGGCCATTATTATTATTATTTGTTTTATTTATTTAATTATTGATTCAAAATTAATTAATTATTGATTTAAAGCTTGTTATCTAATTATTTTCCGAGGACTCAGTCTATAAATTCTGGAATTAAAATAAATAAATAAATAGTGTGGTAATTAGTGTGGCACATAGCACCTCGCATCCTATCACGTACTTT
Organism: Gerris lacustris; assembly: GCA_951217055.1. Classification (NCBI taxonomy): domain Eukaryota; kingdom Metazoa; phylum Arthropoda; class Insecta; order Hemiptera; family Gerridae; genus Gerris; species Gerris lacustris. The sequence goes on from OX578276.1 coordinate 151,654,084, forward strand.
ATTGATATTATGCTTTTACATCCTATTGTCAAATTTAATTAATGTTTCACGCCGTTTATTAAATTTGTCTAAATTGTTTTGATTTTTTACATGAATCAAATATCAATTCAGAAAACTTAATAGGGCGCAGAGAGTTGAAATTAATCTGTGGTATCTGCGGACTGCTTTTGACAAACTGTCCAAATTTCTAAAATATCAGATAGCACTTTTGAATATATAGGTGTAATTAAATGTATGTTTGTAAGCATGTGGAAGAGAAACAAATGGATGCAGAAGATTGAAACCTATGTGCGACCAACAATAGACTAATTATGACCTACCATATAACATTTTTATTGAAATCATACGTGTAGCTTTTAAGATATGTTGGTTCGTAAAAATTGAGTGACAGTCATATCGTCAGACAGACTCCGAACCAAAAGATTTCCCTGATGTCTGAAAAGAATTATGAAATTAAAGGTTAGAGGTGGTTAGAGGTGGTTTGAGGAGGTTAGAGGTGGTTAGAGGGGGTTAGAGGTGGTTTGAGGTGGTTAGAGGTGGTTTGAGGAGGTTAGTGGTGGTTAGAGGGGGTTTGAGGAGGTTAGAGGTGGTTAGAGGGGGTTAGAGGTGGTTTGAGGTGGTTAGAGGTGCTTTGAGGAGGTTAGAGGTGGTTTGAGGGGGTTAGAGGTGGTTTGAGGTGGTTAGAGGTGGTTTGAGGAGGTTAGTGGTGGTTAGAGGTGGTTAGAGGTGGTTAGAGGGGTTTAGAGGTGGTTTGAGGAGGTTAGTGGTGGTTAGAGGGGGTTAGAGGTGGTTTGAGGAGGTTAGTGGTGGTTAGAGGTGGTTAGAGGTGGTTAGAGGTGGTTAGAGATGGTTAGAGATCATCAAAATTAAAGAAATAAGAAATTGGTTTCCTCATAATGATCACAGCTTACGTTTCCTTCAGTAAGCTCGGTAGCAAAAAGGGGAGAAAATTTAATAAATTATACACAATAGGTTGTATAAGTTAACATTAATAATGTACGTGATAGGATGTGAATAAGGTATGTGCCACACTAATTGGCAGATTATGAATATAACTTAAAACTGCTTGAGGGAAAAATCAACATGGTAAACTTGATGATGAATAAAATCTTCTATCTACGATTGATACAAAATATAAACATTGTATCTCTGTTTAGATGCGTAGAAAGTGATTCTTTAAGTACTTGTATTCATTGCGCATGCGCGTTTCATAATTCCTCTTTTTTCGTCCTAGTGCGTTAAAAAAGAAGAATTCTCCACCTTTACGCACAATTAGTGAGTTTGTTTACATTTATCGAGTTTTAATGAAAAACAATGATTGATTTATGTCATTATGACGAAAATGAGGAGAATAATACGCCTCCCGAAATAATTAGTACGGCACAAAATACAACTAATGCATTAATATCATCTTTATCAAAATATAAATACAAACTTACATACAGGAAGTTTATTAAATATTTTTTTCTGAATTTATTATTAAAATCAAGCAATCGTAGATAAAGTACGGTACGCAACTAGTGGTAAAGTAGCATTTTGCTTTGCTCGTGTGTTTTACTACCCTCGCTATCACTCAGGTGCAAACTCCACACTCACATGCAAAGTGCTACTTTCCGCACTAGATGCGGAATGTACTATTATCTACGATTGATACGAAATATAAGCATTATATCTTTGTTTAGATGCGTAGAAAGTGATTATTTACGTACTTGTATTCATTGCGCATGCGCGTCTCATAGTTCTGAATAATTCCTCTTCTTTACCACACTAGTGCGGTAAAGAAGAGGGATTCCTCAGCTTTACGCACGATTAGTGAGTTTGTTTACATTTAACAAAACTATTTTTGTGTTCTTTTATTAAAGTAACTGTTTATATCGAGTTTTTAGTGAAAAACAATAAGTGAATCAAGTGACTTTGACGAAAATGTGGAGAATAATACTCCTCCAGAAATAATGAATTCGGCAAAAAATACAACTAATGAATTAATGCCATCTTTATCAAGAGAAGAGATACGAACTTACATACAGCAAGTTTATTTGTTTCTGTATTTATTATTTAAATCTAACAATCGTAGATAAAGTACGGTACGCAACTCGTGCGAAAACGGCATTTTGCATTGCTCGTGTGGTTTTACTACCCTCGCTATCACTCAGGTGCAAACTCCACACTCGCATGCAAAATGCTACTTTACGCACTCGACGCGTAATGTACTATTACAGAAACCATGAAAACAACATGCTTTTATGTTGAGTCATGAAAAGAGGCAGAGTTAAGGGTTTTAAATCGAATTTGAATCACACTTCAATTAAAATCGACATTTTGAAAGATACAATGTTAAAGAATGCATTCCCTAATTCAAATTCGTTCAACCTAAATCGAGGGAAAAACCGAATACTAAAAAAAAAAATACTTTATCCAAAAAAAATCATTAGAATATTGTAAATCAGTTAATCATTTGTTATCCAAAAATAAACTGAATCATCGTTAAGTAATAAATTACTAAGAGAGCGAAAAAAGAAGTAGTGTAACATGTTTTTAGATCACTAATTGGAAAGGAAACGGAGATAGCTGTGACTCATCGGATTCTACTAAGGAGAGATCCATTTACTGTGAGATCAGAGTCGATCTGACCAAAGTACTACAACGTGCAGCTAACAACCTTCCAGGAACAGAGGAAGAAACAAGATCCTGGATAATACCCAACAACTACAAGCCCATAATTAGGGTGAAACCTTTGTGACTGGATACTGGATACCTGTGCATTTCTTCATTCCATCAGGAGTCTTCAGACCTTAAACTTGACTTGTCCTTCTTAATATCTTTTCAACAATTCATTTTCTCCCAAATATTACATTATTGTAACTCTTCAAAATCTTAGAGGTATATTTTCTTCCTTCTTCAGATATAAGTATCCTGTCTTCTCCCATTTACTATTTTTATTTTAACTTAATCGTATATATATATATATATATATATATATATATATATATATATATATATATATATATATATATATATATATATATATATATATATATATATATATATATATATATATATATATTATGGTATAAATAAAAATAAAAATTTGTAACAGCGTCAATTTGTCTTTATATTATCATTAAAAAGATGTTTTTACTTATTTTAAATTATATTCCCAATACAAATTTATAAACATAAAATTAATTTTGATAACATTTTTATCACATCTCTTAAATCAATGGTCTTTTTACATCTGATTATTCCGTTTCGTAATAAGTTAAGTGGTGCAAAGGTTTTACTTAAGGCGAGGGTGGATTAGATTTTTTATTTTGCAGCTTCCTTGACGTATTGGTCAACACAAAATTATGGCTTATAATATTCACCACTATGACTAATTTGATATTTTATATTTATGGTGTTTTGATTGTGTCAAACGAATTTAATTTTAAATACATAGATTAAAAAAAAAATAATAATGCGAGCCCGCAATACATGACTGTATTGCAGTTACATCTTGTCTCACATGTTTAAGGAATCTAGTATTTTGTATATAAGAACATTGGAATTACTTTTTATAGTTGAAAGATAAGATAAGTATGACCTAAGAATAGCTCGTTAGAATCTGCGAAAGATGACTTGAGAATTAGAGTAATGTGAAGCAGGATAGAGCCCTATATCGAGAAGAATGGAGAGGTTTAGTGAAGCAGGATAGAGCCCTATATCGAGAAGAATGGAGAGGTTTAGTGAAGCAGGATAGAGCCCTATATCGAGAAGAATGGAGAGGTATAGTGAAGCAGGATAGAGCCCTATATCGAGAAGAATGGAGAGGTTTAGTGAAGCAGGATAGAGCCCTATATCGAGAAGAATGGAGAGGTTTAGTGAAGCAGGATAGAGCCCTATATCGAGAAGAATGGAGAGGTTTAGTGAAGCAGGATAGAGCCCTATATCGAGAAGAATGGAGAGGTATAGTGAAGCAGGATAGAGCCCTATATCGAGAAGAATGGAGAGGTTTAGTGAAGCAGGATAGAGCCCTATATCGAGAAGAATGGAGAGGTTTAGTGAAGCAGGATAGAGCCCTATATCGAGAAGAATGGAGAGGTTTAGTGAAGCAGGATAGAGCCCTATATCGAGAAGAATGGAGAGGTTTAGTGAAGCAGGATAGAGCCCTATATCGAGAAGAATGGAGACGTTTAGTGAAGCAGGATAGAGCCCTATATCGAGAAGAATGGAGAGGTTTAGTGAAGCAGGATAGAGCCCTATATCGAGAAGAATGGAGAGGTATAGTGAAGCAGGATTGAGCCCTATATCGAGAAGAATGGAGAGGTTTAGTGAAGCAGAACAGAGCCCTATATCGAGAAGAATGGATAGGTATAGTAAAGCAGAACAGAGCCCTATATCGAGAAGAATGGAGAGGTATAGTGAAGCAGGATAGAGCCCTATATCGAGAAGAATGGAGAGGTTTAGTGAAGCAGGATAGAGCCCTATATCAAGAAGAATGGAGAGGTTTAGTGAAGCAGGATAGAGCCCTATATCGAGAAGAATGGAGAGGTTTAGTGAAGCAGGATAGAGCCCTATATCGAGAAGAATGGAGAGGTTTAGTGAAGCAGGATAGAGCCCTATATCGAGAAGAATGGAGAGGTATAGTGAAGCAGGATTGAGCCCTATATCGAGAAGAATGGAGAGGTTTAGTGAAGCAGGATAGAGCCCTATATCGAGAAGAATGGAGGGTTGAGCTCTATATCGAGAAGATTAGAGGGTAGAGCCCTATATCGAGAAGAATGGAGAGGTTTAGTGAAGCAGGATTGAGCCCTATATCGACAAGAATGGAGAGGTTTAGTGAAGCAGGATAGAGCCCTATATCGAGAAGAATGGAGAGGTTTAGTGAAGCAGGATAGAGCCCTATATCGAGAAGAATGGAGAGGTTTAGTGAAGCAGGATAGAGCCCTATATCGAGAAGAATGGAGAGGTATAGTGAAGCAGGATAGAACCCTACATCGAGAAGAATGGAGAGGTTTAGTGAAGCAGGATAGAGCCCTATATCAAGAAGAATGGAGAGGTTTAGTGAAGCAGGATAGAGCCCTATATCGAGAAGAATGGAGAGGTTTAGTGAAGCAGGATAGAGCCCTATATCGAGAAGAATGGAGAGGTTTAGTGAAGCAGGATAGAGCCCTATATCGAGAAGAATGGAGGGTAGAGCTCTATATCGAGAAGATTAGAGGGTAGAGCCCTATATCGAGAAGAATGGAGAGGTTTAGTGAAGCAGGATTGAGCCCTATATCGAGAAGAATGGAGAGGTTTAGTGAAGCAGGATAGAGCCCTATATCGAGAAGAATGGAGGGTAGAGCTCTATATCGAGAAGATTAGAGGGTAGAGCCCTATATCGAGAAGAATGAAAAGGTATAGTGAAGCAGAACAGAGCCCTATATCGAGAAGAATAGAGAGGTAAAGTTAAGCAGGAAACAGTCGTTCATGAGCTGCAGCATTTTCAAGTAAGTAAAAGGTAGTATGCATTAGAATCAATAAGTATAATTAAAAAGTATAAATAAGTGAGTTAGAAGAATTAATACTATTAGCTAATAATAAGTACTTCTATAACCGAAAACGAAATTAATAATAATAAAAACTACTAGTATAAATTAATAACTACTACTAATAAGAACCGACACTTTCTCAACCAATTACATTTTCATTTTCAAAACCAGATTTCTGCCCCTCGGCAATTATAAGTACCGGTAAAAGGTAAAGGAAAACCTCGTCTTAAAGAGTCGCTCAGGGAAGTACACATACTATGACAGACAAATAAAGGACTCAATTCCAACTTCAGAAGAGACATTCGTTCCATTTACCTTTCTTTAACTTAAAGAAAAAGTATTATTTCGACCCTAAAAATCCGAATTTTTGACGGAATTATCGGTTTTGGGTGTTACACGACGATTTGAGCGGTTTATAGGTATAGTTGGATGTCTGTCTATGTCAGGCATAACTCCCACAGTTTTTCAAGCTAAAGAATTGAAACGTGTTACAAAAATTAGTTTTCACATGTTGTTGTGCTGCTCGGACAATCATACATTTTCTGGTACCATGTCCCATTTTGCTGAGTCAGTAAAAATTTCAAAAATTCGAAAAATATTTAAATTATACCTCTTAATATGACTAACAGTTCCACTGAATTTTGTTTCTATATTTGCTGCCATTTTAAAAATATCGACTATGGATGTTTGAAACTTTAACGCTAAGTAATTTGATTGAGCTGAAATTTGAAACAATAATACCTTTTTATAAGGTACGTAAAGTTCTCAATATTTTATCTTAATATCTGTAGCCATTTTGAAAATATCGATTTTTGAATTTTATATACAGTTAGTTTACATTTGTAAATACCACATATTAATTAATTTTGTGATGGCCAAAAATTCAATTTTTACATTTTGATGGGTTTACACGTTTTGAGATCTCCTGAGTCCAAAATATGTTTTTTTAAAAAAATGTCGGTCGTCTGTACAGACGCGTAGAGCACCGATTTTGACGAAATTTGGCATACATGTTCAGAATATCATACCACTGGACGAAATGGAGAAATGAATTGTATCTCTAAATTTGAGGGCGCTACCCTCTAAAAACTCTAAAAAAAAATTTTTTTTTAAACAGTTAAAATACATTCATACTGCTCTGAAGTTCGATAATTGTAGCCCGTAGAAAAAAAAAAATACGAAAGTTGTAATAAATTTCAATGCTGAGGCTAAGTTCGTTGTGTAGCGTTAAGCTTAAATTCTGTCAAAACTTACAATTATAAATTAGAATTTTAGGACGGGAAAAGATTCTATATTTATCAATTTTTTCAGAAATGTATTTTTAAATACAATAGCCATATTGCTGGGCAGAAGGCGGTATAATTCTAATATTTTTATGTGGTGTTAGAATATGGTTTAACCAAGTCTAATTCAATTGAGAATATTGAGCGCAGCTTTGTTCGCACATGTTATTTGAAGTATATGTATCGGCGTGTCTTTTATTGGTATGAATCTCTGTGTGAACGCCTCTGTCTGGAACCTTTATATAAGAGACGCAAAGCTTACGAGGTTCTATTCTTGGTGAACTGCCTGTCTAGGAAGACAGTCTGTTGCCTGGTTCAGGACCAAGTTGTTGTTCTTCCTTCTGGAAGGCGAGCTGGTCGTCCTCTCTATTTCAAGGAGATGTCAGACAGTTGCCCCCTTGTCCGTTGTGTCTCCTCAATCAATGCCCTAGTTCGTTGTCTTGACTATATGTGTTTGTCCAAAATAGGTTTAACTTGTCCCTTTATTGAGTGATCTGCAATTTCTTATTTATTCTTGTTATTTATTTTTTTTTTCACTTTTATATAATCTCTTATTTAATGTAATTGTTAATTTTTATTATTATTATCATTGTTTTTTTTTTAATTATCAGTTAAATATTTATTTTTGTTTTTTCATATTTTATATGGTATTCTATGTATTTCTGAGCGCCCTACTTGTGGCATTCTTGCTGTTTAGGGGCTCGTAAAAAAAGTAATAAATAAATAAATAAGAACCTAAGTCAATCGTCAGAAACCAAGTTTGTAGCTTCGAAAGACCTGTGCAACATACATTTGTTACATACACAGTTTGTTTACATTATCACTTCATTTACTTCCCATTCTACCTCGGGCTGTGAAGACGTAGAAGAAGATGCAGCTTCAGCGACATGCTACAATTTGACATTTATGTCAAACAGTTTCTGTCGATACTTAATGTAATGATATTGCCGCAATTGTTTCGAAATAATTAATACAAAAATACCATTTTTATAAACTGGTCTTATTTTCAACTTTTTTTTTGTTTCTGTAGGTATTCATCACCTAAATTGTTTCCATGTGCAAAATTTGGGGAAGACTGTAAGACAGGAAGAGGTTCAAAATTGGGGTAATAGGTTGTGCTATAAAACTTACAAAGCAAAGTAATATAAGACCAGTAAAAATATCGATATCATTACGAAATCCAGAGGGAATGTTTGTCTTATAGAGACATCATATATAGGTGTTGCAAATCTCAGTGCAATCGAAGCATTTTTAGATATTTCACGAATTTTAAATAATTTGCTAGTTCAGCAAAATGGGTGAAGGCAAGCAACTAGAAAAGCAGAGTGTAAAAACTCTCCCTGCCACTCTCGCTGCCAGTTCTTTGACTTCCGCTCAAAAAACCCCAACAACGGGAGCAACGGGCAGCCCTAGTAGCAGGAGCATGGACAGTGCCAGTAACCTATTTACATACATCGCACTGCTCTATTTCATACCCACTTTACCATCTCACTTCCACGGAAGTGGGCTTCATTGTAAACGAGGCATAACTACTAGCACAATTAATACAATATAGAAATGTTTTGAAATTATCAAACGAATTCCTTCTAAAAAAAAAGTAAACAGTGACGCCAGACAGCAATTTTCATGATGGTAAAATGATGCAATGTCTTATATTATTTAGATGAAACTGATTGTGACTTGATATAATACTAGATTGTGAAGATAAATCAAGTCTTTGTACTTCATAAAGTAGCTCGTGATGTACTTAATACTTTTGAAGCAGGGTTGATATTTACACAGAGTGTCTTCGAAATGTAAACACTCAGAAAACACTTAAAGACTAGAGACGAAAAATAATTTTAAAATGAAGCAGAAGCTCTGTTCTTGATTTTGTTGCTCAATATATTATGAAGAGTCAGTGATAACTTTCTACTTGTCAATCTGTCATGGATACTAAATACATTTAACCGACCTTTCAGTCTTAATATTAGCTGAGATTAAACTATCAAACTTTAGTAGATATATCAGGGTATTCACAGCAGCTTCTTTCAAACGATTAAACATTAAAGGATATTTTAAAATATTAAAGATTCTATACATTCAACTTGTCAAACAGTCTACAGATTAACTTACATGATTATTAATTATTATTATTTATTTTGCTGATTATTAGATACATTATTACGGTAAGAAGATATAAAAAAAAATTCAATTAGTGTGGCGCATAGCTTCGACGCGCCCTATTTCGTAAATGTTAATAATTTTATGCTTTTACAACATATTATTGTCAAATATTATATAATTCTCCCCTCGTTTTTTTAATCTATAAAAATTGTTTAGATTTCATACATGAACCAATTTAGCACAAGTAAAAGAGTGCAGATGGTTGAAATTAATCTGGGGCTATCAGCGGGGTACATTTAGACAAACCATCCAAATTTCATAAAAATCATATGAGTTCTTTTAATTTGAAGATATAAGTAAAACTAAAGGTTTGTTTGTGCGTATGTGGAAAAGAAACAAATTGTGGCGCAGAAAGTTGAAACTAACATGGGACCTACTATCCACATTTCATTAAAATTGGAAATGTAGTTTTGTAGATATTATGTTGATAACAATTTCAGATATTTTATCTACGATTGATACGAAATATAAACATTGTATCTCTGTTTAGATGCGTAGAAAGTAATTCTTTACGTACTTGTATTTATTGCGCATGTGCGTCTCATAATTCTGAAGAATTCCTCATTTTTACCGCTCTAGGGTGGTAAAAAAGAATTCTTCACCTTTACGATTGGCGAGTTTGTTTACATTTAACAAAACTAATTTGCTGTTTGTTTAATAAATGTAACTGTTTATATCGAGTTTATTGTGAAAATCAATGAGTGAGTTAAGTGATTATGACAAGTATGAGGAGAATAATACGCCTCCAGAAATAATACATTCGGCACAAAATACAACTAATGAATTAATGTCATCTTTAGCAAAAGAGAGATACGAACTTGCAAACAGGAAGTTTATTTTTTTTTCTGTATTTATTATTTAAATTCAACAATCTTAGATAAAGTACGGAGATAAAACTCGTGCGAAAACGGCATTTTGCATCGCTCGTGTGGTTTTACTACCCTCGCTGTCGCTCGGGTGCAAACTCCACACTCGCATGCAAAATGCTACTTTCCGCACTAGACGCGTAATGTACTATTATAAAGAGTTATAACTCTGACAGTCTCTAACCAACTCTGAATATACCTAACTACTTCTGAAAATCCTTATCATTCTATTTATCTTCTTCAAGCACCTCTGACCGTCTCCAACTAACTCTTACCGTCTCTAACTAACTCTGACTGTCTCTAACTAACTCTGACCGTCTCTAACTAACTCTGACCGTCTCTAACTAACTCTGACCGTCTCCAACTAACTCTGACCGTCTCCAACTAACTCTGACCGTCTCTAACTAACGCTGACCGTCTCTAACTAACTCTGTCTGTCTCCATAACTAACTCTGACCGTCTCCAACTAACTCTGACCGTCTCTAACTAACTCTGACCGTCTCTAACTAACTCTGACCGTCTCTAACTAACTCTGACCGTCTCTAACTAACTCTGACCGTCTCCAACTAACTCTGACCGTCTCCAACTAACTCTGACCGTCTCCAACAAACTCTGACCGTCTCCAACTAACTCTGACCGTCTCTAACTAACTCTGTCTGTCTCCGCAACTAACTCTGACCGTCTCTAACTAACTCTGACCGTCTCTAACTAACTCTGACCGTCTCCAAGTAACTCTGACCGTCTCTAACTAACTCTGACCGTCTCTAACTAACTCTGACCGTCTCTAACTAACTCTGACCGTCTCTAACTAACTCTGACCGTCTCTAACTAACTCTGACCGTCTCCAACTAACTCTGACCGTCTCCAACTAACTCTGACCGTCTCTAACTAACTCTGACCGTCTCTAACTAACTCTGACCGTCTCTAACTAACTCTGACCGTCTCTAACTAACTCTGACCGTCTCCAACTAACTCTGGCCGTCTCCAACTAACTCTGACCATCTCCAACAAACTCTGACCGTCTCCAACTAACGCTGACCGTCTCTAACTAACTCTGTCTGTCTCCATAACTAACTCTGACCGTCTCTAACTAACTCTGACCGTCTCTAACTAACTCTGACCGTCTCTAACTAACTCTGACCGTCTCCAACTAACTCTGACCGTCTCTAACTAACTCTGACCGTCTCTAACTAACTCTGACCGTCTCTAACAACTTCTAACTACCTCTGACCACCAAATGCATGAACATAATACTTACAATGACTAAACATGGAATAAAGTTTGTAAATACCGTCTGGGTCTGATGTCTCACAATATGAAATCATAGACAATTAATTGGCACTAATTCTCTATAGCTCTTTTACTTTGACTACTTTGCTCTTTAGTACAGTTAAGGCTAATCTTAATTGAAGACAAATTATCTTGTTTAGTTAAAAATCTAAGGCGATTACCGTGTTATGGATTACTATAAACAATCTATGGGATTTAGAAAATCAAATAAGAATCATTGTAAGGTTTTTAAAAAAATATTACAGACAAATAAAATGTAGCGGGTAATAAAATATAGCATGTAATAAAACAAGCGTTGAGTTTATAAAACAAATGACATGAAATCTTCTACACACTCGAATTATCCTTAGATTATATAAAAATAACTTGGGTCTCTATCGTCCCGTTGACTCAATACATTACTCTGCTGCATATATAACTCTGTGGCTTCTATAGCAATGTCGTCTCTGTCCCCTCTAGCCAACTATTGAGTTGCCAGGTATAAGCAGGTGAGTAAACGTAATTAATATACCCTCATCAGTTATTATATATCAAATGAAAGGTAATTTAATTGCCAATCCATCCGTATTAGGTTGCCTTAAATTCTAAATTAAAATTCTGAATTTTAGATCTAAAATCTAGGCAACCATAGATTCAACCAACTTTTTGATAAGGCAACCTAATACGGTTGGATTGGGAATAAAATTACCTTTCATTTGATATATAAATCTATATAATTACTGATGAGGGTATATTAATTACGTTTACTCACCTGTTTATACCTGGCAACTCCATAGTTGGTCAAAGTAGGCAACCCTTATTTTTTGAATTCCTTGGGGTGAATTCTCTCAGCTAATGTTCGATTTTCATAAATAAAACATCGGGAAAGTTGAAGTAAGGGGAAGTTAATAAACATTTTATTATTTAACATCATCGGTACGAGATTTAGCTATGCAACCTATTTGCGATATATCAATCTATAAATTCTCTATCATATATTCTTTATTATCATTAAATAACAGATGAGGGTATATATTTCCTATACCGGATCTTAGACTATTAGCAAAATTTAAATAGTGTAGACGGTTGAATTTAATTTGGGGGTATCTGCGGGCTACTTTCGACAAACCTTACAAATTTCCGTTGACTTGCGATTTATTACTTTACTTTTTACTCGATAAGAATTTTCGGGTAATGATCGTGGCGTAGGCAAATGGTCATCAGCGTACTTGCAACACACCTGAATTCAAGGTTCAAACACAGACATCTAGAGTTCGAATCCCTGAAAGGCGAGATATGTTTCTTACTAATTAACACACCTAATAGATGTTAGAAGTGTTTAGTCCACTCAATAATAATCTAAATTTTGCTCATTGAGACGAAAATCAAACAATAAATAAATAGCTCCCATTTTAGTCCTAGCAAGGAATCATTATCAATTGATTTTACTTATAATTAATGAGAATAGGATTAGTTAAGGAATTATCTTAAGTATATAAACATATATTTAAACATAAAAAAATGATCAAATTAATATTCATATGTGATTTTACTCTACCAGAACACAATTATAGAAAAATGGTATAGAAAAAAACTTCTCAGTCGTGTAGCATATGCTATTTTTTCCGTGGTAGCAGACAATGAAAAAACGTTAAATATTAATCAATATAATTATAACAATACATATTATATACATACTTAGGATTTTGAGGAAAAGAAACCTTAAAGAGGTTACACTATAAAAAAAAAAAGAAGATAAACAACGCATTGACATATAGTGGATTTTAATCGTACTAAGAAGCATTTCTACAAAGATTGCAGCGCCAAAAACGGCAATTTTGATAACTACCCGTAGTACAAAAAAAAAATTACCTCCTAGGAGGTAAAACTTTTTTTTATACAGCTAGGCAGTTGATCGGGACTAAACCCCGAAAGAAGAAGAAAAAAAAATACAGCTAGGAGTAATTAAAAGATGTTTTAAGCCCGCGTACTGAAAAATGGTTTTTCCGTGGTAGGCTGTAAAATATTAACTTTAGAGCCTATAAAAAACATAGCTAAAATCCATTTTTTCCGTGGTAGGCTGTGAAATAGTAACTTTAGAGCCTAAAAAACATAGCTAAAATCCATTTTTTCATTACATGGACTTAAAAAATCTTTTCATTACTCCTAGCTGTAAAGAAAAAATCTTTTACGTCCTAGGAACTAAAAGATTTTTATTTTCCGGCGGGTAGTTGTCAAAACTTCCGTTAGTACCGCTGCAGTCTTTGTAGAAATGCTTCTAGTACGATTAAAATCCGCTAGATGTCAATGCGTTTTATTTATCTTTTCTTATAGCGTAACCTCTTTTTAAGGTTTCTTTTTTGAAGTCTTAAGTATGTACTAATATTTGTTATTATTATATATTGATTAGTGATTAATATTTAATGTTTTTTCATTGTCTGCTACCTCGGAAAAAATAGCATATGCTACGTGACTGTGAAGTGTTTTTTCTTTACCGCGGCAATTACATTTACTGTCGAGCGAAGCGAGACAGTAAATATTCCAAGGTAAAGAAAAAGTGAAGTGAAAAAACTCACTTCACAGCCTAGTAACATAATATACTATTTTCATTACGTGGACTTAAAAAATCTTTTCATTACTCCTAGCTGTAAAGAAAACATTTTTTACGTCCTAGGACGAAAATAGTACATTACGCGTCGAGTGTGGAAAGTAGCATTTTGCATGCGAGTGTGGAGTTTGCACTCGAGCGACAACGAGGGTAGTAAAACCACACGAGCAATGCAAAATGCCGTTTTCGCACGAGTTGCGTACAGTACTTTATCTACGATTGTTAGATTTAAATAATAAATAGAGAAAAAATAAACTTGCTGTATGTAAGTTCGTATCTCTCTCTTGATAAAGATTGCATTAATTCTTGAGTTGTATTTTTTGCAGAATTAATTATTTCTGGAGGAGTATTATTCTCCAAATTTTCGTCAAAGTCACTTGATTCACTCATTGTTTTTAACTAAAAACTCGTTATAAACAGTTACTTTAATAAAAGAACAGCAAATTAGTTTTTTTAAATGTAAACAAACTCGCTAATCGTGCGTAAAGCTGAAGAATTCCTCTTCTTTACCGCTCTAGGGTGGTAAAGAAGAGGAATTCTTCAGAACTATGAGACGCGCATGCGCAATGAATACAATTACGTAAAGAATCACTTTCTACGCATCTGAACAGAGATACAATGTTTATATTTCGTATCAATCGTAGATAAAAGTTTTTATTGTACTGCTGGCAGTTGTCAAAACTTCCGTTAGTAGCGCTGCAGTCTTTGTAGAAATGCTTAGTACGATTTAATTCCGCTAGATGTCAATGCGTTTTATTTATCTTTTCTTATAGTGTAACATCTTTTTAAGGTTTCTTTTTTTAAATCTTAAGTATGTACTAATATTTGTTATTATTATATTGATTATTTATTAATATTTAATGTTTTTTCATTGGCTGCTACCTCGGAAAAAATAGCATATGCTACGCGACTGTGAAGTATTTTTTCCTTACCTTGGCAATATAATATTGGTAATAATAATATTGCCGCGGTAAAGAAAAAAACTCACTTCACAGCCTAGTAACATAATATACTATTTTAGCTATGTTTTTTAGGCTCTAAAGTTACTATTTCACAGTCTACCACGGAAAAGAATAATTATTCAATTTTATCATTAAACTCGTATATTTTGTTATCAACTTAATTAGAAAAAAACTGAAAAAAAAATATATATGTATTGTATTTAATTTTAACATTACTAAGGAATTTTATAATTAGATATACATTATTGTTTTGACGTAGGTGAATATACATACGTTAATTAAATGTGACCTTAATTTAAAATGATCCGACTTAATAATATAATTAAGTAAATAACAAGTTAATAAAAAGAAATACTAAATTAATGTCTGACTTGTTTTTAAAAAGCTATTGTTATATTGTTTATAAATAAGTTTGGCTAAACTGTTAGAGGAAGTAAGGTAGTTATACTTAAAGGAAGCTAAGTTGTGGTTAGATAAGCCAGTAGATAAGTTAGTAGAGTAGACAGGTCAGTAAATAGCTTCTCTCAATATGTACGTCACACGGCGTGACAATTTCAAATAATTTACCCACCTATCATTGTTCCTCCCGTGTTTATGTTATTATTAAGTCAGTTATGTT
Source organism: Gerris lacustris (assembly GCA_951217055.1). Taxonomy (NCBI): domain Eukaryota; kingdom Metazoa; phylum Arthropoda; class Insecta; order Hemiptera; family Gerridae; genus Gerris; species Gerris lacustris. The sequence continues at coordinate 151,669,370 of OX578276.1, forward strand.
ATTAAGTCTTTATCATTTTTTTTGTACTTTATAGATAAAAAGCTGTGTGATATATTATTATATTACATGTAATAGAGGTCATTTGAATTTCAGAATCCATTCTAATATGAAAATAATCTATACTGATTGCTACTGATAGCTTAGGATAGTGAGCTTAGACCAATTAAAACAACATGTCAAGTGATCAGATGCATGATCGGATATGTAACATGGAACTTCAGATAAAACTAATGCAAACGTATTCGACAACGTCAATGTAGAAGTCATACAACTCCACATCTGATGTCAGTGTCAGACGATTGCCACAGAGACAAGTTTTTCAGTCACGTGTTACGAGCAACTTAATTTTAACTTCTTCATATACGTAGTATATGATATAATAGAAAAAGTATTATGTTGTCGCAAAAATTTGATTTTGATGGATTTCACGTTCCCTGAGTAACAAAAATGAATGTCTGATGTCTGTTTTTAGTAATCTATAGTTTGTGGAGACTGTAAATTTTAGCTCTAAATTTAGTGGCAATATTAAACATGTTGTGATTGAAAACAAATGTTTGCTTGTTTGTTGTTTCCAATAGAGGATTGAAAACAAATGTTTGCTTGTTTGTTGTTTCCAGTAGAGGATGGAAAACAAATGTTTGCTTGTTTGTTGTTTCCAATAGAGGATTGAAAACAAATGTTTGCTTGTTTGTTGTTTCCAGTAGAGGATTGAAAACAAATGTTTGCTTGTTTGTTGTTTCCAATAGGGGATGGAAAACAAATGTTTGCTTGTTTGTTGTTTCCAATAGAGGATTGAAAACAAATGTTTGCTAGTTTGTTGTTTCCAGTTGAGGATTGAAAACAAATGTTTGCTTGTTTGTTGTTTCCCATAGGGGATGGAAAACAAATGTTTGCTTATTTGTTGTTTCCCATAGAGGATTGAAAACAAATGTTTGCTTGTTTGTTGTTTCCAGTAGAGGATTGAAAACAAATGTTTGCTTGTTTGTTGTTTCCAATAGGGGATGGAAAACAAATGTTTGCTTGTTTGTTGTTTCCAGTAGAGGATTGAAAACAAATGTTTGCTTGTTTGTTGTTTCCCATAGAGGATGGAAAAACAAATATTTGCGCGTTTGTTGTTTCCCATAGAGGATGGAAAAACAAATATTTGCGCGTTTGTTGTTTCCCATAGAGGATGGAAAAACAAATATTTGCTTGTTTGTTGTTTCCCATAGAGGATGGAAAAACAAATATTTGCTTGTTTCTTGTTTCCCATAGAGGATGGAAAACAAACGTTTGCTTGTTTGTTGTTTCCCATAGAGGATGGAAAAACAAATATTTGCTTGTTTGTTGTTTCCCATAGAGGATGGAAAAACAAAGATTTGCGCGTTTGTTGTTTCCCATAGAGGATGGAAAACAAATATTTGCGCGTTTGTTGTTTCCCATAGAGGATGGAAAAACAAATATTTGCTTGTTTGTTGTTTCCCATAGAGGATGGAAAAACAAATATTTGCTTGTTTGTTGTTTCCCATAGAGGATGGAAAAACAAATATTTGCTTGTTTGTTGTTTCCCATAGAGGATGGAAAAACAAATATTTGCTTGTTTGTTGTTTCCCATAGAGGATGGAAAACAAACGTTTGCTTGTTTGTTGTTTCCCATAGAGGATGGAAAAACAAATGTTTGCGCGTTTGTTGTTTCCCATAGAGGATGGAAAAACAAATGTTTGCACGTTTGTTGTTTCCCATAGAGGATGGAAAACAAACGTTTGCTTGTTTCTTGTTTCTTGTGGACGAGTGGATTGCTTACTCATAAGCAATCCACTCGTACACCGACCCCTCATAAACAGTTACAATAGGTTTCGACCTTGTGATTGTTCATACACATGCTCAATTTACGCATGTCCAATATGTAAAACTGTAAGCTCAAGGATTTATTATTTTAAACATAAATAAATTTATCACAAAAGACAATTAATTTTAATAATTGTACAAAAATCTTCAAATTAATTAAGTGTAAAGTAAAGTAACAATTTGTTTAATTGCTATAATTATACAAATTTGTGTTGTTATTTGACAAAATCAAAAATACGTGTTTGTCTCTCTATCGTAGTAAGTTATTATCGAATGATATCAGTAGGTTATCTATAGCATTTATGTCACATAATTAAGGTAAGTAAATAATAGATTGACATCAATAAATTGTACTAATATTAAATTTTCAAATACACATTGATTGATTGATTGCTTCCTTTGCAGACGACAAATGTATACTCTCAACCCATAAAAATTCTCACGTTGCGTCTGATCTCATTCAAGAACACCTCTATCTTCTTGAAATATGGCTAAACAAATGGAGAATAAAAATAAACGAGAGTAAAAGTGTTCATGTGACCTTCTCCTTAAGACACGGAAACTGCGAACCTCTATTCCTTAACCATATCCTAATTCCACACCATAGTACCGTCCGCTACCTTGGCTTATACCTCGATCGTAGACTCACATGGGCACACCACACATTAACACTACGCAAACGCATCAACACACGCTATAAACTTTTACATAGACTCCTCAACAAAAAATCCAAACTCAACACACATAACAAAATACTCATATACAACACAATTCTCAAACCTGCATGGACATATGGCATTGAACTATGGGGCTGCACCAAACGCTCCAACTCCTACCGCATCCAATCCTTACAATCAAAGATCCTCAGTACTATAGTAAATGCACCCTATTACGTATCCAACCAAATCCTACACACTGACCTAAACGTCCCATTTGTCCGAGACCTAGCTATTTCCCGCTATAGATCCTTCCACCACTCAGTCTCCCTCCACACAAATCCTTTGATCCAAAACCTGTCATTCCAAACCATTCCTGACAATCCTCCTAGGCGATTGAAGCGGCAATGGCCCCGAGATCTATTATGATATAAGACATTTGTTAATTTAAAGAATTTATGCGAAGTCAATAAGCTCTGTCACTGGACAGGAGTCTTATATCTGTCAATTTAAATCAAGCTATACAATCAAATTATCATTAAAAGACAATATGGTTTCTGAAGGTGATCGTCAGCCCAAAGTTAAAATTCTATTTTGTGACCCTCTTCGCTTCACGGGAGATAAAGTAAGTTGGGATGCTTTCGTTATCAAATTCTATATGAGAGCTTCCAAAGTGAATAATTGGGATAAATAAAAAAAAGGTTCAATTTTTCTCCGTCTATCTTGAGGGTCCTGCTCTGAGGTTTACAATCAATTTGAGGCCCAATGTGAGGCTGATAGACAGTTATTTCTTGGGATGTGTTAAAAAAGGCTATGGAAGGGCAATATGCCGGCCCTAGCAATATCTAATTACTCATAATGAAGTTGAAGACGTTTATTTAACAACCTACTCATCCCGTAAGGAATTATATAGATGATGTAGTAGAAATTGGTCACCAAATAGACCAATAGATGGGTCAGGACTTAATTCTAGATCACATCCTAAAAGAGCTTGACTAGTATATTTACCATACAGGATTTCTTTATATGAAAACTGAACTTTGACACTATTAACGCTATCATTGAGGTCTATCTTTCTGATGCGCTAGTGCGTCAAAATAGAGTACAGGTACATGAGAAATGTTTACTTCCTAAAACGGAAAATGAGATAAGAGCCGCAATCGGTTATATATCACCACTGTTTTAAACTTAATAAGTACAATTTAACAGGAAAATTCTAAAGGGAAAAACATTTCACACAATCTACCTCATTTTTTACTTTGTAGTGCATCAAAGCTCCACTACCCACTACTTGGATCAAGTATACTAGGACCTTGTAAACTTTTCTTCAAAGTTCCACTAACACTTGGAACAAGTGGATTTGATCAAAGTTACTTGGACTAAGTATACTTGGATCGTGCAAATCTTACTTCAAAGTTCCACAAACACTTGCACCAAGTGGATTTGATCAAAGTTACTTGGACTAAGTATATTTGGATCGTGCAAATCTTACTTCAAAGTTCCACAAACACTTGCACCAAGTGGATTTGATCAAAGTTACTTGGACTAAGTATACTTGGATCGTGCAAATCTTACTTCAAAGTTCCACAAACACTTGGAACAAGTGGATTTGATCAAATTTACTTGGACTAAGTATACTTGGATCGTGCAAATCTTACTTCAAAGTTCCACAAACACTTGCACCAAGTGGATTTGATCAAAGATACTTGGACCCAGTATACTTGGATCGTTTAAACCTTACATCAAAGTTCCACTCACACTTTGACCAAGTGGATTTGATTAAAGTTACTTGGATCGTATAAATCTTTCTTCAAAATTCCACAATCACTTTGACCAAGTAGATTTGATCAAAGTTACTTGGACCAAGTATAATTGAATCGTATAAACCTTACTTCAAAGTTCCACAAACACTTAGACCAAGTAAATTTGATCAAAGTTACTTGGCCCAAATATTCTTGGATCGTGTAAACCTGACATTATCCCTTACCCTTGATTCCTTAATCCTTCTGTTGTCCTAGTTTACCCCCACTTTGTACTATTATTTTAATTCATAATAGCTTGTAAAATAAATATTTAGTTAGTTAATATTCTTTAGTCTTACTATCCTAACACTTGACACTGAAGATGATATAAATGTCGTAACACGTTTGTTAATAATTAATATACAATTGTGGTGACAATATTGTTGTGTTACTTTCCATTAACCTCTCTAGTCATAATTATGAAGTGGTACAACAAAATCTCAGTCAAAACAACCAATTATTTGTTGAACACTATATACCACACATTGTGAGTAAATTAATTACGAAGTTGAAAACTATATATAGCACTTCTTTAGATTGTTACTCCCCTTATAAACAAAACAGAGGGGAGTAACAATCTAAAGAAGGTGCACGGAATCTTCTTCTTTAGACGTTTACTCCCCTTATAAAAACAGAAGTGTGATGTTCCTTTGGCCCTAAGTTCATTGGACTAAATATTCCTTTATTTTAGTTATTTAGTCAGTCATTTATAGGGTTGAAGTAGCGTATCTGGGGCATCATGTATAGAAATGAAAATAAACAGGTCGTGTGTGCTAGTCAGCACACAGCGAGGGTCCGTAGGCAACCCTGTATAGTTTAAGTAGTACCCTATTGATAGTGTTTTTTAAAATGCTAAATAGCTTACTTTGAACTATCCTATGGGTCTGATATTCTCAAAACACATAAACAAACTTCTGATAAAGTATTTTTTTGCCACTGAACCGGACTACAACCATATATAAATACATCGAAAAGACCATAGTTATAAAAAAAAACCTATTTTGTCAATAAAAAATGAAATAATATTTTTTTCGAAATTTCCAAAAAGTGGTATCTTTACTTTTGGTCGAAGAATGTTCAGGAATTTTTTCAGATTTTTTGTACTTCACATAAGCGAGATAGAGGGGGGGGGGCACGTTTCACACCCACTTCAAACTTGCCTACGCTCGCCCTATCAAAGTTATAAAATAAGAATTATATATTTTTGTAATCAGCTCGACGTAACCTTTCATATGATACCCCTCACGGTGTCGAAAAAAAAAAAAAAATTTTTTAATTCGCTATATTTTTAATATATGTGGGTAGGTACAAGACATATACATGCCAAATTTCAAAGTGATCGGACGAAAGGTGTAGCCGTGAGAGCAGGCGATAGGACGGACGGACAGGCACACGCAGGAAAATATAAGGGTCCTTGGTTTTGCCTACGGACTACGGACCCTAAAAAACTGGCACATATTATTAAAGTCTTTTCTGTAGATTGATCAAAAATGCTCCAATGGGTACTTCTCAATTTCATAAGTTCTCTCTTAATACATTTTCCATTTTCAGTCCTCTTTTTGGAGACACAGCTGTGTACAGGTCGATTTTGCGAATCTTGGGCGTATGTATCTGTTGTAGATTAACTGGGCTTCGATGTAGCGTACCTGGTTTTTTGAGAGAGTATGAAATGAAAAAAATATCCATAAATAATGCAATTTTTATCAATAAACAGGAAACACTTTAATTAAATATGCAATATATTTGTCATTTTTTCCATGCCCCAGATACGCAACATCAACCATTTATAGCCTAAAAAAATATAGGGGAGTAACAATCTAAAGAATTACCCACTATATATACTGCACATTGTAAGAAAATAAATTTCAGTGTTGAACACAATCTAAAAATAAACATAATGTTCAAACTAGATAATATTATAAATACACTGGTTAAGCTTAGATATTACAAATAATTATTATTCCAATGGTGCCCCGAAGAATTTTAACTACAGCTGATATTGTATCTTTTGTCAACTTTTTTCTAAAGCAAACCTATCTCAGCTTAACTATAAAATAGCTCTTCCCAAAATGATAAACAAAACTACTTTATAAAAAAAAAAAAAGTTCGCACTAAGAATATTAATTGAGTTGTATCTAACAAAAAAAATAAAGTAAGTAATCAAGTTGGTATAAAAGAAATAGTAGTGGCTTATTTCGATTTAAGTACCTCTAAAACTCTTTGAGCATTCGAACTTTCTTTCTAAAAATAAGTTGTTGTTTTTTGTGGTTACTTACATTTTTATTGATTTCCAATTTTTCTATTTGATTTTTTTTATTTCTTCTTTTTTTTCGCTCAATATAATTCTTTTAAATATTTTCAAAAATGGAGATAAACATGATTAATTTAAGCCAAATAGTTGTTATATTGGGTATTAATATAATTGGATTAAATGCATGGGAAATTAGAATGGCATCGATAAACGTTAGTAATAATGAAATTGAACATTCAAGAATCAATTTGATTTTTCCTGGTAAGTTATACATTTTATATTTCAATATATGATATTTTTCTTCCGAGTAAAATTAAAGCTAACTGATTTTACACCAGCACTTTAAAAATCAACCTTTTACACATTAAATTCAATTTCTTCTATCAAATTCACCTTTTACACATAAAATTTTCTAGTCAAATGCAACCTTTTACACGTCAAATTCAACCTATTGTACGCCATAATCAACCTTTCTCATCAAATACAACCTTTTACATATCAAATTTAACCTTTCTCATCAAATACAACCTTTTACATATCAAATTCAACCTTTCTCATCAAATACAACCTTTTACATATCAAATTCAACCTTTCTCATCAAATACAACCTTTTACATATCAAATTCAACCTTTCTCATCAAATACAACCTTTTACATATCAAATTCAACCTTTCTCATCAAATACAACCTTTTACATATCAAATTCAACCTTTCTCATCAAATACAACCTTTTACATATCAAATTCAACCTTTCTCATCAAATACAACCTTTTACATATCAAATTCAACCTTTCTCATCAAATACAACCTTTTACATATCAAATTCAACCTATTGTACGCCATGATCAACCTTTTTCATCAAATGCAACCATTTACTCGTCAAATTTAACTTTTCTAGTCAAATGCCACCATATACACGTCAAATTCAACCTTTTTCATCAAATGCAACCTTATACACGTCAAATTCAACCTTTTTCATCAAATGCAACCTTATACACGTCAAATTCAACCTTTTTTTTCATCAAATGCAACCTTATACACGTCAAATTCAACCTTTTTTTCATCAAATGCAACCTTATACACGTCAAATTCAACCTTTGTTTCATCAAATGCAACCTTATACACGTCAAATTCAACCTTTTTTCATCAAATGCAACCTTATACACGTCAAATTCAACCTTTTTTTCATCAAATGCAACCTTATACACGTCAAATTCAACCTTTTTTTCATCAAATGCAACCTTATACACGTCAAATTCAACCTTTGTTTCATCAAATGCAACCTTATACACGTCAAATTCAACCTTTTTTTCATCAAATGCAACCTTTTACATATCAAATTAAATCTTCTTTTTTAATGTGGGTTGTATTAGGGTAACTTAAAATAATTTAAACCAAATTATTCATATTACTGATATGGCTATATTTCGTCCAACTCTTGGACAAAAATGGTATAAATTATTTTATCTTCGATTGATACGAAATATAAACATTGTATCTCTGTTTAGATGCTTAGAAAGTGATTCTTTACGTACTCGTATTCATTGCGCATGTTCGTTTTTATAATTCCTCACTTTTTCCGCCCTAGGGTGGAAAAAAGAAGAATTCTTCACCTTTACCCACGATTAGCGACTTTGTTTACACCTAACAAAACAAATTTGCTGTTTCTTTAATTAAAGTAACTGTTTAAATCGAGTTTTTATTGAAAAAACAATGAGTGATTTAAGTGATTATAACGAAAATGAGGAGAATAATACGCCTCCTGAAATAATCAATTCGGCACAAAATACAACTAATGAAAAATGTCATCTTTATCAAAAGAGAAATTCGAACTTACATACAGCAAGTTTATTTCTGTATTAATTATTAAAATCCAACAATCGTAGATAAAGTACGGTACGCAACTCGTGCGAAAGAGGAGGGTAACTTAATAGTACATTACGTGTCTAGTGCGGAAAAGTAGCATTCTGCTTTGCTCGTGTGGTTTTACTACCCTCGCTGCCGCTCAGGTGCAAACTCCACACTTGCATACACAATGCTACTTTCCGCACTAGACACGTAATGTACTATTAAGTTACCCTCCATGAAAAAAGAAGATTTAATGTAAAGAATCTCGATTGTGTTTTTCTCCAGTGTGTGATAGCGACTCATTATGAAAGATATGTAGTTCAATAACCAAACAACGCCTTTACACAAAATAATTGTATTGTTGAATAATAATTAAATGTACCTATGAAAACAAGAAGTAGCGCCCCCAAATTTCGAGTTAAAATTTATTTTTTTAATTTCGTCTCGGGGTATGATTTTTTTAAACATGTGTTGCAAATTTCTTGCGTCAAAATCGGGACAGTAGTGTAGGCTCCACACTCCCCGTGTCTCCACAGGCGACAGACAGATATTTTTTTAAAAATAACTTTTTTGGACTCAGGGAAACTCAAAACTTGTAAATCTATCAAAATCTAAAAATTGAATTTTCGTGCCATCATAATACTTTCTCTTTATATGAGAAAGTAAGAATGAGAATTGAAATTGAACCTTTTACATTTTATATTTTAAATTTAACCTTTTGCAGGAGCAAATTGATTTCTTTCATCCAAATAATCATTATTATGACAAATTTTGTCTTTACTTTAAAATTCAAATTTTTAAAAATCTGATGATAAAGACAATATTTAATTATTTTTTTATTTATACATAATAAAATATGCATTGTTATGTTTATCAATTGTAAATGACTGTAATCAGTGTGATTGTAATTATCATATTTTAAAGACTACCATTTATATATAACTCTTGTATAGGTGCTATTAACCATGTAGTTCTGCGCCTAAAATAAGCAAATAAATAAATAAATAAAATATGCAGCTACAAATAAATTGAATATGCAGTAAGTGATTACTATATTTTAATAAATGTAATTTATAAGTTTTAAAAATAAAAAATATTAATTGATATTGTTAAGGAAGTATAAAATATCCCCAACAGTAGTTGATAGTAATGTCCGGTTAATTTCCGATAAAATTTCCTTTTTATAATACATTGACGTTCTCCTATAGAGATGAGGAAATAACGCACTGAATTAAATAATTTAAATAAAGACTATGACTGACAACGACCTCCATATAGGAAGAGTGGAACTTTATTCAAATTAATAATTTTAATTTTTCACACCTAAATGATCTGTTGTATTCATTAATAAATAAAGTTTATTCTACGATATTATGATCTATATACGATATTATGATCTATTTATTCGAAAGTACAAGTCTTGTACTTTAGAAATCAATCCAGTAACATACACAGATTATCTGAAGAAGGCTGCTTTAGAACAGCCGAAACCAGTCAATTGTTACACGATTTTATAGAGGGTTTTATTTTATTTTATTTTTTTTTATTCCGGGGGGCTTTTACACCCGAAGACGCAGGCCACTTAGGTTGGCCCATTGAACAAACCTGCGTTAGGGACAGAAATCTTCACACTCCGTTAACCATGACTCCCCTCCTAGTTGTATTACAACCAAGAGTGTCATTATCATGGTTTCCAGGCCGAAACCTGGTGGTGCCACTCTTTCGAGGAGCTTCCTATTTGTTTAAACAATGCTGGGCGGCGGGCGGACATCGGACATTGAGCGGGGGGCCTGGTCCGGGAATCGAAACCAGAGCTGCGGTCACCTTCTGACCCGGCTCGATGCTGCTTAACTTGCCTTATAGCACGGCAAGCACTCTAGCCTCCGAGCCACAGGCCCCCTTTAGAGGGTTAAGGGTACTCAAGACCACAAGGTCATACATTTATTTTGTAAATTACAGATGCCTGTGAAACACTCAGAAAAAAGTGCAGCTCCCCAACTAGTTAAAAAGTATTAAAAAAAAAATACGTAAAAACAAACCTGTTTACTAAACTTTTTTAGATTTATAATTTAAAACAACTAATTGGTAACGATTATAATTTAATTGTAACAATTAAATGTCCTGATCCATTACATAAGAATTCAATCCTCATAATAAACTACAATCAACTTGACATATTAATAGCAATGATAATAATAATAATAATAATTATAATGTACTCTGAATAAATAGATAAAGCAATAAAATAATATTGATTTTATTAGAAGATCATTTTAATTATATATTATAGATTATAGTAAATATATATAATTATAATTAATTACACAAAAGTGAAAACTCTTTGCAACGTAATAACATAACATAAATACATTAAAAAAATATACTTATTTAATATTTAATATTCGTTCCATTAGAAAATCTTTAATTACAAAGACTAAAGCAAGTAATAATTATAATGAAGTTTATATTATTTTTTTCCTTTAAATACATCTAAGTAAATACTTCTTCATCAATTAGTATTATTTAATTCTTAAAACAATGAAGCTTTGGCTAAAGAAAAAGTTGTTTTATATTTAGTAAAAGAAACAAAACAAAAAAAGAAAAAAAAAAAAAAAAAAAAAAAAAACAGAAATAATTTAAATGCAGCTAACCGTTTGGAACGGCCTTCAGTATTTGAAATCTGCGTGTAAATAATATAGTTACGCATTTGACAATGACGCAAACTCAAAACATTAATGTAACGTTTCATATTATAATATCCATTTGTTTAATGTTATTTGATAATTCGTTGTTTGACAATTTTTATGAACATAATAAATTATATAGCCAATCTAACATTCAAGCAGATAAATAATATTATTAAGAAATTAGTCCCAGATTTAAGATAAATAATTAATGATATCTTACTTCTTCTTAACAACGATGTGCATATACAGTCAAAAGTAAAATAGTGTGCTAATTAGTGTGGCACATAACTTCCTCCCGCCTAATTCATATACTTTAATGATTTTATGCTTTTACAATCTATTATTGTAAGTTACCCCATATTTTAAATCTGTCAAAAGAGCGCAGACAGTTGAAACTAATTTGGGCCTATCTGCGGGCAACTTTCGATAAACCATCCAAATTTCAGATGATTTTTAAGATAAAAGTGAAAATAAATTTATTTTTGTACCCATATTGAAGAGAAACAAATGGACTCAGAAGGTTGAAACTTATATGGGATTGAAAATGGGCTACTTATGACCTATCATCTACATTTCATTAAAATCAGACTAGCAGTTTTTAAGATATGTTGGTTAGCGAAAATTGAGTTGCAGACAGACCCGGAACTGAAAATGTTCCCTGAAGTCTGAAACAGATTTTTGTCTTGGATTTTGTGAAATCAGAGACATAAAAATGTTTCCTTCTTGATACCGATCACATAACTTCCATACCCTCGGTAAGCTCAGAAGCAAATTCAATAGTTATTTATGTTACTAGGCAGAAAAATGGAATTTTGCTGACAAATTGTTTGTTTTAGTTTCGAGCGGAAGGAGAGGATAGGCTAAACAAATTTACTGACGAGGCAAAGCCGAGTCAGGAAAATTACATGTTGACTGACGAGGTAAAGCCGAGGCAGGAAAATGTTAATTACCTGCTAAGGCGTAACCGAAGTAGGTATTCTTTAAACGAGTCAGTAATGTTTCCTTTGCTGCATAGTTAGATCCAATATTTTATCTACTAACGGCAGAAAAATTACACTAATTATTATATTCCATTTTTAATATATAAAAGATTTAAAGAAATTAAAGTTGTAAAAGAACGAAAGTCTAAGCCATCAAGAAAATAAAACAAAGGCAAAACGAATTCAGTGTTGCCACTTTTATCAGCTGTTTTTTATCTCAATTTTTACCTATTTTTTAAAAAATAATAAAATTTGTTTTATTACTATAATTATTTAATTTATTTTCAAAAAATATATAAATACTTGGCAGACTATTATTACGCTTAAATATATAAAAATGAACAATGTGGGAGAGTTCATAACCTGCGATGTAGTAACCTTTTTGAAGTAAAATTTTCTTATAATTTTGCAGTCTGTTTATTATTTAGCTGACTCTTTGAACTTTTGCTGTTACTTTGATGTTTTGCTGACACTTTATTATTTTGCTGCGTGTTTTTTTTGACATGTGTCAAAAGAATCAAGAAAAATTACATTTTGCAGATTGGAAATAGTACAACAATGCTTAATTTTGCTGCCGTTAGTAGATAAAATATTTTTTTACAAATTTAAAAAGCAGAGGAATTAAATAAATATGACAAAAATAGTTATAAAAGCCTAAAATCATTAAAGTTATACGAAATAGGACGCGAGGAAGCTATGTGCCACACTAATTGGCAGAGTATTTTTAATCACTGCAAGTATCTTGTATTTTTAATCACTGCAAGTATCTTGTATTTTTAATCACTGCAAGTATCTTGTATTTTTAATCACTGCAAGTATCTTGTATTTTTAATCACTGCAAGTATCTTGTATTTTCATCCTCACTAAGGTATTTACTGGTGGTGCTTGTTTAAGGAACCAAGTGGTGCGGATCTGGGAATTCAGCGGAAGGAGAGGAACTTGGTTATTTCTCAGGTACTGATGGATGCTGCAGACAGCATGACATGTGTCCGGATATCATTGAGTCAATGGAAACCAAACATAACCTCACTAACCACGCTCCATATACCAGGTAGTACAATTTCCTTATCAAACCGATAATGTTACGGTTACGACTAATATGCCTAAAATTCAATTTGATTCTTAATAATATTGATTATAAAAAGAAATATTTAAAAAAACAAGCTTATATTCGTATTCTTCTCAGTAAACCCTTTCATTTGATACCCATATCATGTGCGTACTTAAAAAATAACTAGTTCGCCATCTTGAACTGCCCGCCATATTGGATTTAGATTGACTTCACTTAGCTAATCATGCATTGACATCCAAACTAAACGTGTATACAAAATTTCATTTCAATCGGTTAAGGATAACTGCTTTAAAATTCAATTGCAAGATTTGACCCGAACATACATACATACATACATACATACATACATACATACATACATACATACAGACAGACAGACAGACATTGCAAGTTAAATAAAAGCTTGTAAAAAAAAAAGGTTTAGTGGTATTTTAATTTGTCACTTAAAATTAGCAATAAAAAAATGGTTGTGCGTGAAGTCTCACGTAAAAACGGTTTTTAGTTTTGAAAAAAAAAATAGCTCAATGAAGATGAAAACTATGTTTATCTCCAGTAGGGAGAAAAGTTACGATTTTCAATTAGTTTAGAGGGACTAAAACAAGTCTTTTCATCCCTGAACTCAAAAAGTAGGGAGAAAAAGTAAAAGTAGGGCAAAAAAGTAAAGATTGCAACTTAATTATTTTATAAATAGTAGAAAATTAATGGCAAATGTAATGAAGTTGTTGAAATCAGGTTGGCGGCACTGCGCTTTTTTGACCATGTTTATTATTGATTCATTGTTTATAACCTGCATCAAAATAACCTTCTATTTGAGTTTAATTCCAATTCTTATTTGTTTTTAATATTAAATCTCTTATATCTGCTATTAAAAGTGCTAATAATCATTGTTATTTATTCAAATAATAAATAAAAACTGTGCAAAGGACGAAAATGTGTATTTTCTTCCTACTGGAGATAAAATATTGTATGTACCTCCTGAGTAAAATGCCATTATTCCCCTCGCGATAATTATCTCCCTCGGCTGCGCCTCGGGAGTGAATTAGAGTTATTCCCTCAGCTGCGCCTCGGGAATTAAAGAGTCTAATTAATTAAATGATTTAGGGACCATGGTTCCATCGGCTTCGCCTCAAGAACCAACTTTTTCGGTCAGGGAAAAATGGATTACTTTACTCCCTAGGTGCATAAATAACTATTTTTGATAAAATTGCGTGAAAAATTAAACAATTCAGACAAGTGATAAATATATTAATACCTTTAATTTTATACCCAACTCTAAATTTCAGATTTTTTTTTTCCTGTGACATGAATTATCCGCTATTTTTGATTCTCATATTTTAGCAACAGCAGAAATGTGATTTTTTTTTGGGGGGGGGGGTAATTAACATTTTTCTGCCTTGGCTTCGCCTCATCAGTAAAAAAGTAAATTTCCTGCCTCGGCTTTGCTTCTGCAGTAAATTTATTTAGCCTATCCTTGCCTTCGGCTCGGAACTAAAACTTAAACACTTGTCAGCAAAATTCCATTTTGCTGCCTTGTAACATAAATAACTATTTATAAATATCTGAGAATTAGGTTTCTTCCGGGAAAACTACTACATGGTTAAATTTGTATTTAAATGCTCATTCTGGTAGTATGATTTTTGCTGAATATATATACATGCAAAATATTATCAAACCCTGCTCAGGAGTTTAGGCTTCTCATGAACAGCACACAGGACTGCCAACAGACAGATATCTTAATTAAAAACCAAATTTTTTTGGACATAAATGAATACCCCAATAATTTTATCATTATAATTATAATTGATTGTTCAATTTCAGACTGAATTGTAAGTGTGACGATGCATTCTACAAATGTTTAAAACAAGTGATGAAGGAGTCGAATTTCCCTTCCACTGTCGGACTTATTTACTTCGATATACTTGGTACCAAGTGCTACAGATACGATTATCCAGTAAAAGACTGCAAACAACATTCTTTGTAAGTAGTAATTATTTATAATTACATTTTTATCGACGTTAATTCCTTATTGTTTTAATAATAATTGTTGTTTTTTTTTTACTATATATTGTATAGATATACTAATTCAATTGCTGTATTATTATTATTGAGTAAACAAAGCATTTATACATCTCACTCCGGATTAAATCGCTCTTAAGCGGATTAAGCTAGATTTAGAATATCAGGAGTATAAAGCCGGTCATACACGTTGTGGTATAACTGACAGGTAAACCTGTACATGCCATCTGTATAGGCGAACCGGAGCGTGTGTGCTATCATAACTGTCCAGTATATCGAAGGTGGGGGGATAGAAAATCGGGAAAACTGATCAAATTAAAAATTATAGTACATTACGCGTCGAGTGCGGAAAGTAGCATTTTGCATGCGAGTGTTGAGTTTGCACCCGAGCGACAGCGAGGGTAGTAAAACCACACGAGCAATGCAAAATGCCGTTTTCCCACGAGTTGCGTAACGTACTTTATCTACGACTGTTAGATTTAAATAATAAATACAGAAAAAAATAAACTTGCTGTATGTAAGTTCGTATATCTCTTCTCTTGATAAAGATGGCATTCATCTTGAGTTTGAATTGTATTTTTTGCCGAATTAATTATTTCTGGAGGAGTATTATTCTCTACATTTTCGTCAAAGCCACTTGATTCATTCATTGTTTGTCACTAAAAACTCGATATAAACAGTTACTTTAATTAAAGAATAGCAAATTAGTTTTGTTAAATGTAAACAAACTCGCTAATCGTGCGTAAAGCTGAAGAATTCCTCTTCTTTACCGCGCTAGCGTGGTAAAGAAGAGGTATTCTTCAGAACCATGAGACGCGCATGCGCAATGAATACAAGTACGTAAATAATCACTTTTTACGCATCTAAACAGAGATATAATGATTATATTTCGTATCAATCGTAGATAAACAATATTACAATTTTAATTGTAGAAAAAGGTGATCCCTAAAATTTCTTGTTACCTGAGGTAGCGGGTCTAACGGGATGAAAATATTTCATACACTTATCTATCTCAGGAGAACCGGTTCAAATACTCACCACGTCTGCTCGGCCATCACTGAATCAAGGAATCAAGGACGGTACGAGGTCGTAGGTTCGATCCCTCACCGTGACGCTCTGATTTATATGGCTCACTAATGATCACATCATACTGGCTTCGGCAGTACAATGTACAGAGGTATGATGTGTGAAGTGGCTGCAACTCTCTACCACGGGGTTAGTAAAATGGGTCTAAAAGATGGCCTAATTGCTAGGTTCCAACAAGTGGTTCGTACTACCTATCTAGTATTAGTACTAGCACCTTACTACTATTATCTATCTCATTCCGTCACTACTGCTATATTTCGACCCTGTGCGGTAATTTTTAAGCATCTGCATACAATAGTTATTCATGCACCTAGGGAGTAAAGTAAGCCATTATTCACTGAGCGATAATAAGTTGGTTCTTGAGGCGAAGCCGAAAAAACCATGGTCCTTAAATCCCGAGGCGAAGCCGGGGGAATTAGACTTTTTAATTCCCGACGCGTAGCCGAGGGTTTTCTCCCTACTGGAGAAGAATCTGGAGTAGGGAGACACTAACATAGAATATTATTCAGTAATTTGAGCCACATTATTTTTTAAGCATCAATTCTTAAAACTTTCGTAAGCTTTATCATTCCCTTTTTTTTATTTGGCGACAAATTTGCTTTCACTTCATTTGCTTCAGCCATATTATATCTGGTGGCGTATTTTGAAATAATTCTTTATCATTGACAAACGCATCTTCATCCTTTGCACAGTTTTATTTAGTATTTTAATAAATAATAATAATTGTTAACACTTTTAATAGCAGATATAAGAGATTTTATATTAAAAACAAATAAGAATTGCAATGAAACTCAAATAGAATGTTATTTAGATGCAGGTTTAAACAATGATAAGCGCAAATTACAAATAAGGTAAAAAAAGCAGTGTCGCCAACCTGACTTCAACAACTTCACTACATTAGCCATTCTTTCTCCATTATTTTTTTCCCTGGTTTCTTCTTTTTCTCCCTACTTTTTTAGTTCATGGAAGAAAATACTTTAGCCCCTCTAAACTAATCCAAAATCATACCTTTTTTTCCCCCCTACTGGAGATAAACAAAATTTCATGATCGTCATCTGATGAAATTTTCAAACCCTCCACCTACATTAATATTTTGTATTTTTCCAGTCCATAATTTGCCTACTGCATTATTAATAATAGTTAAAACTAATAACTAATAATTTTAGTAGTATTTTCTGTGCCATAAAATTTATTTTAAATTTCGAAAAATATTACAGTGAATATTGTTATTTTAGTATTGTATAATTAATTTAATCTTGAATTGTTATTTTTATTTCTTATAAGTATTATCTATAAATCTTATTGACAAAATAACTCTTTTTTTTTCAATAATTTAACATAACTTGACTCAAATATAAATTTATAACATAGTAAAAAATGTTTATCAACAAAACATAATATCTCTAACCCAACTCTT